>JAXCIN010000035.1:0-600000 GCA_038502155.1 Parochlus steinenii | reverse complement strand
ATGTAGAATTTGCAAATTGTGTGAATTTTGTGTAAATTTGGTTCTGATTTGGCATTCATGGGAAACAAGTAATCTCGTCATGTAAACTGTTTCAATTTATTCGGCAATTTACATCAAAAGCTTGGCAACCAAATTCAAACCAAATCGGTTTCCAAATGGAAACTGTTAAAACATAATGTTACATTTAAATAGATGCAGAATATCTCATTGAAGTTTTATTGATGCAATTTATTCATACCTCTGGTTGTGTACAAAAAGATCCTCACTATGCAACGGTTCTTCAGAAAAAGTTTAAATAATGTATCCTATATTGCATTTTAAGCGATATAAAGGAATTTATTTAATTTTCACATTGCATTTCAGTTCAAAATTAAATTTGGTTTGATTACTTTATTTAGACATCAGGTATTTTGTATTGGTCGCTTCTGTCACAGTTTTGAGTCATATTGACAATGGAGCATATAGTCTTGAATTTTAAAAAGCGATTATTATTCCAATAAAAAAATGATTTACAACCTATTTTAATGCAATTTAAAATAAAGCAGGAAGAAATTATTAATTTTCCACCCAACCCCACCCACTTTTCAAAAACATAACTCTTTTCTACACCTAAATTCAAGCAATTATCTAATTTTAATCACCTAATTACCTTCTAGCTAGTTATAACATGGTTATAACCTTTTCCAACGGCAAAATTTCATTAAAAGTTAAAAAAAACTGAAAAAGCACTCGTCGACGTTCGCAAATTACAGCAAAAATATCCTTCTCAAAGTGCTCCGCAGAATTAAAAAGTTATTGCCAGACTTTGCATAAATTATTAAAACTCTTGCAAAATCGATAACTTTTATTTACTGTTTCACTTTAAACTTACTTGAGACACTTGAGATTTTTGGTGGTCAATACAAGAAGCCTTCTTTTTTACAATTTACAAAAAATGACCTAATTTTGAACACATATATATTTTTATAATGAAAAACTTACATGAATGATTCAAAGAGTTTCTCATTTTTTAATCATAAAAACCATTTCATCAATTCAGAATACCTCCTTCTCGCCAGGTGCTGCTTATAGTAAATTCTCAGCATGAACTTTGTGCCAAACGAGAAATAATGTCTTCAATATTCAATCAATCACAGCAACAGCGACTCGTCCATGGAAAAGGAAGTAAAAAGTGTTTGCCAATAAGCTTAGCAATAATCTTTATTGTAGCAATTAACCTTATTTACCTATTTATAACAGAAATATTACGTCATTTATTTGCCTATTTACGGCAGTTCTTTTTTAAGGACTTCTCGGAGCATATTGTTTAACTTGGTGCTTTTATAACATAATATAAAAGTCGTGTTTAAACTCTCGAAAAATTTAATATTTGATAAATTTAACTTTAGAAAAATTGTAATAGAACTCATAACTGTTGCATTACGATTTCCATGTAATTCGAATCTAAAAATTTGTATTTAAAATTACCCTTTTAATAACAAAAAAAGTTCCTATAAAGTCGCATTAGTTATGCCACATGTAACCAAATAACCATTATTAATCGCATTTACCACTTCAATAGCACATCATTCTCAACAATCACAGATGAAAAATCAATCGTTTCATTAGTTTTGTCCAGTCGTTAAGGTCATAAATACATCTAGGAAAAGTTGAAGTTCAGATATTTTTCTCAGTTTGTGGGCGTCTGAAGAGACTGCTCGAAAATCAATCTAGAAATTTTGTGATCAAAGCCAAGGCTCAGCAAATAATAGTGAATAAAAGCAGTAGTATAATCTTCAAAGAAGTAATGATTTTGCTTCTTTAATCTTTTCTGCCAACGAATTAAGCCACTTGTAAAGTAGGATTTTGGAGCGGTAAAATTAATCTTCCTTCAACAAATTTCTAATTAATTGGCAAATTTCTCAATAATATAAAGTCTCTACCTAACAAGTTTTCTTCCTTAACCTCGATTCTTAAAAAAAATATTTTTAGTATTCCATTCTTATTATAATAAGTAAGTAAAAAAACAAGGAAATCCTAATAAAATATTCACTGATATATTGTGTAACCAGCAAGTATTGCATATATTAAAAATGCAAAAACACATTTCCGACAATATTCACAATATATTTACAATATTCATTCATTCACAAACTTATTAAAAAGTTGATGATGCGACTTCGTTGACGTTTTCCAGTTTCTCTGAAAAACTGCTGAAGTCATTCAGCTTTTTATGAGATTTTTTGCTGTGGTAAACAGTTTGCTCCAGCAAAATAGATTTGCGCTTTTTACGTTTCAAACATATAAAACTTTAATTAAAACTACGTCATTACAACAATTTTTTGCCCACTCTTCATTTTACGCGGCTTATTTCTAGAAGTTTTTTACAGAGTCTACAATTCAAGAATTATATAATCTACTTAGCGAATTTTAAATTTGAACGAAATTTTAAATAAATGATGAAGGTTTAGAAAGGTCCAAGTAGTTTTATTTTAATGTTTATCTATAGGAATATATTGAGTACATGTATAGTAAATTTTTGTTTGAATCGTGATTACATGTTATGTTATAGCAGTTTATTGAGTAGAATTTGCATAGAATGTATAAAAAAGTTAAATCATCGAAGAAGTCTTTGAAATCCACGAGTGAGTTCTGGACCGTGTAACGGATATGGCAAGTTTTGTTGCATCAATCACTTTATTAGTATGCGTAACTTGTGCCTACACCTTACAGTTGCTGTGTTGGTTTACTACAAACCATTCATTCTTGCCACTTGGATGTTTCAGTGTTTCAGTTGCAAAGTTGTCTTCGCCGCGTACAAACGTCTTTTTATCGCTCTCGTTTATTTTTCACTAGCTTTGATCAGAAAACCAAAAATACTAATTAAATTAATTGAAAGCAAAAAATAAGTTAATTATAGTATTGTGTCAATTGTAGAGGAGAGTGTTAACGAGTGAATTTTTAGGAGTTTGTGCAATAAAACAAAAATGCTAGACAACTTAAACAACTAAACAACGTAAACGTAGATCAAAAAAAAATTGAATTACTAGAAGGAACAAGAAGTACAAGGCAGTCGATAAAATAAATTAAAAATTATTGAAAAAAAAAAAACAGTTTGATGATTTTTCGATATCGGTGAAAAGAAGAATTTGATATTTGTTTTGCTATTTGCGACTATTTTGCAAGTTATTCAGTGTTGATAAGTGTTTTTTGATAAAATTCAACAGAAAAGTTGAATCAAAGAGCCCAGAGAAAGTATTACAAAAACTGTTTTAAAAATGTGTTCAGCTATTTCCACGTATTGCAGTAAGCTGTCTCTACTAGTAACAGTTTTTATCACTGGTGAGTTGATTAATTAAGTTAATTTCATAAAATTAAATAAAGTTAAAAGTAAAAGTCTTAAAAATTTAATTTAACAATTGCACAATATTTGGGTAATTATAAATAAAATCCATACTTTCAATAAAAAGTAAAAACTCGGCAAAAAAAAGTGCTGAACAAATTATCATAAATTCAATGAAAAAGATAAACACTGATTAATTTTACTATAAAGTCGTAAAAAATATTGATATTGTAAATTTATTTGATCGCAAAAATACTGCAATTCATCAATTCACTAATTCATTCATAATTTATTGCTATGCTGGAAGTGATATTGAGGCGAAAATGTAATTTGGGCACTTGTTGAATCGTTACGTGCTGTTTGAGTGGTTGATCTTGACCTCAGACATTGTAGCATTGCTAAACCATATATGCAGATACATGCTTTATTGCTGTTGTAAACTGGATTCCGATTTTACTTTCTAAGGAAATAAATAGAGGAAAAAAATTCCAGAATGATTCACAATACTCGAACATTACCGTTTCCTCGTAAATTAACACATTTTGCGGAAAATTTTTATCTCTAGTAAGGCAAAAAAATCTTTTCACGTAGAAAAGCAGTTTAAAGCAGTTTTTGAGTTGTTGTGAGCTATTCTTAGTTTTGTGACGAAATGTTAGGTGATGTATATAAAAGTCTTGTAAGTGAAGTCCATGAAGTTCAGAAAGTTGAATTAGCTTTATTTGTAGCAAAAACATTTCTGAATACTTTTAGCCACATTTTCCCTCAATTAAACATCCTACGAGGAAATTTATTATGCGTTAAATTAAATAGATCTGTAAATGCAATTTTGTCAATTTTATCATAACTATATGTATATGATCAATTGCAAACAAATAAAAGACAAATTTAATGGTCACAATTAAATACAAAATATTTTTTACATCAGATTTAAATTCTAAATTCAAAAACACGAATTAAATAACAATAAGCACTTAAATTCAAATAACGTCTTAAATTGTTTTTCATTGCTCATTTCTAAGGTTTCGGCTAATAAACTCTGTTGTTTTGTGCTATTAAAGCTTTAAAACATTATATTTTCTCACCAAACATCGTACGATAAAACTTTTAAGGTATATTTACCGCAAAAATTTTCGCAGTTTCTGGCGGGAGATTTAACTAGCAAAAGATCCACGCAAAGTACTCTAAAATTGTCATTTTATTAATAAATCAGTTCCCAAACGTAAATGTTTGACTTCAAGATATTTGTTTTGTTGATTTGCACAGCATTTGTTATTTCGCAGTACGAAAAGTTAAGCCAGTCCATGTTGACCAATAATTTAAAAAAATTGAATCGTTGTTTTACCTTTAAAATGAATCAATCTTAAAACCTTTCAGAAGCTTTCAACAATTTTCTGTACTTATCTTCTGAATAATAATTAAGCAAATAGTTGTCGTGTACGTGTACCATTCATTCTTATAAATATTTGTAGTAAAATGCGCTTACGTAAGCCTATAAAAAAACACTACATTGGGTGCCAAAACGATCGCGCGATATGTTCGAATACCAATGCGAAGAATACACCTTTACGATATAGTGATATTTATAAATGATATCTGTTTATTGTGGTCTGATGTTTTCGCGTCATACATAATATGGTCGAACGAGTTTTTTTTTCACTGTTAGAATTATATTGTTATAAGAGATGATATTTGGTCAATTGGTTGCAGTGATTGCAGTCTATGACGTGATTAACGTGACATCCTTGTATTTACTTCAAAAGAATAAGAATCTTACCAAAATGACTGTTCTTGAAGACAATAAAGATTTTATGTAGAGATTCAGACTTTTTTAAGGAAACTAAAAGATCTGACATAAACCCACTTCAATTAAAACAGTGCTGATTAATCTCGCATATTTAAAGTACCTAAAAAAAGCGAGTCACTTGTGCTGAGTCGATCTTTTTTATTTAAAAACTTGCGTCATCAAACCATCACACTATTGATTTAACTTCTAACGATGAAAACAAAAAGTTTATGAATAATGAGAACTTTAATTGAGATTATTATAAATCGCTCAAGGAAATTTAGGGAAATTTCGTTGAATTCTGCTATGTGGCTTTATTTGTTCGGGTGATAAATAATTTAACAGCGCTGGGAATTTCAAGCACATTGCTTTTGGTTTGAGGATTGTGGTAGCAAGGAAATCATTTGATTGTAAGAATATTGACTTTTGAAGCTTAGCTATATGATAGAAAAAGAAAATTTAATGAGATTTGCAGAATATTCATTTGAGATTCTGTTCATTAATGAACTCTTAATAATCTCTTTCTGTGCATTTTTTAATCCTTAAAGGTAGCATTATAATGATTTCTGAATTCTGATTTCAATTCGCGAATATCATCCAACCTTAACATATCAAAGCAAGTATCGAAAACATTTAAAAAACATGTTTTTGTTGTTGCATGGTCGCAACGCTTGTGAACAAAAATATATTCAAGCTTACTGCGAGTATCGTACGATGCTTTCATATCCAATTAAAACATCGTAAATTGAGGGCTCGCCTCACCAATATTCAGGCATATAACTAACAATTCACTAGAAGATAAAAATGTTAATGTAAAAGTATGTGCAATATTTCCACATTCTACCACTTTGTAGTTTCATCTGTATTGAAGTTTCTTTTGAACTTATTGAGCTATTGAGCTATTATATTGTTAGCTATAATTAATTATCTACTAGACTTGTCAGCAAAACGCATACCAGTTTTTGATTTCTTTGATTTTGTGATTGCTTGATTTCTTGATTATGCGAGAGTTTACGAAAAAAAAATTATTTAAGATATTTAGGTCGAAATAATGATTAATAGTAATTTTCTACACTTAATAAGGAAATTTGGAATCAGCAACGCCTCCATGATAATATTTTAATTTCTTCAAAGTAATGATGACTTATGCAAGTCTTTATGATCTTAATTGGCAAAAAATAGGATATGTCTTATTCTAAATTTTCTGATTGAGCGCATTAAAATTAATATTCTCTCAAAACTAAATTGAAAGTTTTTCAGAATTTAACAAATTATAAATCACTCCAACTAATAGTTTATAAATTTTTTTTCAATTTGCAGTCTATTTATCAAAAGTCCGAGCTGAAGATTGTGGCCAGGAAGAATTAGCACGTTGTGCCAAGCCACTGCAACTTTTACAGTCCACAACGGACTTGACATTTGCGCCAAAACGAGAGCAACTGGACGAGCTCTGTCCAGAGCTGACTGCTGGACTGCATTGTATTAGAAGCTACACTAGAAGATGCATGACACTAACCCAAAGAGATGAATTCAACAGAATCTATCAAGGAACAAATGAAGTCATCAGAGATTTGTGTAAAACTGGAAGTTATCAAGATGGTATGTATTTTAATTAATACTATGAAAAGAGTCGTGAATTTACGCAATATTTTATTTTTATTAGAATTTCTGAAACACTCCGAGTGTCTGCAAAAAGTGAAGCCACAGCATGAGCTTTGTGCCGTAAAATATCAAGAAAAAATGTCCTCAATATTCAATCAATCACAAAACCAGCAGCAATCACAAGAGGAAGGCGTAAATGAGGACGTTAAAACTGTTTGCTGGTAAGTTTTATTTATTGTTTCATATGCTAGATACTTATATTGTTTATTGGGTCAATGAGAGGGAACAATCCTGTGTTTTCTTTTTTTATATAATTAATTTTTCTAGTTTTATCAATGAAATTATAAAGAAAATTAAAAGATTGAGTGTTAAATCTAGACACTATCTATAATTAAATTGCACTCAAAAAGCTAACAACCAAATCCTTGAAATTCCAGCTCCTTTAGAGAATACTTAGATTGCTCAGAACATGTGGCTCGTAGGGTATGTGGTGAAGAGACAGGAACTTTCATTCGTGGTTTCCTCAACAAAATGTCGGATGCACTCAAGAAGGTAATTGCTCTACAAAACTTCCATCTATATCTCAGAATTTCACATAGTTTATTTATTTTCCACAGGATTACTGCTTGGCTTATTACAAAGGACCAAACCAGTGTTCATACAGCTTCTCATCTGCTTCTTCCAGCTCCATTTCCATAATTACAACTTTCTTCTCGTCGCTTACGATAATTCTGCTCACGCTCAGATAGAATTTAAAAGTAGTTCAAAATGCAGGATATAGTTTAGTTTGTAAAAAAGCCTCATAATCTAATAACTGATAAGTAACTAAGAATTATTTATTTTTTCTTGTTAAAGCCATACCAAACACTTGGACGGTTGGATGCGCCATTACTTATTTTTTTACACATTATGTTCAAACCGTTCCGTTAGTTGATAAGTTACGTGCTCGAATATTTCGTCCTTTGCTCACTTAATGTATAAAAGCTAGTGTTGATGCCAAAAAAGCTGGTTTAGTTAGTGAGGGTTTTCAAGGCAGGATTTCCTTTATTGAGTGAGGAATTAAATGATTATTATCATGTAAATCCTTCTTGAATATTCCAAATTTGTAAAAATAATTAAGAAAATCACTGTAAACTGTAGGTAGCTTGTTTGATAGTTATTTATTTCGCAGAGCCTTGAGAACCTCGATCAAATTATATGCAGCAAAAAATTGTATATTATTAAAATAAAATAATATTTAGTGTATTAGCAATTAGCATATGGTACGTCAAATTATGATAATTATTTAATTTTTTTAATAAAAATGTTTTTATTGAGAGTTTATGATGTTTTCTTTTGTATCAGATAATTCCCAGTATAAATTTACTTTTCAGATTATTAAAAGAACTCTTGATAAGACGTTAAGAGAAACTGGTTTGATTTGCAATTACATTTCTTATCTAAAATATTCTAAATTTTGAAAACTTTGACTTGCGACAATATATATTGTTATCAAAAATACGATGCATACGGTAAAACTTTGGATATTGGGATTTTTCATAATATCAATACAGTTCACCCGATCAATTTCCATCAAGTCAAAACTATTGTCGAAAAATTTTGTTGTAAATTTATTATTTTAATTCCTGACGTAATATTGGAACAAAGCTTTTCAGACGTGTAAGACGTGTAACTAAGAAAAATATTTCAAACATCCTGTTTTTCATAAATCATTTAAAGTTTTAAAATTATTAGCAATTTAAAAATTTACAAAATCTTTCTATTCTCTTCAAAAATAAGCACATAGCAACTACTTTAAGTGTTACAAAGGGAAAAGAAGGACTTCAGAAAAGCTGTTGAGATGAAAATGTAAAGTAAAATAAATCCTTTCTTTTTTGCAGCAAAATTGCAACCAATTTCATGTAATTAATTTAATCGGAGGAGACGCTTCGCTCGTTAGACGAGAATTTATTTGAAACTGCAAAAAAGGTAAAACTCTTTTGTAGTGGTTTTTAAGGATTTCTAGGTTTTTCAGGTTTTCAGGTTTTCAGGTTTTGGGCCTGGTTGCTGGTAAGTGGAGTAAATGGATACGCCAGGTAATTTATTTCACTTGAAACGATTTATGCTTTCAAAATTGCCAGTTTTCTACACCAAAACTTTGCACCACTTAATACCACATAATTACCAGCTGCAAAAAAATTAAGAATTAAAAGCTTCCTCTTTGGTTTTATTTCCCTTTGAAATTTCCTGGTTTGAATTGAAAAAAACTGAAGGATCGTTTTGGTTGAACTGTTTATGTGGTTTTACTAAGGTTTTCATGAGAATAGTGAAATTTCATAATGACGTATACGTCAACCACAAATTTAACATGTTTAACTGCAGTTCAACATAATTCCTTACATTACCATAACACATCAGCACTCTGGTAGATTAGGAAAGTCACAATTATGATAAAAATACCTTATCATAAAACAAAGGGAGTGTGTTTTTCATACTTAAAAGTTAAAACTCAAACAAATAACATTTCCCAATGTTTCTTTTATAAAAATTTCATTTGAATTTTCTTTTGAATTTTAACAGACTCCTCTAATAATTGAAAAACACTCTGAATTGAAATAGAGCATACATTAAAGAATACTCTTTAAATCTCAAATCTCCCATAAATTCAAGTTTGTTTAAGCTTTCTCCTCAACAAGCTATTAATTTTATTAAAACCACTTTGTAGATATAAATGTACAAATCAGAACGATAGAGCCATATATCAGCCAGCCACGTCGTGTGAAACTGTGAAGTTTTGGTTTTGGGAAATTCCTTTTGTATACATTGAGGCGAAAAAATGTTTAGCTAAATGTGAGGCTAAATGGATGTTCGGTTTCGGGCATGTTTACTTCTGAATAAAGACGCAACGACACAAAGTGATATAAATAATATGCCACAATGCAAAATAACGACTATGGGTTGATTCTCTTAAATTCGATTCCTTACATAATGACAATTTTTTTTGCCAAATTATACCTACATAAATCTTATTAAACTTATTTTTACTAAATATTTCAAATCCAGAACGACCGAATGATATTCAACCCTTGAAATAAAATTAATAAAAACAACGAAATGGGAGTTTGACACATTTTTGGAGTGTTTAATGAGGATTTATCATTTGACAACTTAGATCCTGATCCTTTTAATGGGGCTGTGGGACTAAGCATATTATGATGGTGAATTGGTGATGAATCCTTTATTAAGATAAATTTGTAATGAGGCGTGATTTATGGAAAGCACATTATTAATAATTTATATTATTACATTAGGAAATAAATATCGATTTGCTGGAAAACTTTGTGTTTATAACCAAAAGTCTTTCTTTGCTTCTTTTTACTATTTGCTGCAAGTTTTGTACTTTTATAATACTTTTCACATAGTCTTAATAAAATTTGCGGAATACTCGATACAATTTTCAACTTTTCGTAGATTATCAGTTTTTAAATTTTCCGCAAAATTCGCGCAAAACTCGAAACTTTTTTAATGATTCAAAAAGTTGCACCTGATTTATAAATTTATTTTTATTACGGGAAACTTTTCAAGGGGGTTTCTATGTGAAGAATTGATTTTATATGTTACTCAATCTTATTCATTAATCATTATTATTGTTCTGAAATTTGGTTGTGCATCTTATTATATCCTACAATGAATCTTAATTTTCCATTTCAATGATCACCTACTAATATTTTTATATATTATATATACTTTTCTTTCAAAATTGTCAATCATGAAATTTGTATGCTAGAAAAGTTTGGCAATATTCTCGTGCAATGTCGATGCAAATTGAAAAGTGTGTATTTTAATATTTTCTGTAAATTTTGCAAGTTTTTTAGATTTTTTCGATAAAAAGTAAAAAAACTTAGAGCAACTTTTTGATGAATCGCATTCCGAAGATTATGAATTTATTGAATCTGGGATGTTTTGAAAAGTTTCTCCTTTAAAATGTTGAGATATTTTCAGAATTTGTTGATTGGAAATTGCAGAGAAAATTACTGGCAACTGGTATTGTTTAAACAACATTGTTTGTATTGAAATAAAGAAAATAAAGTATTGGATCATTTTAGCCTCAAAACTTGAAAAATATTTGCATTGTTAGCTTTAGCTTGTTATCTTATTTAAACTTTTGAAATAATTAAAAGCTTATATGAGGAATCAGAAAATACAATGTTTATCAAAAATGTGATATGAGCATATGAGTACTAAAGTGAAAAGAATCGTTGAGAATCTATAAAAAATCATTATTTATTTATTAAATAAATTATGCAATTGCTTTAATTCCAAATGGAGTAATAACGCTAGGCTGGCAGTTTTCTTGGTTTCCTTCAATGCATTGATTGGCATAAGCATAGAAAATGTGCCCTGCATCACACTCAAAGACAACAGCTTCACTGTTTAAGCACATGTAGAAGAAAATGCAGGAGTTGGGGTGCTGATTAATGGAAAAGAAATCGTCTTGGCAAATTCCTGCTGGTAATTGTGGTCCACTACCAAATTCTTGACATGTGTCCCAACTTCCACGGACGCAGCTACAAATATTGAGACAGTTTTAATCATAATTCACGTTTACTAATAATATTATCTAACCTGAGAGATTCAAGACTGAAAATCATATTAGCGTCACAGCGGAAGTTAACTCTCTCGAACATCATGCACAGGAAGAAGCGGGAGCAATCATTTGGATCTGCACGAATGGCCAAAAACTCATCAGCGCATTCATCATTTTGAGCAGCGCAGATTGCTACGCACATCAAAGCCAACAAGGCGAAAAGGGTTTGGGAAGCTAGAAAATGTTCACTTTAGAATACATATTGTATATCTACGGCATTTTATCTTAAATGTAGCATATTAACTTTTAGGAAAAATCATATTCTCCATATTTTCAAGAACTATTTCTAGATAAAATATTTTGCTTACATTTCATGTTTTGGGCTACGTCTGAATGGGAACTGAAGAAATAACTAATATTGATGGTGGAAATTTTTCAAAAATAGAATGATAAATATCTTATTCAATAAGTACAATAGGACTAATCTCTTGTTATCTCAAAATTATCAATGAATTGAGCAGTGAAATGAATGTTTTGGCGGTCTCGATAAGGTTATGATAATGTGCTCACTGAGAGATTAGATTGATTGTATATACGACCTTGGAAAGAGTGGCTTCACATTGTATATATCTAATATCAGTATTAAAAAATATTTAAACTGCATCCTTTTCCAATGTAATAGAAACTAATTCTATTATCCTCCACTCCATTATATATTGTATTTTAACTCTTTCGAACATCAGGCACATGAAGAATCTATAGTAATCATCGCTGGGTTCGCTAATTTTTAACTGATCAAGTGTTTATGCACATTATTAAATCTACACATCTTTGTTCAACTTATTAAATCTTCATTAGTATCTATTCCAACTTTATTGTTCTTTATGGACTTAATTAGTGAGTATTTTTGTTGATATATCCGCTCATTTTAATGAGATTGAGATAAATTTCAATCATTTCCAGACAATTAATAACAAAACAACATTCGTTGAAATTGTAAATGTTATACGTATGTTCGAAATAAAGAAAATTAGGATGAAAACATTTTATTTAATATACGGTGGACGCAGAACATGTAACAACATTATAAATGTAATGTATGCTTGAAAAACTGGAACTTTTAATCAAAAAAGTCCATTGAAACAATTTAACAAATTTAAGGAAAGTCAACATTTTTCTCATGGGTTTTCCTGAATAACTGATAAAATCACTTTTACACTAGCAGAATACAAGGTAGCTTAATTTTATTAATTTAGTTAAACTCGAGATTTATGAGCCAAACATTGAATCGTCTCTTATGATATTAATTGGAACATAAAGCCCTACACAGTTTCACACCATTATGCTTCAAATCCCTTCATCCCCTCTATTTTCCGTAATTGGTATTGTGTGGAGCAACATAAAAGAAGGTGATCATAAATATGTGTTCCATGCAAGTTTTCTTGTTCCTTGATTTTAGAACAAAAAGCGCTAATTTCTGCATATCAATTGTTTTCAGTTGGCTGATCATTCATTCTCATTTCCATTTTTTTTTGCACGACACTAAAACCTTGCGGAAAAAACAGGGACAACATGGCAAAGTATAGAAACCATAGAATGCCTGAAAGTCGAGTCAACATTATTATTTTGTGAATAGAGATAAAGTGTTTGATGACTGGAAATTTGCTTTCAAAGGCTAAGTTATCTTCATTAAAAGTTGTAGTGTAAGCTTATGTAATTCGTGTAATTAATTTTTTATTGTGTAAAACTCTTTTTATAGATGTAGCTGATAGATTGTTTGAATTGGCAAAAATGGAAACTCCATTCATGCTTTTCATATTAAAAAAAAAAAAACAGTTTTATCCTTTTGAAGAAAAAGTTCATTAAAGAAGTCATGCTAAAGTTTAGCTGAATATATAAACCGATATTTGATTCATTCTGTAATTCATAAAAATTTATCACGTTTATTTCATAAAACGCTATTAATTATAATGAAGTATAGTCTTCCATTTCCGCACGTTCTCGAGCCAAAAATGAAGACTTTCCAATGAATACTTTCTAGATACCAAAACCTATAACAAACTCATCAAAAATTTAAGTAATTTGTCCGTTTTTAATCACATTTTACCTCCTCATTTTAATTTCAATTCTTTTACTAATTTTCTTCGGCTTCTGTGTATACTTATAGTATATGCGAAGCTTCTTCCTGGTCCAGTACAACATAGCAATTTCTGCTTCACTTCCTCGAGACTCAAGCTATTGTTAATTTAAAACTTTTTGAGCTTCCTCCTTAACTTAATTAATGCTATTATTTTTCATATCTTGCTGAAATTTACAATTATTTTTAAACGGTTTATGTTGCTTTTGGGCGAGTGAAGTTTATTATCCGACTATAAAACCTTTGGTAAAACTGGAAAAACTGATCTTTTTTCTAAAAACATCTGTGTGAAATAATTATGCTAATTGGTTATATCTCTTCTAATATTTGTGCTTTTTTCTGTATTTTAAAAAGTTTCTTCGGTAAAGCGAATAATTTTCTAGTAAATTTAAATTTCCCTCTATAGACATCATTTCCTGTATTTCTTGCTTATTTTTTTAAGAAGAGTTTTTCTAACGAGATTATTATGAATGGAAGTGATGAATAAGATGAACAGTAGGTAGCAGGTTCAGTTGACCTTTACCCCGAGGCTTCCTTAAAAGTTTCAACTCTTCACTGTAATTAAAAACAACTCATTTACAATGCGATCCTTTTTGACTTGCAATGAGAATAAAGAGATGAGACAAAGGAGAAGCCAGGTGGAACTTGTAATAATAAGATTTTTTATGTGAGAGCTTTATATGAAAGTGCTTGGAGGGATCAGGATTTTGCAAATTTGTTGATTGCGTCAGGAGAAATGAAGTAATTACAGATGTTTATATCTTTTTAATGGAGATTTTTTGTTGATACACAGAGTATGACGAGATATTATTAAAAGCTTGTCCTATATCAACTAAAAAACTCTTAGGATGTGTTTGAATATAAATATTTCTAGGGAACCTATGTCTCAAATTTCTGATTGTTAACTTCCTAATCTTGAAATTGACAAATAAAAATTAATTATTTAATTCACTTTGAAGTTGATGAAACATTCCAAAATTTAAAAAAAAAACCTCTTTTTACAAACCTCTATATTTTTGCTTTAATCTGATCTCTTGTATTTTTACTGCAATAAAATTTTATTATAAATGTAGCAATTGGTGTTAATTGCTTTTGCACCAAAACTAAAGCAACAACTACCACAAAAATGAATGAAACATATTATAAAGGCTTCATATAGCTAGAAGCAACAACAACCTAACATGGAAACAACAAGGAAATACTTTTAAATGTTCAGCATTCCTCCTACAAAAAAGTTTTCCGCCATTAAGTAGCATTTGCGGTGTAATTTATTTAATTTTTAAATCCATTTTAAATTTACAATTCTTAAGCTGTCTTGTGGATTAAACATCTAAAAGCTGTGCAACCATGCAAATGTCTCTTTGAGAGATAAATTTGTAACTTTGTTTTTTTGGTTTTTAGTTTGATCGCTCAAGAACTATGGTAGAAGGAGTAATGTTGGGGAAGATTAAGGTTAAAACTGTTCTAATTGGTGGAAAATTGGTCTTTTCACATTTTATCAGAATTATGTTTCAAAGCTCAAAAATATTAATAGTCAGGCAAAAATATTTCAATTTTCAATTTAATGAAATTTAACGAATATTGGCGAAAATTTCTTGCTTTCTAAATTTTAAAGTATATCATCAAAATTCACCAAACAAGAATTTTCACAAAGCTCTAATGAATAATCTGTGCCTCGATTCCAAACTATTTAATGACTTTCCTTTCCACAAGAATCTTTAACAGTTTTATAGCTTTTATTGCCATTTTTGCCGAAACAAATTAAAAAGAAAAAGCCAAAAAGTGATGATACATTGTTGCGGAGCTTTTTAAAAATTTATGTATACCGACAATTGTGTACAATGATACAATATAGTCATAGTTGTACCATACGTTTAACTGCTTCAGAAGCTTTTTCAGATTCTCTAGATTTTCAGTGTTTTGGAATTCTTTTGGTTTTGCAGTTTTAAGTTACGGGTTTTTTAAGTTTTTTGAGAGTTTTTCATGAGTTTTTCACGAAGGCATAAATTTTACAATTTTCCAGGATAAATATTTTTGTTCAATGTTTTACTGGTTTTATGTTTGCTTTATTTGTTCTTAGTTGCTTTATAGAACTTAATTGTTTCTTTTGGTAAATTTATGTGAACTTTGTTTGAATTTTTGCAGATATTCTTTTAATTGGTTTTTGTTTGCATTGTTAAAATTGACACAGGAACGACACAGGAAACAATTTCGTGTATTTACAAAAAAAGATCAAATAAAAAAACAAAATTGGAAAAACAACGAAAATTCATAAATGAATCAATTGATTGATATTGGAGTTCACATAAATCAGTGAATAGAATTTCAAGTAATAAACTCAAAAAACTATCATTGCATACGCGTACGCCAATACCTCGTCTGTTTTTAATTTTCATTAATTGAAGGAATATTTGCGCTCAATTTAAATCTCAATAAAAGCAGCTTGCAATAGAACTGTACTTGGTCAAAGTTCTGTTTATACAAGGTATTTGCATTTTGCATAGAAATTGCAGCCTAAATATTTGGAAATTTTCTAAAAACGCTCTAGAACACAGGAAAAATACAGAATGAACGAAGCTCCAAAAATACCAAATAAATCTCTTGTAAAATTTCCAATAAAAGTGTCATACATTATTTATGATCCTTGCACACTAATTGAAACAGACGGCTTCGTTGTTGGATTTTTGCAATATTAAAAAATGTGCTGCATATCAACATCAGGTTTCCTAAAAAAATCAAAAAAGGCTCGAGAAAAAGGAAAAAAAGCTCTTCAAGTCCTATCAAATCTGTTTTCAATTTAGGAAATTCAACCATGTTTAGAATGAAAAATCCAATCAGTACAATAAATCAAAATCGCTTTGAATCTTGCGATACTTGAAGATTTATTTAGAACTTTAATTGCTCTTGAAAAATTTCATTGGAGGAATGGGTCAAATTATTGATTGTTTAGGATAAATAATCACTCTTTAGAATTTAGATTAATTAAATTGTTTTAGGAATTTTTGTAGACTATGGTGCAAATAAAGAGTTTCATATAATTGCAGATTTAAAAAGATTATTTCTATTGATTGCAGATATTTCTCAAATAAGTAAAATGTGAGTTAGTTTTTTTAGTTAATATGTTTGTGAATCTATTAGATATGTCTATCATAAAAATTTAATAAAGTGCATGAATAGGTATTCAAATTATTAAGCTTGCAATTGGTTCTTTTTAATCTATCTTACTACCAGAGAGGTAGTGATGTCGAATTTCATTCATCATCAGGTACTTCATGGAGGGTATTTTTGATGATTTTTGGTTTGTTGAAGCTGGATCTTTTCTACTTTCGATATGTTTATGTCCTCTTTACTATATGATCAAAAAGCCAGGCTAACTTTCAATATGTTGCCGAGAATTTACCACTTAATAGTTTTATGTTTTTTTATAGCTATTAATTGAGGATAATTATACTTATTTGTAAAAAGGTCATTAAAATCGGGAATAATAAATTGAGAAGTCTATGCTTAATTAATATATGAAACCAGTCAAATACGATTTGCTGGATGTTATATAGCAAACATTATTACATGAACATTAATCGTCAAATAAAATTTATAATTGATGGGCAATGACACGTGAATCGGGTTTATCAGTACGGTATATCATTAATTAACACCAACAGCGGAAATCCTTTTTAGAAAAACTTCAACTATTCATTATAATCGGAATAAGTACAGGTAAAAATCCTGCTTGGAACAAATTAATGAGCCATTCAATTTTATTAGAGTTTTTATTGTGTTCTCGGTATTAAAAAATGTATGTTACAGCATTACTGCATTACAACAGTTCACTCTAGTCTAGGCAAAATTTGAGCACTTAGTTTTGATTGTTTATTTTTAGTACATTTTTCGTTTTCGGACAATTTAACTATAACTAAAACAACAAAATGATGCAACTTAATTAAAAATGCCACTTAAATTATACATGGGCGACAATTTGGTAGTTTTATTATTTTTGATGTGCTGAATGGATGCATTGAGCACACGTGTCACTTTTGAAAATATTAATTGAATTTCAATAAATTGAAGACTTTAAAATTGTAACTCAAACGAAAATATTTTCAAAGGTAAAAATTGATGAATTTCCTTAACAGGAAAGTTTGATCGATTTAAAATTTATTTGGTTTATAAAAATCAAAAATCAATGACGTCTCGTTACAGAAATCCATCAAAAAGGTACAGTACATTCCATTTAAATTTAAAAAAATCATAAAATGCTTTAGAATCTTAAATTAAGCTTTCTAAAATTATTTTTATTATCAAAGTATAACCTGGTTGATCAAATCGATGGATAAGAAAGCGATTAAATTTATTAATTGAAAATAAATACATAAATACTGAAAAGTAAGACTTTTACGCTTTGCTTAAGGGTTAATTTTGGATTATCTATCTATTCGAGCTGCGAAATTTGTCAAGAAGGCGATAATTTCAATTAAAAGCTGATAAAACTATTCACTTTTGAGAACTGGTTAAAAGTTAGTGAAAGTTGGTTCTAAGGATTGTGAGTCGAAAAAATTTGTTGAAAAACTTAAGTAGAACTTTCAAGTCAAATAAACTTGAATAAGAAAACCAGAAGAAACTTTAAGAATTGGTTTGGAAAGTTAGAAATAAGGGAAAACTCGTCGTGTCAATGCTAGAAAAAACTTCTTGGTAGCAATCAATCATTTTTATAAATTTTATTCAAACGAGTTAGTTAAATTTTGAAAATGTAACAAATGGTACGATGAGAGTGTAACAAACTAGCATATTTGAACTGTCGCAAATTAAATAAAACTAAAAGTGACGAGCTCGATGAATGAAATTAAAATGTTTGAAAGTTACTCCAAAGTTCCTTCCTTGAATGCACTATCTACAATTTTGAAAATTTTCCTCAAGTTCACAATCCAATTCTTTTCAACCAACAAAAGTTCTTAGAATAATTATAGATTCAACGCTCAATGTCTTTAATTAGTTTAATAAATTGGCAAGGTCGGTTCAGCATAAATTCATTGGGTACTATGGCAATTAAATGAGAAAGTTTAGAATGTGAGGAAAAAATATTTCGGTGAACTTTTAAAAGATTTTTAAATGAAATTTTAAGTTAATCGATTTAAAAAAATACTTAACATTAAAATTATTAATTAATTGACTTGATTGGTAAAATTAAAATAAAAGGTTAAAAATCAATAGTCAAAAAAGGAGCCTTGAGCTCCCGTTATAATGACATCAATCCAAATTCGAGCGCTGGCTGAAGACGGAGCTTGAAGGTGGTAGGATCTCTTCTTAGTTTTCACTACAAATGTGCAGAAATTTGTGCGACCATTCTTTGAAGTGCTCGAGTGGTCCAAGTAGACTTCGTTGATTGTCTGGAAAATATTTAAAAAATTAGTTATGCTTAGAAAACTTGAAAAATGTTGTGGCATTATTTAAAAATCTAAAAATGATGATATTTACCGTAAAATACGCGCCTCCTCTCGGTTTCTTTTCTGATTTATCAGAGTAATACAGCAACACATTTTGATCTCGATCAAAGACGAACCATCTCTTTGACCATTGACCAAATTTGGCTCCCAACTTATTCAAATAACCACGACAACTGGTCTCATTGATGATTACATGAGGACACAATTGAAGCTGGTGGCCTGCGGTTTCAATGTGTTGTCTTAGATTCAAATCCGCTGATAGAATTGGTAAATATCTGCAAAATATGGAGAAAAATATAAGATTCTTCGCAATTTCCTAAAAACTTTCAGATAGAAAATAAAAATCACCTTGTCAACGGTCTCTGATGCTTTGGTATATTTCTTTTAGCTCCAGCTTGCAAAGCTCCTCCATTTATATTCGAATTATTAATTTCACTGCTTTCATCCATAGAAGTGCTGGCTAAGCTGAAACTGTTATTTTTCAATTCAATGGTAGAGGTGGAGTGCTTCTGTTTTTCCAAAATGCCATCATTCTCATCCTCATTCTCGGCTTTTAACACTTTTTGATCGAAAAACTCGGGATTAGAGTGACGATGCTATTATAGAGAATAAAATTGCATATAAATATGAAAAAATATGAATCAAAACGTTTAAAGACTTTTTAACCTTAAAACAGATAATTAAAAATTTCAAGATATCTAACAATTCGAGCGACCTTGCTTGCCAGAGATCATAAAAACAATATTCGATCAAAATTATAATCAATCATCATTTAAATCTTGTATAAAAAACTATTGATCAACGAAAACATTCCAAACAATGCAAACAAATTGGAAACAATAAATATATCAAATCAAAATGACTCACCTGACTAGAATATGATGGCTTTTTGGCTGGGAGTGCCGGTGCTTTTTGCTCTTCATCGCCCTCGATCGCCGGTTCCGGAAACCTAAAAGCAATATTCTCAATATTAAATAATTCAATTACACCAACAATTAACACAAACAAGCAACAACAAACTCGATCTCTCAAAATATCCACAATTTCATTCATTTTAATTTGTTTTTGATACTTCTCGTCTAAAATTTCAATGAACTGAATATTAACAATCAATAAAAACGCCCACTCGTATAATCACAAAAATTTTCTTATCAGTTCTTGTTACTGCTCTTGGAAATAACAGAATATTAGAAACCAAGACCAAAATACAATAAAAAGTAATAATGACATGTGATAAGAAAATTAGGCAACAGGTATTTGTGAGCAACAACAGAATGTTGTGCAATAATGTCAATTCATCAAATTTTGTGTTTTACTTGAAGTACATTCCGGATTTCATTGAATTTTTTATCGAATTTCAAGACATTTTTCTAAGAAAACTCGTAGTCAGACTTTTGATCAGAATTGTAAAGAAAGACTTAAAATACAGATTTCTTTTATAAAAAATGATTGAAAGTGATAAATCAGACTCATAAATATACCCTTTTCGATAATAATTACCCATTTCCGTTCTTGAATTCTTCCTCCTTCCTAACTTCATGCTGCTGAACTTGGGATGAAAAATACTCTGCCTTAGCAGCTTCCGAACTTCTCTTCTTCAAAACTTCCATGCGTTGCCTCTCCGTATCAATCACACTGGTAGCCTGTGTGGCCAAGAAAAATTTTCTATTCTGCTCGATAGTTTCAATACTCCTTTGCGTCTTAATATTAGCCAACTGCCTGGTGGCAATCGGTGCCGATTCTGTTACTTTTGAGATTCTGTCTAATTCATCTTGAGATGGTGTGCGACTCATTTCAGAAGATCCATCTTTTTTCAAGAGGTCTTCGTCAAAAGAAAAGTTCATGTTGAAACTATTCTCAAACTTTTTGTTTGGGGTGCTGGTAGAGGTTACAATTGAATGATTTTTGGGAGAAATTGAGTTTTCATCCAAGAAAATGTTGTCCAAAATGTTAAATGATGGCGTTTCGATGTTTTTGTTGCTGAAAAACATGTTTTCGTTGAAGCTTTTTGACATGAAATTGGCCTGAAATCAAAAATGCAATGTAATTAATTATGCAAATTGAATTACAATTTAAATTACCTGTCGATCTTTCAATGTAGGAATCGGCATCGTATTTGTCAGCAAATCATTGGTATCGCAAAACATTGAATTTGACATATTTCCATTTGCATAAGAGACGTCCATTTCATCTTCCTCTTCCTCCTCATCATCTTCATCATCCAGCAACTGTTTATCATAAGTATTCTCATTATTTAACAACTTTTTGTCAATTTTCTTGAGTTTTTCTCGGCATATCTCTAGATTCTTTTTTAACTGGAAAAGCTTATGCTCAAGGGTTCTTTGCTCTTCCAGTGTGAGGTTCTCATTTTTGATTTTAGTTTGCTCCAGATTCTGAATGGTGGATCGTTTCTCGGCAATCATGAGTGTGAAGGATTTTATGTTGGTGTTGAAGTCCTCACTAAACGAAAACCTAAAAAAATATAATTTCATTAATTTTAACATAAATTGACAAAATCCAAAAAACCTTACCATTCCGTCTCCTCCTCCAAATAGTGAAACTCAATATCTTCGTAGTTCTTTTTATCGTTCTCTAAAGCATCCTGGGTATTTTCAAGCTTTTCCTGCAAATCAGCTACTTCTTCGTGATTTTTTGATTTTCTTTTAATCATTTGTTTGACACTAAAAATAGAGAAAATATTGGGAAATTATCTTGAATAAATTTGAAAAATTTAAATAGGAAAATTACAGATGCAGTCAGATTAATATTTTTAGCAAAATAATTACAGTAAACTTGTGAAATCATTACACAATAAAAAACAAAATTCAAACAGATTTGTTTATTGTTTAAAATAATTTCAAGCTGAAATATTTTACAACGTATGAAAATGTCAAAGATCAGATTCAGATTGAAATCAGTAAATTTACTACATTAAACAAGTAACATATATGTTCAAAGACTCACCTCTCAATCTCCATCTGTTTGGCTTCAATACTGCTCTTCAGCTTATTATGCTGTATTTCTTGGGTGGCTTGATTCGTTTTTCTCTGAATCTCCATCCTCCTCATTTTAGCTTTCAAATCCGTCAGTTTTTCTTCCAACTCTAAAAGATTTTTGGCCTCATCTGACATCTCAGCGGTTACCAAACTCTTTTCAATATCAGATTCCTGAAAAATTTCATTCTCTTGTCTTTGCAAGTCCGAGATTTCCATCTTTAGCTCGCGGATCTTCTCGAGAGTCTCGTTTTTCTCCCTTTTCAAATCACTTACTGTCTTTTCTAAAACTTCATCAGTCTCGTCATCTGTTTTCGAGTAATCACCATTAAATCTTTCAAATTCTGGCATTATCTCATGTCTCTTATCCTTAATAGATGTATTGGGTGTAAAATCACCATTCTCTCCATAATTCTGAAGGCTGAAGATTTCAGCGCGAAATTTATCCTCAAATGTTTTTATCAACATCTCATAGTCATTTTTAATACTTTCCGTCATTCCGTTAGTTCCATTCAAGCCGTTATTAGAATTACAAGCATAATTCGAATTATTTCCATTTATTGGCAATTGATGTATGGTGGGTCTAGCCGGTACTGGAGGTGGTGTAATCTTAGCATGACTAGGCGGCGAAATAAAAGTTTTGATCCTCGTCCTTGGACTTTGAGGTGAATGATACTTTTTTGGTTCATCACTTAAATTACTGTCTTTGCTTTCCGAAGAGCTTGGTTCACTATGATTACTGAAACCACTATAGTTATGTGAATTATGGCTATATTGTCCATTTTGTCCATTTCCCGGAGGACTTGTCTCACTCAAATTATTGAAAAAGTAGTTATTGTCCTTTGTATGAAAATTTTTGGGCAAGGAGCCATTAGTCTTGATTCTGTTCTGGTAAGGTAGCGGCGAGGTTCTATTTTTTTCCATTGTGCCGTTAGCTGAGCCATTGCTACTCACATTACTCGTGCTTCCACCACTTGCAGCACTAACAACACTGTATCCAATTGGAAGACTGTTTTTATGCTCATAATCCAAGCAGGTTTGTAATATTTCTTCTAAAGAGTCTTCTGCAGAGATTTTGCGAAATTTTTCTATATCTTGGTGGGAGTTGTTCAGCAAATTGTTAGAATTATTTGAAGTACTGTAATTATTGAAATTGTTGCCGCCCGTTGCTTGCGGTGAAATAGGATAAATCTTTAGATTCCCGACTTTTGGGTAAAACTCGTTCGTTTTCAGCTTCAAGTTTTGGACCTTCTTGGTGACTTCTTGGTTATTCATGTTCTTATTACTCAAACTATTCTCAGTAAAGTTCAAAGAACTAATTTCAAAGCTTTTTGTGAACTTTTCTTCATTACCATTCCTTACATTCATTAGCTCACTGTACTCGCCATTATCAATGGCATCCAATGCAGTTTTCTTGAGCATCTCCGCTTTTGTTGGATTATTGAATCTTAAGAAGTTAGACTCGCCTAGAGTAAGCATGGATCCTTGTTGGAGATGGTATTCATCGGTAACGGTTACGCCATCTACTAGGACACGAGCATCTTGGCTTAATGGGGTGACTGATACTTCACTTGAGTCGTTCCTTGTTATGCAACAGTGATGGCTCAAGATGCCAGTCCCGTTTAGGATAATGTCACAAGAAGCGTCAGAGCCAACTGATAAATTACCTACAAAAAATAATATTAATTTAATTCAAAATTTTTGTTAAAAAAAACACTTACCTATAGGCACTTGATGAATAGTGACTCCTGTACTCAACCGTCCACTTCCAAGACAAACAATATGCAGCTCCTTATTGGCCAATCGACAGCTTCCGCTGTTCGATGACATTTGTTCTTTTCACTCCACTAACAAAGCGCGTAACTAAATATCATTTAATTAATCAATGTGTTGAATATTTAGTTGATTTTGTTTAAATGAACAACATCACTCTAGGACTGCAGCAAATCATTAATTTTATGAGCTTCATGCATTTTACGAGAAAATTCTAAAATTGATGCAATTCAAGCTATTTAGAATAAATTAACGCTGATTGGTTGCAGATCACTAAACACTATACTGTAGCACTCGTCTCCAATTTCTTCGGCTAGCCACTATAGTTGCTCGATGCAATGAATATTCCTAGAACGACAAACAAAGGAGAAGTTTTAAATTACGATCCCCCTCAGTTCTTTAAAAAGTCAACAAGTCTCTTCTTAATCCCGATATCTTTTGATTACTTTTTTATTGTTTCCATTGTGTTAATTAAATGAATTAAATAAATTAATTGAAAATTGAGAAACTTACATTCGTTTTTAAAGTGAAAAATTTGTAAAAAAATTTAAGGCACTTGCGACGCGGTGAAATGGAAGTTGTGCAACAAATAAATACATAAACTGAGTAACTAAGTAGCAGCAGGTCTTTTTCTGAGGAAAATTAAAATAAATCATCCGCAAAGTACAATTTCTTATGATTTCTGAGTTTTCGTTGTTTTGCACACTGATGTAATGTATTTTTTGGCGCTTGATCATAACTTGTCATGAATAATGGGGATTTCATTCGAGAATTGACCGACTGTCTATTAATTCAAACGATTTTTTTTTTAAGTTTATTAAGAGCTTTTTGATTAAGAGAGATATAATCACTCGACCAATAAACCGGAAATAAAAATATTTGCTCCGAATTCAACTAATAAATTTTTTGTGAAATATTTAACATTTCAGATCGAGCATTATTCAATTATCCTTGAATAGATATATGGAATATCCCACCTTTACACTTTTATTACTGTGTAATCAAATATTAATTTTAATCACAATATTTATTCATCTGTAAAAACTGTCACAACAAATCCCGCCAATTAGTAACAATACTTCTAAATGAGTCACCTGCATTGCAATTCCTACTGAACAAGTTTTTTATTATACACAAAAATAAATACGACATTTGTATTCAGAAAATTAAGAGAATTATGGCAAAACTGCTATGCAAAGAATTGAGTAATTTTTCAATTTCTTCAATGTATGTTGACAAATTTGAGCAAAAGAAATTAAATCGTGGGCCGGTTATCGCTAGCAATTTGGAAGCATTACTGAGCCACATTTTAAGCTTTTTCTAGTTTTTAAAATATGTAAGCGTTTAAGGCATTGGAAATTGTTTTTAAATTGTACATGTTTTTTCATAGAAAATTTGAAGAAAATTACAGAAATAGCAAAATATCAAAAGAATTCGACTGAAAAACCGAAAATAATCGAATCAAACTAGAAAAAACGTAGAATGTAAACAATAAACAGCAATAAATCATCTTTATCAGCGGTTTTAGCTGTTTAGTTCAACAGTATTACTAATTAAGATAGCTCGAGTTCTCACACTTTGAACCCCCCAAAAAAAAACAATTAACGAGCGATAAGCATTTCAAAACACTACAAGCAAGCTAAAAGCTTAAAGCAAAAAAACTCGTGAATTAATGAAAAAACTACTTGAGAAGTAAAGAATTTAATTGAAATTGTTATGGGGAGTGATGTTGATTAATTTTCTCAGACTAGCTGTCCAGACATAAACTTCCAGCCGCAAATGAATGAATGTTATTTTTAGATGCCTCAATGTGCATAGTATTATTTGTATTTTCTATTTTAAAAGAAATAATGAATGGAAACGACTCTTTTTGAAGATATTGAGCAACAAAATTTTATGAATTTTTGCTTGACAAATTTTGGAGCTGTTACTGTTTTCGACTAATTAACGCTTAAAAAGTGACCAGACCAGAATTTCCGGTTTCAAAAGTTGAAGCCTACCTTGTAAATCGCATGCAGTCGTCTTCAAATGTGAGGTATTCTGGATTTTCTTGGCGATTGAATGAGAATAGGAAGAAAACAACAAAAACAAAGCTACAAATTTTTCGCACTTCAAATTGTTTTAAAATATTTCATTGAATTTCACAGTTCTCCTCTTGTTTTGTTATAAATAAACGAGTTTGATTGATGAATTAACTAATAATGATGAAAAATCACTACAACTTAGGCTTTAATTGATTGAAAAATAATATTAATGAGCTAAAACAAATATTTGATGCAAAAATCAACACTAAAATCAGCCTGAATGAATCCGCATTTTTAAACTTCAAAAATTTTAACCACACGAATCTCGCACGAATCCCTTATTTGACATTTCGGCTCATCGTAATCATAACAAAAAAATCGTCAGTTTCATAGAAATATCATTATTTTACATTGATTGAAATGGAATCAAACTCTAATTATGGTTTATTGTAATTCTAGCATGTTTCTTCTGTATAAATAAATTTTAATAATAACTATTTATAGGTAATTTCATCATTTTGTTTGTTTTGGCGGCTCTGATACAAAACATAGACTTGCAAAAAAATCCAGAATGGAAGGATCCTAGTGTGATGAACAGAGGTTACAATGAAGAGGCTCCAATAAAACACCAAGAAAAAGAAACAGATACTAAGCTAACCCCGCTCTCAAATCTCAATGAAGTAACTGAGGAAGATCACGTATCTACAATGATATTTCGAAGGGTCCTTAAATTTTTATTTAATCAGGATAAATTTGAGGTATGAAATATAGCTAGCATGTAATAATTGAAAAATCTTACTGAATTCATATTTTTATTCATTCCAGCCCGACTCTCATTCCGACCAATTTATCCGAAGGCTCCCTCTGAAAGTGTCAGCAGATCAATTTAAAGCTCTTAAAAAAGCAGATATACGAGACTTAGATGATGTCATGAATGAAATCTTTGTACAGTCACAAGAGCAGTTTACTGATAGTCCTATTGAAATTGCTTTTGCAGAGATTTACGTAGATCGTCTTCTAAACATTATTAAATCTATCTTCACCTCGTCCTTCTTCATATTTTTATCCGTTGTGTTGAGCATATGGATTTTTCACAAATTCTTCAACGTCTCCAAGCTTACTTTCTCGATGGTGATTGTGTCTGCCTTTGTTATAATGTTTGGCATTAGTTATTATGTCAATTACATGGATTGTTTGAACGATTTAGAAGCTCAGTATCTTATAGACATGGAATCTGCTTCAGATGTAAACAATCCTTGCGCTGACTATGCTAAGGAGACTGATTCTTTTTTTAAAACAATAAAGTCATGGGTTGTGCGAAGCTCAAAACAAGATTGTGATGATCATAAAAAGTAATAATATATATGATTTATTAAGTTTTTCAAACTAAAAGTTCATTTTTAGGAAAGTTTACACGTCATCAAAACGCTACTGTGACCCAGCAATGGTTCTCATATCCTGGATAGCGAGATTGCAGTCTGTCTACATAGAACAGTTTACTAAAAACTTTATAAAAATGGTTGATGAAATTACTAGTAAGTATAAACGAAATTTTAAAATCAACAAGTATTTCAACTTTCTTTTTATTTCCCAGAATCCTCAGGTTTCTTGAGTAAAATCATTTCCTTCATTATTATTGGTATCATTAGTGTGATCATTCTTCTAACTACAATAAAATCCGTAATGAAATATGGATTTCAAAGCATTGTGTCATATGTTGTAGCTCCAAAAAATCCTGCTCCTACCTCAAACACAAACACAAACAACATGGCGCTGAATCATGAGCAATTTCAGCAATTAGTAAACAATTTGCCAGTTAGACAGAGATCAGCCCTGCGTATTCAAACAAAATCTAGTTCATCTAGCACCAAGTCAAGTTCATCCAGTTCCCGAGCTCCAACATTTAAAATGTATCAATTTGGTTCTAAAAACAGAATTCAAAACAAAAAGAAAAATCATCTTCATTCTCTTAAGCAGAAAAGTGAGGAAGATAGCCCTTGATAAAAAATCGATATTTCGTCAACTTGTAAATTTTTAAAACAAAACCAAATTTTAATTAAAAGATTTTATATTCATTGAATTTTAAACTTTCATTCTTAGTAGATCATTCTTTTCAGTACAATATTTTCCTAAATAATTATTCTACTGAGATGTTTGATTTTTTTGATGAAGTATTTCTACAATTTTATTTAATTAAGCTTTGAAGCGTAACTCTGATGATTGTTTAAAGCTGCTAAAATTCCATTCTCGATAACCATTTTATCATTCACATTGTAGGTGATTTTTTCGTTTTTAAGGGTTGTTAAAGTGCCCCCTAAAGCGTTCATAATTGCGTGTCCTTAAAAAGAAGAAAATAATGGTAATGTAAATAATTGAATTTACGATTCGGAATCTTCAGCTTACCTGCACAAATATCCCATTTTTTGATGATTGTCTTATGAATGTAAACTGTTGCGTTGTTGTTTATGACTTGTAATATTTTGTATCCTGACCCAGCTGCCGTTATTATTTTTATATTTTCTCCAAAAATCCCTTTAGCCCACAACTTTACGTCACCTGCGTGAGATTTGGAAACTATTATAACAGGATTTTTCACAACTCCATCTTCTTCCTTTTTGACATTAGCCAAATTCTCGGAGAGAGCATGTCCAGACCAGGCCCAAACAGTTTTCTGTAACAATTGATAAGCTTTGATGAAAATATTTATAAAATTAATTTTTATAAACCAATTAACCTGTTCAACTGGATTATAAATAACACCTATTATTGGTTCATTCTTGACAACAACACAAATCATTATCGTAACATATTGATATAATTTTTCTGTAAACTCTTTAGTTGCATCTAGTGGATCAATAAATACAGTGACATCTTCGAACGGAACATTTAAGTCTGGAACAACAGTAGATTCAGATAGAACCGTTGGATCCAAATCAAAAAAATTTAGTTTAGCATCATCATGGCATTTGCTGGCAGGAATATCTTCTTCAGACACAAGCTTCAGCTTTGGAAAAATTCTTAGTAATCCAGATTGAATTAAGCAATGAGATCTCAAATCTGCATCAGTTATAAGATCTGCAACTCCTTCTTTGGTTTCTCCTTTCTTTAATATATGCTGGTTTTCTAGTTTAGACACTTCCATTACTTGCTGACCTGCTTTTTGGGAGGCCTGAATTGCTCCTATCAATAATTTTCTTAAGTTTATTTCATTTTGATTCTTAACCGGATTCTCTAAGCTATCTCGTTTCAAATAATAAACCAACAAGATGAACGCTAAGAGAACCAACAGCACTCCACACTTATTTATCTTTATTGAGCCACCCAGATTCATTATTATTTGTTTTTACTTTTTAAAGTAAACTCATTTTTAAGATTAATAAGAATTCTTTGTTATTGTTATTAGAGCTCAACGCCTGGCCGAGTACTGTCGAAAATGTATAAGTTGCTTAAGTGAATTTTGTTTTTAAAAACAAAATTATTAAATAAGTGGTTCAATACTGTTTAGGAACAAGTTTTTCAGTTTCTCGAACACCCAAATCGTTTAAAGATGTCTGAATACATGAACCCTCACGAGAGAAGAAGATTTGAGTGTAAATTTATTCATTAGCTATTTTAAAATGTATCCAAACAATTATTTTTATTCAATTTTAGTAGTTCCTGAAGAACCTGGTGAAGAAGATGAAAGTAGGAGGGACGAAAAAATTAGCTCTCAAAGGATGAAATCTATGAACAACAAAAGATTCAAGAAAGAATACATGTCTATTCCGAAATTTGCTAAATGGCTTCAGGGAGTTGATGGAGATGAAAAGAGATTTTTCTGTACTTACTGTGAAAAAGACTTTCTTGGTGGCAAGTGGGAGATAAACAAGCACTTGAACTCTTCAAAACATCAGAAAAATGGTGAAAAATTTGAGATTCTAGATCCTACTATATGTAAAACAGAGGAAGAACGGAAGATGATACTTATTCAAGTAAACAATAATCACAAAAGGTTTAAGGACGAGTATCTGAACATTCCGGGATGTCAAGGATGGCTTCAAAAAGTACCAGAAGATAAAAAGAAGTTTGCTTGTAAATTATGTGAGAAGGAGATGGTTGGAGGTAGGTGACGATTATATTATTCTGAACATTTTTAAAAAATATTTTAAACTTCATAGGAAAATGGGAAGTTATGAAACATTTACGATCCAAAAAACACCAGCAAACAGCAGAAAAAGCCAATAGATTTGGAGAAATCGAAGCTGATGATTTGATGGAATTCGAGGAAGGTAATATGGAGATGCTGGAAGATACTGACAACTTTTCTGTTGAAATCGAAGAACAGGAGGAATACTTAAAATACGAGGATGATCTTGAAGATCCTTACCAGCAACAAAATGTTGAACAAGTCAAAGTAGATGAACTGCCACCAACTATTATCGATGAAATCACAGATATTTTTGAAACAGACAACTCCGAGTACTGTGATTTTAACACTTTGTTGGAGAATTTATATCGAGATTCGTTCAATAGTTATGACGTTGCTCTGCACAGCTTTGATGGAACTATTCGAGCGCATCGTTGCGTTTTGGCAGCTAGCTCAGAGTTTTTCCGAGAGTTGTTCAAATCTTCAGTCCATTTTGAGATTGAGCCAGTCATTAACGTCTATTTGCCTGACTATTCCAGCACCAGCATTCAACTCCTTGTCAAGTTTATTTATTCCGGCCAAGTTTTTATAGCTCCAGAATCAGTGAATGAGTTTTCTGATCTTTGCCATGAACTTAATATCAATACAATAAATTCCAATTTTGAAAATTCGTGGAAAAATAGAGAAGAACATCAAGAATACGATCAAGTAATTGAAGATTTATCAAATTCATTGAATTGCAAAAAGATTTCTATACAGTTAGAGGAACCGCCAATAGAAACTCCCGAAAGTGCCATCTCCAATTGTTCAAGCGATCTTGAAGAACTCGATGATGATTTTCTGGCTTATCAAAACTTTCGCAGAAAAAAATTGAAGAAAAAGAAAGGAAAACTTATAGAAAAGAGAATGGACATGGCTCTTATTGAAGTTTTGGCGGGAGAGGATACTTCAACTGCTGCTAAGAAGTTCCAAATTAATAATAATGAACTCGTAGGCTATGTGAATCGATATAAGAACATTCAACAGATGTCCAGTGCTATCGGAGTAAGGAATCCAAATCATACAGTTGACTCTATTCCAGCTTTATATAAGATAAAGAGAGCTGCTCAAGACGAAGATAAAACTTCTGAACAAGATCTATTTAATATTCAAAACAAGTGTTGGGAGTATCAGAACAGTAATAGACCAACCAATAGTGGATTTGTTCCAATGATTGTTAATAGTTCAGAAAACCTGAGGATTTCAAAACATTTAAGCATCAACTCAGCATGCCAAATCCATAGCCAAATCGCGCCATTTAAAGTTCTCTCTAACAAAGATTAGTTTACAATTTTTAACCTTTTTTCTAATATCTTAATTACTACGACATACTTAGATATTTAAAATTTTTCTCTGATCAAAGCAGTTAATATTTAAAATTTATTTTAGGGCATTAAAGATTTTTTAGAACAAAGAAAAGATTACATTTTTTTTAACTTAACTAATATATTTGAATGATATAATTAACTATACCTAAAAAACACAGTATTAAGGTTTTTAAATTTTTTTTATTGAGATTTGTTGATATATTCAATGAATTTTTTTAATATTTAGAAAATAAAAAATTATAAATATTGCCTAGAATGAAAATTGGTAATTTAAATTATCCCTTTAATATTTCTCTGCAAAACTTGTATAGGAATGCCAAATTGCTCTTCTGCTTGACTCAAACTGGAACCACCTTTAATCGAATTCACTGCATCTTGAAGTCTCTTCTTAAAATTACTTTGCTCGGCTCTTAGTTGAAAAACTGTCTTTGGATTGTTCAAATTTTTCAGTTTCTTATTTTTTTGTTCTTTTCCTGGAGGAACTGTAAGTTTTCTTTTGAGTTTGTGGTGAGTTTTTTTGTAGAGGGAATCGATTAAAATTTTCTCGTCGATATTATAGCGAAGAGATACAAGTTGAATATTGTTCCCAGATGTCAACTCTTCAAGTGCTTTATTTAGATTACATTCTTCAAGCTCATATTCAAAGACTTGCTCTTGTTCTTCAGTGGGCTCTAAAACTTCTTCAATTTCTTCTATTTCGTAAGTTTTATAATGTGGTTGAATATCATCTAAACTTTCTATAGAAAATTCTTTTTGATTCTCTTGGAAGGTTACAAAACTGGCAAGGTCGGCTAAAATAGGATCCATGTCTGGTTCTTCTGGATTTGATAAATGTGATCTAATTTTAAGTGCATAGCAGATATCCTTAAATTCTGCAATTAACTCTGATGGAATATTAACTTGGCCAGTGTACAAGAATTGCAGGAATAAACTCACAACTTCGTAGGAAAAGTCAGGTAGATAAATATGAATCACTTTTTCCAAATCAAAATGCACTGAAGATTTGAAAATATCTCCGAAAAACTCACAAGCAGCGGCCAGAACAATTTTGTGAGCGTATAGTATTGTATTATTAGCGCAAATAATGTACACATCTGATGTATCTGGAGCACTGTCGTAAAGCGAATTTAGTATTACACTCAATTGATCTGGCGGTGGATCAATCTCACAAGGATAGTCAGTTAATTCTTCTTGAACAGTTGAATCAGGATAATTATCATAAACATCAAATTCTTCGTCGTTAATATCTTCAATCTCTTGAGTTTGTTCATAAACATCAACACTTTCCTCATCAATTTCTACCAAAAACTGATGATTCTCATCTTTGGATTCGTTCAGCTGAAAAGATATGTGATTTTGAGATTTCATATGATCCTTTATTTCATTTTTGCCGCCAATTATCTCGATGCCGCATATAGAGCAACCAAATTTATGAGGATCATCTTCACAAGCAATGAGCCAATTTTTGAACTCTGGTATCTCTAAATACTCAATTTTAAATCCTTGGCTAGAGGATTTTGGAAGATCGTGATCTGACTGATCGTTGATTTCTTTCAGACGCAGAGCAACCACTTTAATATACTCTTGTTTGACTTCTTCATTATTGTTCACTATTTCCTGGATTATTTTGTGCTTGCTGGATTTAAAGTGTTTGATAATCTCTGATTTACCTAAAATAGATAAATTAGATTCCAAGATTTATAAGATTTTGGAATAATTACCTCCAAAGTACTCCTTATCGCAAAAGCTACATTCAAATTGGTCAGAAGCACCAGCAACAGGAAGTAGCCAGATTTTGAAGTTTTCCTCGTTCATCCAAGCAAGTCGGAACTTTTTCTGATAGTCTGAGGCATTCATATTTTTTTCTCGTTGAATCTCATTTCGGGATATGCCAGCTTTGTACATTTCTGCAATTTTAATGTGTTTCTGAGATTTGGCGTGTTTCTTGAACTCAGTTCTGGAACCTTGATAAGTTCTTTGGCAGTAGTTACAGTTAAACTTTTCTGGTTCACCAACAACTTCTTTTAGCCAATCTAAAATTATGGAATCATTAGTTTAATATGTTTTCTGACTTACATCTATGAAAATTGTTGGCACCTTTAAATTCTTCTTCCCGCATCCATTCCGATTTGAAAGCTTTGTATATCTTTGTTGCTTCTGGGTCCATAAGATGTTCGTTTAATCTTGATTCCATTTTTCCTATAGTTCTTAAAATTCTTGTTTACTAGTTTCTACGCGATGCAAACAATAGGCCGAGTTGACGCGTGGCTTGTATTCAAATAAAAACGTTTAATTTTAAGTTTAAATGTTTTTTTATTAGTTGCGATTTTAGGATTAATTTGCTGTTGCATCATTATGAATTTTGTTAGAATGACGCTTAAGGTTACTACTGTTAGTGAAAGTTGAAGGACATTTACTGCATTTATAAGGTTTAGTCTCTGAGCTGTGTGTTCTCTTATGTACAAGTAGTTTTCCGCTTGAAATGAAATTTTTTCCACAATCTGGGAAAATGCATGAATAAAGCTTTTCCTTGGTGTGGGATCTAAAATTTTAAAGATGTTAGATAAGTTATTATAATATTAAAAGAAATAACTACCTTATATGAATTTTATGGGAATAGTGAGTACGGAGTCTAAAAAAAATAAATTATTAACAAGAAATAAAATTTCATCTTAATGGAACTTACTTTGCTGGACAATAAGTACATTGATAATCTCTGACATTTTTATGCATCTTTAAATGCTGTTTTAAGTTTTGCGTTTCCCTAAAACTAAATAAATTTTAACAGGTTAAGCGTCCAGCACTATGATTTATTTAATGCTCTTACCTAGAACCACAAATGCTACACAAGTGCTTTTTAGACTCAATTCCAGAATGATGAGTCCGTACGTGAGAAACTAGGTTAGATCTTTGATGGAACGTGAGTTCACAATTGTTACATTTAAATGGTCTATAATCAAAATGATGAATTTGATAGTGAAGCCTTATACCAGATTTACTTTTGAACTCGGCTTGGCACTTCAAGTCTGGACATTTAAAAGGTTTTATTTGAGATTGGTGAATTAAGAGATGTTCTTGTTTCAGTTCTGTGGTGGTAAACTTTTCAAAGCAGTAAACACAAGATAGCTCTGTAATATCTTCAAAAATATCAGTTTCTGGATTTTTAGTAGGTCGTTTTCTTGTTGCTTTGATTTGAATTGATGAGCTAGATGGGACCTCATCTTTAGATTTAGGTGTTTCTATTTGAATTTCCGGATTAGTGAGATCAATTTCAGTATTTTCAATAAATAAAACAATAGCACCAGAAGAATTTAAATCATCAGGTGGGCTCATTTCATCTGCAGAATAAATTAATGTTTCCAGAACAGTTTCCTTTGGAGCCGTAACTTTAAGCCTAGCAGCATTGTATTTTAGGCAGTTCTCTTTGAAAATAGATGCTGCCTTCATTTGTTCATAGCACATGATACAAATATGGTCCAAATCCAGGACCTAAAAAAATGAATAATAGTAAACAAAGCGTAAACAAAAATTATGCATTTAAACAAACCTCCAATCCAGTAACATTTGTGAACATTAAATCTAGTTGGTTGGGATGTTGAAATAAACCTATCATGCCACTAGCCAAGAAGTTGCATGAAATACAATAGGTTTTATTTATTTTTGCCATCACCGTATTATTATTATTGAAAAACGTAAACAACGAGGGGTAGACCAACTCAAATTTCAGGCGGTACATCTAACGCATAGCTTTTTAGCTTTGACAGATCTGTCAATATCTAACCATTTGAGTTTTAATTCTTTTATTCAGAGAATCACAGGATAAATTAATCAATTAAGAGCCTTGTTCGCTCTACTGCAATATAACAAGGCACTCGTTAATTCTTAACTGTGCGGCACCCGTTCTTGGCGTTCACTAATTACTCGTGATTGACGTAACTCAAAAAGAACAATGGAATCCAAGACAAAAAAGAAGGACAACATAGAGACATTCTTGAAAGACGAGCAGTTCTGGCAAAACGAAGTAAATGTGCTGGCTGAACTATCCATCGAATGGCCCAAAGAGCAAGAAGCCAACGGTGGTGAGACGACAAGGATAGTTGAAGATGGTAGCAAAATTGTCGATCACCAGGAGAATGTGTTCTGTTTAGCTTGCGACTGCTCCCACTGCTTGATACATCGCCAAACTATCATTCAATTGTACATGGAGGATGTAGCACACAACGAGCTTTGGGCGAGATTGAAGAATATTGTTCAGCAATACTACACTCTAATTCCCGAGTAAAAATCCCATTTTTTAGGTTTCTTTATAAAAAAAATCTCATAATAAAATTTGACTATTCCAGCGACGAAAATGCAATAATCACTACGAAGTACAGGGAATTGATTGAAGAATCCAACATTAGATGGTGCAGCGATGGTAAAATCGATGCTAGAAGGAATATTCAAATTTCTCTAGGTTCAAACTTATCACTCTCCAATGAAATGACATTCATCATCTTGTTCAACATGTGAGTTGATGGTTTCGTAAAAAAATTGCACAATTAAAATGTTTTTTCATTTGAAATTCTAAAAAAATTTGAGAAAAAACTTGATAATTTGAAAACTCGTAAAATATTCGGTGAATTTTTGACATTTTTTAAAATCTGCCATATGTTACTTACTCTTAAATTTGGTATAAAACTTTTTTGTTTGATATCTTACAACAAGCTTATTCTCTTAAAAATGTTTTAGGCTCTACACTCGAGATCCGCATCAACTTTTTGAGCTGTTGACCCTTCAAATCAAGTGTATCGCTCTCGCTTATAAAACTCAGGTGATGCTTCACGTTGTTGAAAAGGAAGAACCCAACAAGTTTGAATATGATCCTTTAGGACTCTTGAATTTCATTCTTGATGGCTACGACGCGATGTACGAAAACGCAGAGACGTTAACACCGTTGGTTATCGAGCTACAAAGGGATCATCTTGAAAAGTTTAACTTGACATGGTTGCTCATGAATCAAGCAATGTACTATCGATGGGTGTATTTAGACTTTGAAGCTCACATGGCCGAGTGTATTTTGAAGGTACTGATTAAATAAAACAGCTTTTCATTTACAATACTCATTCTTATATCAATTTCAGTTAAAAGACTGCGTAGACCACGAAGTTTACAAGAGCATCGTCTACCGCTTCATTAAGTTTGACGAGGAAATGACGTTAGCCCTAAAACATTGGACGGTGGGCATCGCCAAATTAAATCAGTACTTAAAGTCTAGCGACGAATCGGATCGAGTGTTGCGGATTGTTGTAGTGCAATCTATTTTTGCCAATATGCAGCAGCTGGAAGTTCCACTTTCATCGGAACCGATCGAGATGCTGACGTTTGGAGAACCAAGCTCTATTTTGGACTGGATCATTTCGAGCAACAATCAAGATGTGTGGCTGAATATGATGCAGAACATTAAGAGTAAATGGTGTGCTAGTGATGTTTTTGATAAGGAGCATATTGAAGGGGGTGATTGGTAAGTTTTTTCAATCAAATAATCGATTACACAAAATTAATTTCATTAAATTATTTTTAGTCCCTGCAATTGTTGGATTTGTGTGATGATTGGCGATGACTTTCACGCTCAAATCACCAGCAAGCAGGAGTTGGTAGTAGAAAACGACAAAACTCAATGGGACTTTATGAAAGGCATCGTGAATTCGAAGAACGATTCTCCAGCCATTGTTGCGAATGATCAAGCTGGTTGTTCTAGTGATTGTGCGATAGCTACTGAGCCCGTCTACCATTTGGCGTGGGCACTTTTTAAGCAGTTGAAGGGTGAGTTATTTTATTCTTCTTTGGTTGTTAATTAATACTCAATTAAATAAATATTGTTTGTAGATCGTCAACCATACCTTCAAACCTTCATGCAGCCAGACAGATTTTGTGTGTTTCAGGATAAACCTTGTCAACGAATTGATTGTGCTGTGGCCACTAACATTATAGTCGGCTGCTATCCGCTCAATTTTTCAAAGTTTCTCATCAAAACCTATCATCCTTTAAACCAAGATGAGCGGGACATGTTGGTACGCATCCCCAATTTGGAGTTTAAGAATCTACTGAAGAAGTTTTGTGATGATATCAGCCAAATCTCCAAAGAATATCTAGATGCTAACCAGATTCATCCGTTGTTGTTGATGAACATGTTTTGGGATTCGAACGATCCGGACTCTTTATTGCTGGGCGATTTAGCATCAGCTTTGGGAGAAAATTATCGAGTGAATGTCAAGTTTCCGCACAAACACATCATATTCTCGTACTTTTACACGCTCTTCCAAACTAATGGCGAAGATATTCAATTGGATCTTGACTGGTTGGAGCAAATTAATTCTGCAAAACTGTTCAAGAATTTTAATGGAATTAAGTCGGATGATAGCAAGGTTTGTTATGTTCAAAAATTTAAACTTCTGAAGACATTTCTATAGATAGAAAATTAACAAAAAATGTATTGGAATAATTTTTAGGTGAACGAGATCGAAGCCAAGTTAAATGAGTTGCGCATGAATGTAGTGAAAGATGAGGAGAAAGTATCTGGTCTGCACAAATCCGTGTCGGAAATAACCGAAAAGATCAATTCGATGAACATCAACAACGACATGGGAACTCGATCACTTATCGAAAACGAAATCAAAAAGCCATTAGTGGAAGCGTTGAAGTTGGCTGCCAGCAATAAAAAACTTGAGGCAGAACTGAGATCACTGCAGAAAGAGCATAATATGTTAAAAGATATGGTGAAGGGACTAGAGCAAATTCATGGAGAAAAGAGGCCGGAAATTGTTGCACCACCATCACCAGAGAAAGTTGAGACTAAAAAAAGTAGCACTACAAAGTGTGGACACTCAGCAGAGGGAGAGTGTGTCTGCTACTATTGTACTTTGTTTGGGAAAAGTGTAAGTTCGCTTATTCTAAACCAATAATTCAAACTAATTTCCTTTTGATTTAAATTTTAGGAAGCCAATTTAGCTAATAATAATCGCATAGCGGAGACTCGAGATCGACTGCGCAAACGACTTCATCAGTTACAAAGTAACAAGGACATTTCCAAATCCAAATCCAAAATGAAGATTAATGCTGATCTGTTAGCTAAAGGCATTAATGCCACTAAACTAAACAAAGCAAATAATGCTAATGCGAACAACAATGTAGTACCACCAAACACCACCTCCAATATTACAGGAAATGCAGAATCTAAAAAGAAAACTGAATCCAAAGGAAATGCAGGAACTCAAACTATCCTAACGCATGCTCAACCAACTCCCAGCACTGCCAAGAAACCCCTCGAGCTCCCCAAAAAAGAATTAAAAGACATTAAGAAGCCCAGCGAGCCAGTGAAACCTGTTAAAAAACCAATTTCAATATCACCTGAAGAAATGCACCAGATGCGCGCAAATATGGAGAAAAAAAAAGCGCTGGCTCTCAAAAAACAGCCACTCAAATCTCAAGGGAAAAAAGAGCCTAATGAAAAGGTTTCAGTTTTACATGAGAACGAAATTAACATGAAATCAATCGAAAACCTTTTAGATTACATAGAAGGAACGACTAAAGTGATTGGAACACATTTACCACCACCACCAGCTATGAAACAAATGCATGATGAAAGGGCTGCTCTAAGGCGAGCGCGGCAAAAGGCAAAAAATGAGGAGTTAGAGAGACTGGCCGCACTTCAAGTCATGAATGTTCAATTGTTGGTCAATACCACTGATAGTAAGCAGCTGGCCAATCAATTGATTCAGATCAGGAGAGGAAAGCGTCAAGATCCATTAAAAGTCGCGCAAGTTGAAGAGAATGTAGAAGCCGCTGCAAACCTCAAATTTCAGTTAGAAAAGCATATTATGTTTGAACTGAATGAAATTAAAGCGAGCAATGCAGGATTTGATGTTCGTGAGGGTTGCGCGTCGATGAAAGCTGTCTTAGATCTCGTTGAAGCTACAGAAAATTTAGAAAGCCAGAAACAACAAATTTTAACCAATTCCACTGCCCAGCCTGGAGTAAGCTCAGAAGATGATCCCTCTAGGCGAATGGTGACCATTCGACGTGTTAACTTGCCGTATTCCGAGCCACAAGTTACTGTGACAGCTAAAGGCACCTCTCCGGAGCAAGATCAACTTCTTTACACCTTTATTAATGGACAAATGGTACCAGCCGCTGAAAGATTACAGAGAGCTCAACAGATGGCCCAAATGCGCATCTCAAATGTGAATTTACCAGCACCTAAAGCTGAACCAGAACAGAACACTGCCAAACTCGAAAAGACAACGCGTCAGCAGCAAAAGCAAGAACAAGTTACAACGAAAAATGCAAAGGTTGCTACTTCTCAAGTTAATTCTAATAATCCAGTGCTTCAGCCTGTCAAGTCAATTCAGCCAGGAAAAGATGTGAAAACTGCTCAAAAGACTGTTGAAACTAAAATCCCTGCAAAGATTCCTGAAAAAATTGAGAAAAAACCTGCGAAGAAGGATGAAATACCGAAAAGTAAGTCCGCCTTGAAAAAAGAACTTAAGGCACAAATGAAGCAAGCAAAACTTGCGCTTGAGATAAAGGAAGAGCCAAAAGAAGATACTAAAAGCCGATCTGCTTTGAAAAAAGAAAGGAAAGCATCTAAACAAATTCTTGAAGCTGCTAAAGCCAAAGCTCAGAAAGAGAGAGAAGCTCAATTGGCAGAGAAAATTGAAGAAAAGCCAAAGGAAATAAAAAGAGCTTTCATTGACCCAGAATTCGATAATAATGCTTTTAGACTTTTGGATTTGGATGATGATCCATCTTCCTCGGATTCAGAGCTTCCGCTCGACAGTGATGTTGAAGAAGAGGAAGTTTTGCCACCACCACCAGTTGTCGAAGAGAAACTCTCGAATAGAAATCTCAAGAAGAACAAAGCCAAACTTGATTTAGAGCAGGCAAAAATGGAGAGCAAGAAAGATGCACTGGCCAAACAGGCAAACATTAAGAAGCAGAAAAAGTATGCTGAAGCTGTTAACAAAGCAGCCGCTGAACTTGAGAAGAAGACCGAGCTCGCTAAAGAGGCTAAAGAGCAGAAAAAAGCTAAGCATCTAGCCAAGGAACAAATGAAACAACAACAAATTAACGAGTTGAGTAGATCTATGGCCGCTTTGCAGAGTAACTTTAAGGATAAGGTGAGAAATAATTTATCCATAAATTCTTTTTACATTTTTAAAAATTTATTTTATTTTAGGCCTCAAATGCAAGCATCATGGATCAGCTTAGCCGTGGTATTAGGGTAGAAGGTCTCAAACTCCCACCAGGCATCACTCTTACCAAAGTTGACTCTCAAAGATCTGAGAATGTTCGGCTGGCAAAGGAATCAATCGGAAAAGTAAGTTCATTTCAAATTTTCTCCGACCAAATAAACTAACTGTCATTTCATTTTATTTATTTCTAGATTGCTCAACCGTTCGGAAACGCAAACTATCCACAAAACCAGGTGCCAGTGGATCCCAACGGAAACTTCATGATGGAGTCTTCCCCCTATTCTCAATCTCTGATCTCAGGCGAACAAAAGCCCAAGAGCAAGAAAAACAAGAAGAAGAAAAATAAGAAGGAAGGAGAAGAGCAAAGTTACGCCCCGCCAAGATCTCAACCAGGACCGCCACAGAAGCCTGAAGACATGGTCACTCTTAAGAATCCAATGTTCTTCAACAATTATTCAGGTGGCGATTCAACTGTCACTTCTGGCTACAATAATGGTGTAACGCCTGCTCCTCCCACCCTTCGCCCAGATCAACATGCAGCCATTATTAAGAATGAGAACGGAATGTATACCATTCGGAATCCAGCTTTCCAGAGCGCTTTCTACAATGGTGGTCCACCTAGTGGCCCACCTCCAGGTATTCCGCAGCCAGCTTACAATGCTTCACAACCAAATCCAATTGGGCCACCGCAGAGCTCTCAAAACTCTCAAAACATCCAACCAATGGATCGGCGCAGCTACGAAGGAAACAATTTCAGCCAATCGACTCCTTTTGGTTTAGGAGAGTCTAGCATGAATTTCACGCCCAGCAAACCTTACTCGGCCATAGGCAGTGAGATGAAGACTGTTTTACAACGTAAAGCTGCCATGCATCCAAATGGAATGCCCAAGCAGTCGGATGGAATGACGTACGACTCTCAGAGAGATGTTTCTGGATTGGGCGAGCAGTATTCCCATTTTGGTGGCATTGGCGGGCAGTCACAAGCTGGCAGCTTTAATAGCTTTGGAATTGGAAATAGTTTTTCTCCGCAAGACACTAGCAACTACCAGAATGGACACTATCAGGGGCAGCATAAATATGAGGATCTCACGTTCTTGCAGAATTTGCAGCCGGGGCAGCACTTGAACTCAGAGGTTTGTTAAATTATTTTGTTTTTTGATTTTTTTGTTATATTTTTTTTTATCACAGTTCTAAAAATATTTTGGTTCTTTTTCTCCAGGTCACTATCCATAATATCAGCGAGTCCAAGTTCTTCAAGAAAACACAGCCGGTAATGAACGAAATTGGCATCACACGTATTGATCGACGATCTGATCGCGAGAATCACCAAAATTTTTATTCAACTGAAGCACCAAAGGTGAAGCCGGCTAATTCTGCTGGGGTAATTGGATCGGGAGCTGGTGAGTGGAGTAGGCTCTAAAATGCTTTTTGGAAATTTATAATTTTGTAAAAATTTAATTTACTTTAACAAATGTTTACGAATAAATACGATTAGTTGGAAATATTATAAAACAGCGACTTTTATCATTAATTTTTGCTTGATTTGCAATAAATTTTTTTTTTGTTAATGAAATATTCCAATTTTCAAATGATCTTAAATAATTCCAGTATCGGAAAGTGTCTTCATCCCTAACCAAAAGATCAACTTAAGTGAACTCGAATCGGAAGACCGTGATATTGAGTCCTTCAAAAGATTTGACTATTATTTCCAACCGCCTGCGAACAAGCTCAAAGTGAACATCAATGTAAAGGATATTGTCGTGAATGTGAAGAATCGTCCTGATGAGAAAATCGGCTCTACTAATTCAACCAACACATCGGACAGCCCTTCTTCATTGATAAGCACATCAATGGCATCTTGCTGTAGCAATGGATCTTCTTTAGATGAATACTATGAGAATGACCAAAAGGATTTTAACGTTCTATCTGACGAAATAAAGCGCCAATACAATAATTGTGCGTAAATATTGTGCAACCAGAACGTTGGAGACAAAATTATCATAAAAATTAGCTCGTCGGCAAAAAACTCTACAGTTGTAATAAATGCAAATTTAATCGTTTAAATTGATTGAATTGTAACATTTGGTAATAATAAAAGAATATATAAATGTAATGTCACATAAGTTTTTACATTTTTTATCGAAATCACAAAAATATTCAAAAGTCTCCAGTCATATTATACTCATCATGAAATCTTGCATAGTTAAGTCCTGAACTAGCAGTTCTTTGCTGCATAACCAATTGTTGACTATTTGTCTTCATAAACCTCCTTCTATTACGATACAGCAATAAACCTACAACCAGTGCAATAATAATTCCCAAAACAATGGCCAGAATGTTGTTGAACGAAGCAGTTTGCTTTACGGGAGCTTGTTTAGATGTAGTTAGTGTAGTTGTGTTCTGCTGATGTGGAGTAGTTGGTTTTAAAGTTGTACTTGAGCTTGTCTTATGTACTGTGGTTGGAGTAGTCGGTTTAGGAACAGAAACAGTGGATTGAGCTATTTGAGCGAATGTGAGATGATGATTCAAAGGATCTTTGGTACTTTGATGATTCACAATGGATGCTGAAGTTGCCAATGCAGATGCAGGAATCGAATTAGGAATTTTAGATGGAGCCCCAGAAGGTAGGACTGTATAAATTTCATCTTTCATAGGTTTAGTTGTGCTTGATGGAATCGCAAAGGTAATCAAATCGGTTGTAGTCCAGATTTCAGTTGTTGTTGGAGTTTCGTTTTTGGGTTCGATTTTCGTTCTAAAAATTGAAAATTTTAGGCTAATAATATTAAAATCAATTAAATTTATTATTATTACTTTATTATCAATTCCCCATTCATTTTGCAATTGCAAATTTTTTTGGAGTTTGTGCTGGATACTTTGCAGTGGGTGGTACTGTAACTTTTTCCTGTCCACGCGGAGCACTAAAAAGTGAAGTTTTGAATATGGGAATTCTTATATAAAACCAAATAATTATCAAAATACCTGTAGTTCCATTTCAGGATCAACTTTAACATTAAGAGTTATTCCTTCAGCTAAAGTAGACATATCCATAACGCTATATTCACTATTATCAATATTTTTTTGCATCAAAAGAACCTCGTAAACTTCAGATTGATTGTCGGTTGAAACTGCTCCTGTTTCCATCACGTCAAATAAGTAATTGATCTTAGCCATGCACAAATATTGCCCGGAGTTTAACGATTTGATACTCATTGATGAGCTGCCCAAGATTTGAAAGGCCGAAGGGCCAATAGGAAATTGTCCGAAATAAATTTGTCTGGGAAGGATTTTCACGACATCAAAGTTAGCAATCTTTGTTTCTGGAATGAAGAATTATTCTTATATCTTGTTGCATCCGTTAAAGACATTTGAGGTTCTTACCAATTGTCTGACCGTTATTATTTGGATCCTTACACATTTTCGCAACGAACTTATGAATCTTATGAGAAATTTTGACTCTTTCTGTCTGAGCGATCGTCACATTTCTAGAGTTTAGTAAAATTTCGGATAAACTCAAAACAGTCTTCAAATATTCCATGTCCAAGAGTACAAGGTCTTTATTTTGAACTAAAGCTGCGCGTTTTCTCCTTGTAATATCTCGGTCATCTATAAAACTAGCTAAATTTAACAGATCAGAGACGAAAGTTTCATCATATGTTTGTGATGGTATTATAAACGTTATAAATCTGGATATTTTTATAAAATCAACAATCTGCTGCTCTTGAATTTTATTGAGAGTTTGATTTTTAATAGTTTCCAATTTTCTGAGATGATCATGTAGAGTTGCCAAGATCAATTTTGAAATTTCTTCATAAGCTGGTGATGCGTCCTTGAAAATAAAATCATTTTAGATGAAATTGAAGGTTTTTGAAATTATTTTGAGACGTACCTGTAATGTCAAAAACATTACAACTGCAGTATTACTAGCTTGATTGTATGTGGCACGATCCATTTCAGCTCTAAATTTAGCCATACGAAAGTCAATCATTTCTTGTGAATAGTTTCCTTTAGTAGTCGATATATTTGGACCATTAACTAGAATGCAAGCATTGTTTGAGTCACACACCTCGTAGAATGTATTTATTGGACTTTCTTCAGAAGCCAAAGGCAGTTCAAACTCTTGAGTGACCGTATTTTCATAATAAGTAGCAATCATCAATGTCATGTTATTCACCAAGTACCCAAAAGTATATTTGAGTGGAAAGTTTTGAGGAAAATCTTTGGCAGCTCCCGTTTTCAGCTTGAATGATGTTTGCATTGCAGTACCATTTGGTGGATCAACTTCCAAAGGTAAAGGAATAGGAGGTGCGTTAGTCGAAAAATCAAAGTCAAAGGTATTAGTAATGTTGCTAAGGCTTTTTTTATTTTCTTCTTCGAAAGCTTCTGGACATGTGATAGAAAGACGAAATTTATATCTGAAAGTAAAAGCTTAAATTAAGCACAATTAAGAGGTCAGAGTAATGTGTACTTTTCTCCAGCAACAAGACCATCCCAATTTTCCCAAAGTGCTGGTATTTTCAAGGTTACATCCATTGTTACTGTGTTATTTTGAAAGTCTACAAGTTCATTCAAAAAACTTTCTTCCAAATCTTTAACATATATGGATCCTGAGTCACCGAGGATCTTTAAAAATATCTAAATTCTGAATAAAAACTTATAAAATTCACAAAAAACCAAACCGATTCGTCGATGGTAGAAAATCCATCTTCAGCAGCGACTGTCCAATTAACAAAACATTTAGGGATTAAATCGACAACAGTCACGTCTAGTTGAAAATCATCCTTCACATTGATTGGTTGCTGAGGAATACTTTTAATAAATACGTAAGGGATGATCTTTGCGGAAACCATGATTTCAGTTTGAGCTTCTTTGCTCATATTCCCTATTTGAACTTTTGCAGTTAATACAAAACTCCCTTCATTCGAAAAGTCCACCATTTGATTTACGCTGTTATTGCTAACAAAGTTTTCACAAGCTGGACCATCTTTTTGGTTACATTCCCACGTGATCTATGAAATATATGAACGTAAATTTTTTTCGGTTTACACGAGTTGAAATAGTTAAAGTTTCTAATTTTAAAACTCACAATAATAGCTGACAACTGTTCATCTACACTAGATAAGGACACAGTGTATATTTGCTGTTTGTTAATTCCAATGGTACTTCGAGCTGGTGCAATTTGTATGATGAAATCTCTAGTTGAGATCTTGACATTAAGGCTTGTCTAAATGTTTAAATAGTTGTTAGATACTTTAGTTATGCTGTAAGAAATATGGAAATTGTATACCTTAGCGATTTCCGTTTCAATATCTTTAAGATACAAAGCAACAGAAACCTCATAAGAATTTCTAGCCTTTAAAGCACCTTTTGGGACTAACAAAGATCCTCCTTTAACGTTTGTTAAGATCTCCGCTAATTCAGTTGCAACGTTTGAAATTGTCCATTTAAACTTTAAAAATAGTAAATTAACCTCAAATCAAACTTTAAAATAATTCCTCACAAAATAATCATTTGATGGAATACAAAAAATAGCTTCAGCCACAGATAAGTACGCCATGTCATCATAAAAAGTCTCAGTTCCTAGAAGAAGCAATGATACTTCAATATCTTGTTCTACATTAGCTTGAACTTGTTGAAGTGTTCCTCCTTTAAAAGTAACAGTGAATTGCTGTACATCAGTGGTTCTATTGCTGTCATCAACGCCAACAACACGGAAAGTGTACACAACAAAAGGAGTTAGCTAGGTTGAATAAACATGAATAAATTTTACTTAGAATGTAAATCCTGATCAATTTGAAAATATTTTACTTCTTTTGCATCGATCACAATTTGGTTTTTCAGGGTGATATCTTTGTAATCAACCTTGTTGAATTTATCTTGCAACTTTCGGACATTTTTCCAGATGCTCAAGGTGTGTTTTTGGTTTTGATAGCCACCAATAATAGTAAAATTTATAGCGACCACGTATCGAAAGCTTTGACCATCTTGGGTTTGAAGACTGACAAGAAAACATTTTTAAATTATTTGATCCAAGAATTCTTTAGCTCAAGAAACCTCACCTAATCGTTATTTTATCACTTTCTTCCTCAGTCATGTTTGTCTTTAAGTTACTGCAAATAAATTGTGGAGCTACAATCCTAAAATATGGACGCTCAGCGACCTTGAAATTCAAAAACTTTTATTAGCCAATTTCATGAAAAAGTTTAGAATATAAAGTCCTACATCCGAATCACCGTTACACTTTGAATTCAGCACCATGATCAAACACCACAAAACCAAACAATACCTCACCATTTTCTATTAAACTCAATGAATTTGGATGCTCCTAAAACTTCAAATTGCAACAATACGACAAATTTAACCAACTGACCGTTTGTGTACTAAACGGTTTCATAGCGACAAATTCCTTTTAGATTGTTATCCTACAATGCATGTAACGCAACATGTTTTTTTCTATCGATTATTAAATTCATAAGTGACCGGTAAATAATCTATATACTTTATCTATTCAAGGTAATAAAACCTGCTGCAGAGGAAATTATTGCATTAACATCGCTTTGTCATTTAAGTTTTGATTAAAAATCTGAAAATCATATAAATTTGTAGAAAAACTCTTCATTTTAATAGAAAAATTGGAAAAATATATTATGCCTATATTATCAATGAGAAAACACAGTAAGAATTTACACTAGTCATGTTAAATAATAAAATGATTAGTGTTATTGCAGGATGAAGTCTTTATAGTTCCGTAACGATTTAAGTCCCTTCTTCAGCTTGGTTATCAAATCAAAAGGCTGAACCTGAAATTTCAAGTAAAACAAGCAAATGAATTTTGATCCTTCTTTGAAAAAAAGACAATACACTTACCAAAACAGATATGTCGAGTCCTACGGAGTTTAAACGCTCCTTAATTTCATTATTTTTATAAAATAAGTTAAGGGGCCTTCCATTAATTTCCGTCAGCATCCAGAACGTTAAAGAGAGGCTGTCACAGCTTGGTGTCTACAAAAAATTAAAAGATTGTAAAATAAAACAGATTTCATATTCAAAGAAAAACTAACCTTGGGGGGAATAGAAGCTCTTGCCGCTAGACTATTAGGCACAATATCAACAATAGTAGCCAAGTTCCCATCTCTGATGAACCCCAAGCATTGATTTTCAAAATCTCTCCTGATCGCAAAAACTTTTCCATGTGGCACTCTGTGAATGATCACTTCAACAAAAAGTCCAGCTGCATATCTAATCAACTTGTTAGCCTCTGAGGCCATATTCACTGGCACTCCATTAATCGATATCAACTGATCTCCAATATGCAATACATTGTAGAGCATTGGATGTTCTTTTTGCTTCCAACCGGCCACCCACGTGCGATCATATGCATTTATCCATGCAATTGAGTTAATGCAATCTTTTTTACGAAGCTTCAGGCGAACGCCACCCAAATGACTGATTTCTCGACGTAATTGCATCACTTGTTGCTCACGCATCGTCAATTTACTGTTTCCTTCACTTTTACTCGTCTTGGAGTGTGCACAATTTACCGTGCGACTGCATTCACTATTTGTGGAGGAGGCAGCGAGATCGCCTGAAAAATTAATAGATAGTAAAAACTTTTGAATGACTTTTTTGAGAATGTAAAGTCTAAATAAAATCTCACCAGAATTTAAAACTCTCGGCGTTTTCCCTGATGATGAAGTGGAGACTGGTGCAGAATTTGTAACGACTAGATTTCCATTGCATTTTGCTTGTGAATGGTTTCCATTTTCCCGAATCAGAGCGGGTTCTGTGAGCCCTCGACTAAAATTATGATTTCTTGGAGTGGACGGAAGGATGTCATCTGGCGAAACTCTCAACAGTCCCGATGTAGATGGTTTTGGTAGTTCATTATTGGTTAAGAGAGTTGTCGTCTTATGATTAGAATTTTGCGATGATTTTGACTTGGAATTGGATTCACTGCTGGTAGCTAAGAAAACTTTTTCATACGTCTCAATTTTAATGTTTGTGACAGCAGCTGAGTCGGACGGATAATCTTCTCTGACTGGTTGCGAGCTGTTCTTTTGGTAAATTGATATATTTCCTTTTTCATTTTTATCACAATCTCTGGATGATGAGCTTTGGATACAGTCGTCACTTATTGGAATTATTGTGATGTTTGTGTGGCCATTTTCAAGACATTTTGCTAATCATTTGGGAAATAAATTGATTTATTATTGGAATTTCTTTAAAAAATGTAAATCTTACCATTTTCCTTAAGAGAAGCAGCATAAGCCAGATCACTAGCGAAAGGATTCAAATCGCCATTAGCCAGTTTCTTTATGGGCTCCACAACCTGTACCGAGGAAGTCGCTGACGCTTCAGAAATTCTCATTGTCTGCATGCTGGACGTAAACTCATCATCTTCATCATCAGTAAATGTGTTATTGCTATCGTTTATACTTGTGGACTGAATATTATTATTGTTACTGTTGTTATAAGTGCGTAGAGGATCAGAAAGGAGATTAATAATGTTTTGTGTGGATGTATTTGAAGTTGACATGGTGAAAACAGGAATGGTAAGTGTAGGCATGTCGTTTAGTTCATATTCAGCATCTTGGTTGAGGTAAGTGTTAATGATAGAGACTCCTGGTTCAGATTCATCGTTACTATTCATAGAAGATCCAGCAATATTGCCATTTTCTGTTACTAATTGTGTTACAAGTGCTATTAAAGTTGGATTGTGTTGAGATTCATTCGGCTCTAAATTTGCTAATGCAACAGAACTGGAGGACGTTGCTGTTACGGACGGTAAATCGATGCCTGGAATGTTGCAAGCTGGGACGGGTGGAGTGGCTGGAAGTGGTGACATTGGATCTCTTGTAGCCAAGAGAATTGGCTTGACTTCAGGTGGTTTAGTATATATATTCTCTTTTGGGGATAAAATTTTCATTTCACGTAACTTTGTTCTCAGGATATTGACCCATTCGAGCATACATTCCCTAGAAATAGTGCATTAAAAATATTAAAAAACATGTAATTTAAAAAATGCATCACAATGTATTTCCTCGTAGTTTATTTAATTTATGGAGGTAATGACTCGAAACTTACCACGAATGAGCATGAAACCGAGCAACATCGTCGCTGAATGAGACCACAAACTCATAGTTGGTGTTTTCTATTGGAATTAATGCATGTGATACATGCTTCACTGTTTTCAAATTTAAACTCCAACTTGGTGAATGAGATGATGCCTGTCTACGCTCCACGTAGCCTTCCAGATAAGCCTTTTTGTAATTAATAATAAAAATATTAGTTTCAAACAATTATTATTGCGATATAAATGCACTAAATGCACTTGATTCGAATAATTTTTATGTTTTTGTTACTTATGCTTTAGTAAACCTGAGCAATCCTAACACCCTTATATATTGACTTAGCGTAGAGTCAAGGTGTTTTATATATATAATATACTTTAATTTAATTGACCTCTAACTTATATAACCTTACCTCATTGTCATTATGAATGCAAAACACAACCCAAAACTTGTCTGCTTTCTAAAATTAAAGGAAATTATTAAATTTGGGGCATAAAACATTTTAAATATTGAAATTGACAACTCGACTTGAAATCTTACATTGAGCTTCTTCAAATCCTTTTTGAGCCAGGAGTTTTTGTGGATCTCTCGCATGATGTTGGCCATGGTTAAAGAGGGAAATACCTTTTGAGTTAGTCATAAATTCACCAGCAATTCAATTAAACACGAAAACTTTCTCTTTGTTTTTTTTGTGATTGTAATCTTGTTTTGAAGTTGTGCAGTTTTGCCCAATCGACCACTTATAACGATATGTTTAGGAATATCGAATTATATGAAACAATTGAAAATACTTTTAAATAGTTGGAAGTAACCGAGTTTTATGCAATTTTGTACTTTTTGTTTTTTTTTCGAAATAATTAATTTTACCCGATAAGCAAGACTTCGCAATGAACGATGAATCTTCTACAATTAAAAAAAAAATTATGGAAACAATTCAACCAATTATAATCGAAGTTGCATTAGACATATCACTGTTGCGTTAAAAAAATGAACTATCTGTATGAGTTTGAATTACACACAATTGAAATTCATTTTGGCAGTATCATTGCTCACAAAAATCACTAACGTTTATACTCAACAAAAATTAACGTGAAACTCGAACTTTTTTGGTACATTATACGTCTATTATCGAATAGTTTCTCCAAGGGGAATAATAAAGTGTCAGACTACGTCTGGCCGCAGTGAATGTAACGGAGTGACGTGTTCGAAACAACAACAAAAATCAAAATAAGAAAATATATTTTGTTATAGTCCCTAAAATAGCTAATTAATTAACAAGTGGTGTTTCCTGTGAGCCGGATATTTAAACAAATTAAAGATGGCTTTAATGACTATGATTGCTCGAGTTGTGGATGGGCTGCCTTTGGTTGGAACGATGCAGGAGGATGAACAAGTAATTTCACAAAATTTTGCATAATTTCTAATCAACTGACTCGACAGTTCAATAATAATCTTTACATTTTTAGTCCGGAAAGAGCGTACTGGAGTACCAAAACCAAGCCAAAATGCTATTCCGCAAACTAGGTCCCAGCTCGCCACAACGCTGTACAATCGAAACTGGCCCCTATTTATTTCATTATTTGATAGAAAACGAAGTCTGCTATCTGGTGCTCTGCGACAAAATGTTTTCAAAACGGCTAGCATTTAACTTTCTCGAAGACTTGGCACAAGAGTTTCATAATAATTATGGGAGGAAGATTAATACGGTCACTAGACCCTATGCATTTATAGAATTTGACATTTATATTCAGAAAGCCAAGAAAAACCTTACAGATCGTAGAAGAAATATTAATACTATCAACACACAACTCCAGGATGTTCAACGAATTATGGTGAGTACAATCATTTTATCGTAATTTCACGATTATACCATTCCCTTTCAATTATTTCAGGTTCAAAATATAGATGACGTCCTTCAACGAGGTGCTGTTCTATCTGAGCTGGATACCAAAACGCAAAATTTATCAATGCTATCCCAGAAATATAAGAAAAGTGCCACACAGCTCAACCGTAAATCAATGTATGTCAAAGGGGCAGTTGGTGCAATTGTCCTTTTAGTGTTTATTGCCTACTTTTGGATTTTCTAATGCAACTGTTATTAAATTAATATTGTGAAATAGGTGGAGGATAAGAGATGGTGATTTGTTTGTTATGCTGAAAGAATTATGATATTTCAATTTTATAAACTCTTTGTAGCTCTCGGTTATGTGTAAATTCACAATACAATAATAATTACAACTTAAATAGTTCAGTTTCTAAGGTGATATATTAAAGGTGACGACAAATATTTAAAATATTCTTAAAAATGGCTTTCATTGGTTTAGTTCGTTGTCACTTTTTGGCTTTTTCAATGCATTTTAAATATTTTATCGTAGAAAAACAATTTTTCATGTATCGTGATCATCACCTCTGTTTTTCCACCTCGAATTGTATGAACGCAAAATACGTTGAATAATTTTATATTTATAAAAAATAAAATTTATTACATTTATCTGGGTTTTGAATGAACAAATTTGGTCTAACTGTCTTTTATTCTCTCCATGTTTGGACTTCTAAGGTAGTTCACATAGTATTTCAGCCAAAAGAACGAAACTCCTATACTGCAGTAAACGCTTGTTAGCATTAAAGGAAGAAATGGTAGCTTTTGATCAAATTTGAGAACATATTGAATCACATGCTCATATAGGAACAACAAAACTAATCCCATAAGATAAACTATTTCATAAGTTTTTAGGATGCCTGCCTTGAAAATGCTTCTGATGCAAAAATAACTGGCAGTTGTGTATACAAGATACATGGAGAGTTTTATGAACAAAAGATCTTGATTGAATAAAAGTGGAAAAAGTGAAAAGTGGCCAACTGCCGAGATGAACATTGTAGATCCAGCGTCATTAACATTTGATGTTGCCAGCAAACTAAAAATTAAGAGTAAATGAGGATACATTTTTTGCGAAGCAACAAATACAAACCTTAAAGGAATGATGACCATCAAAATAGCTTTTTCGTGCACATGCCAACCAAACATAAATGATGTAGCAGCGCAAATCGTCAACGGTTGAATAAATTGCTGAGCCGTTGGTCTAAAAAAACAATTTTTTTAAAAGAATTTTTCCTAAAATGATCGTCGAACTTACTTGCTTGTATTAGCAAAACAAAGCTTTATAAGACACGGTACCATCATTAAAGCAGTTAAAAGGAATGTAACCAATGGCGAAATCGATGGAAGCACATTATGATCGAAAGTTTGAACCAAGCCACCGGTATTGGACGAGAGATTTTTAGTTTTATAAACCAAGCTCATGATTTTGTCCGCAAAATTGTAGAGAGCCCAAAAGTTTGGAGCCCAGTAAGCATGAGATAAACCTCTTTTGAAGGGGAATAGCCTTGAAAGGACCTAAAACATATGCAACAATTATTTAATAACCTATGACAAATTCTAGAAAGTACTTGTGGAAGGTGATTAGCAAAAGGTCCAAAACATAAAATTGTTACTCCAAGTACAGCTGCTCCAATCTTTAATAATTTGACAAAGAATTTCTTGATATTCTTATCAAAGCAGTAAAATTTGAGCATGTAGAAGAAATAAACTGGAGCCATGTATATAAAAATATGTTTCATGTTGAGTAGCAAAGCGAAAAATAGTCCTGATTGAATGTATTTCCTTTGTAACATTTTGCCAATGCTCAATAAAAGTACTCCAAACAATATTCCATTATATTGGAAGTGAATATGATCCACAAATAGTAAACCAACATTTCCTAGTAACAGAACAAAGGCAGCTAAACTAGTTTTTTCTCCTTTTTTGATTGATTTTAGACACCTGAAAAATTTCCTTATTAGAACTGAAAACTACACATATTTAAGTACTTACTCTCTCACTCCCACATAATAAACAACGTCAGTAAAAATCACAGAAAGTCTTTGAAACAGAATTGTGTTCTGAGAAGCATAGTTCAAATTTTCGACTTTCAGCATATCAGAATCAAAATAGTTTGCCACCAATGATAACAAATACTCAAAGTATGCAAATCCTGGTGGATAATCTAAAGTCCATTCGCTGGTATCTTCGTAGTACCATTTTTGAAGAGGTAGGGAGTTTGTGATTGCTAACCAGTTTCGGTGTACTTCAAAGTCTGTTGATCGGCTAAAATATAATAATGAAATGTTATAAATTTAGATAGCTGATATATTTCTCGTTCAATCTCACTAAGCTGGAACAAATAAAAACTTCAGGAAACTAAGCAGCAGGAATAAAGTAAACATCCTACAAATTCAACAACCACGAAAGCAAAACATAACGAAATCGCTTGAATGAATCCCATAAAAACGATCTGTCAAAATTTGAGCTCAAGTGAATCACTTGAGTCACGCAGCTTTAATTTCAAAAGAGAGAAAGTTCTAAAGACAATTTTAATCGTTTGAGTGGATTTCAAGCATTCCAGCACCTTCAGCTATGGCGGAACCGGAAAAGAAGGAGACTGTGATCAAGAAAAACTACGGCAAGATCAATTTGACTCTAGAAAACTGCTTGTTGCCTCCAGAAAAATTAGACGTCACACCATCGGAATTAGATGGCTTGGACCGTGAAACTGAAACTGATCTTAGAATCTTGGGCTGTGAGCTCATCCAAACAGCAGGAATACTACTTAAACTGCCTCAGGTAAGAGCTAGAAGTGAAAAAACATTTTCGCCATATTGAAAAATTTGGAGCACCAACATCCAGGAGCTAATATTTGATTCATTTTTTCTTTTCTAGGTGGCTATGGCTTCTGGACAGGTGTTATTCCAGCGATTTTTCTACTCCAAATCCTTTGTTAGACACAGTATGGAAGCGACGGCGATGAGCTGTATCTGTCTGGCCTCGAAAATAGAAGAGGCGCCAAGAAGGATTCGTGACGTTATTAATGTGTTTCATCATATCAAGCAGATAAGACTGCAAAAGTGAGTGTTAATTATGAAATTTCCCAAATGACTTTTATTAATTAGTTTTAATATCAGTTTTGTAGGTAATTAAAGTGTGCAAAGACGATCGGGGCAATACGTTAGCCTCATCTTCATGTCATAATTAAAGCTCGACTCCAGGACTAAGCAATGTCCTTTACCTAATCTTTTCAATTGTTCTTTTTTGCAGCATATAAACAGACAATAGAGCACAAAGAAATATTTGATAACACAATTATCGTTGGATGCATGCTTTTTTGGAGTATCTGTGGATTTAAATTTCATAGATATTTGTTGATGACTGGTATATTTAATAGAACAGTGATTTTTAAAGAATTGAGTGATCAATAATTGAATAAGATTTCATAAATTTACCAAGAAAATCCATCAATTTCCCAATGAAGCATGCAATCGACGAAAATTTGTGAAGTGTGGAAAGCCCTCAGTCCATGGCACCACCAGAAACTTTAAAAATTAATCAATTTGTTTGCTTCCATTCTATTTTAGACAAATTACGCCAATGATTTTAGATCAAAACTATATAAATTTAAAGAATCAAGTGATTAAGGCAGAGCGGCGTGTCCTAAAGGAGCTAGGATTCTGCGTGCATGTCAAACATCCACACAAGTTGATAGTGATGTACTTGAAGTATCTGGACTTTGAGAAAAATCAGGAGCTGATGCAAGTGGCGTGGAACTTTATGAACGACAGTTTTCGCACGGACGTCTTTGTTCGTTATCAGCCAGAGACAATAGCTTGCGCATGCATCTATTTAACAGCTAGGAAGCTCAACATTTGCCTGACTAACAGTCCACCATGGTTTGGAGTGTTTAGAGTATCTGAAGACGATTTGATTGACGTTTGTTATCGAATTTATGAACTTTATAGAAGGCCTAAACCAAATGTGGAGCGACTCGAGCAGGCAGTAGAAGATTTAAAGATTAAATATCAGGAGCTGAGAAAAAAAGAGCGCAGAAGTGCAAATACATCACCGAGTGTCACGATTGTAGACAGATCCAATGGATCACAGCACAACGCTTGGGGTGGCTTTATTTCAAGAGCTTTGCCTCCAACCACGGGTGGTCAAGCTTCTAATGCTAAGGCAGTCACTAAAAACGATAACGAACGCAACAACAATTCCAGGTCAAACTCAAGGAAGTCTGCTTCCAAGTCCAGGTCAAGATCGAGATCTAATGGTTCAAATTACAGAAGTCGATCGAGATCACACTCTCCTAACGATAAATCTTACTCCAGGTCAAAGAAAAAGAGGGATCGGTATAGGAGCAGGTCCAAACATAAGAGAAATCATTCCCATTCGCCGTCCTCTGAATCATCGCCATCCCATGAGAAAAGAAAAAAGCGGTAAATTTTAATAAAAAAATAATTGAATTATGTAAGTTTTAATAATTTTTCTTTCATATTTTAGCGACAAAAAGTACTCAAAACGAGGTACATCCCCCAAATACTTCAGCGATCGTAATCGTAGTGCTGGAGGTGCGGATCGAGGAGGTGAACGTTATCCAAATGGTGGCAGTCGTAAAAATTACTCGGACCGCGATAAAGATTACGAGAGAAGCAGGGGAGGTGACTACTATGAAAAAGACAAATATAGCTCGTCCAGCAGCAAGCACGACAGATATGAGAGGTCGCGCAATGGAAACGGTCACAGACATATTGATAAGTCGAGAGATCGAAGGAGAAATTAAACTAAATCTTGAACTTTCTCTACTAATATTTTTATAACAACAATGTGTAATTTTTTTTTGGGGTTCACTCAGCGTATTTTTAATAGCAAAAAATATTGATTAAAATTATTTTTAATTTTAAGAAAATTTAAAACCAATTTTGTTTTATTTTTAGAATAATGTTTTTAATTGTAAAATTTTAGATCAATGTTTTTAATTGAAAAATTGATGAGGTAACAGTTTTTATATTATTTTCATGCAAAATTACACAATTTTCTTAACTAATGGACCACTTCTTTCATCTTCATCATATTCTTCATCTTCTGAATTATAATCATCATTATAGTCTTTCTTTAGTGAAGCTCCACTTAGTTTCAATGCTTCAAGTTCATTAATCAAGAGTTGATTTTTGGCTTCTAAAGTGTTGGCTTGTGTGCAATTTTTGATGGTTCCTTGCAATGAATTTAGTGGTACGTATTTTCCACTTCTACCGAATATGTTATGAACACAAATATTTGAGATGAAATTAACTTGTTCCAATTGAACTAAACTCTTGAAGGAAGTTTCTGGTACAATTTTGATTTTGTTGTTGGCCAAAACGATTTTCTTGATCTTTAAATTGTTTCTGAACAATCCTTCTGGTAGCTGTTCGATCCTGTTTGAATGAAGATAAACTTCTCTGAGGTTTATTAGGTCAGAAAAGATGTTAGTGTGCAACGAACTGATCCAATTTTTTGATATCCAAAGCTGTTCTAATCTAACCAGGCTTCTGAAAGCATTTTCACTCATATTACTGATTGAGTTGTCATGCAAATTAATCACTTTCAAGTTGAAGGCTTCTGCAAATACGTCGGATTCCAGTCGAGTCACATAGTTTCCTCTAGCAAACAGCTTCACTAGTTTGTTTGCTCCTTTAAGGGAGTTTCGCTCAATCATTCGCATTCTGGAAACTTCCACGTTCAACTGCTGTATGTTAGGAAATATCTCGAAAATCTCACTTGGAGGTACTTCAACTATTGATAGGCAAAATGCTACATATTTCACATCAATTTCACTTTTTCCTATTGAATGGTCTCCAGTAAATATAACAGCTACATCGTTTGCTTTAAATGTTTTGGCTATTACAGCGCAAGTATAACCAGATTTTTGATAGGTTAAATATGTACACTCCAAGTCAGCGCTCTTAGCAGCATCAACCGCCACATAAATCCACAAAACCAGGAACAAGAGCTTCAATAAAACACGTTCCATCTTCAACTTCTTAAGGTGAAATACTGTACAAAAATTCTTTCCTACGTTTTTTAAATATTTTAAATCTGAGTTTTCTTTTTAAATCCATTAATTAACACCTCATATTCTAACAATATAAATTTTGCAGGTAAAAATGAAAATTCTAGTCATTCCAGGTGAAAGATAATAATTAATGTGAATTGAACTAATTTGTTTGTTCATCGAATTTTAGAGTTATTGACAGGTTTTAATTTGATTTACATTAACATTACGGTATTAAGTTCAACGTAATTTTAATTCATTTCAGGAATTGTTGCTGGCATTCTGTAAAAAATAATAGTGAAGAAATTAAAACATAAAGACACACAATTTAATTTTTTCCATCCATACATTTATTTCGAAAAATCAAAATTTGTTACATCATAGTTAAGCTACACAATATATTGACAAGTTAGTAGTTTTAACGAAAATGAAAATTATCAGCATCAAAATCGATTGACTGACAAATAAAATTTTAGACAGAGTGAAAACCAAATAAAAATCATTTAAAAAGTCTAAAAAATTCGTAAATTTTTGATATTTTTCATAATTTCTTCTAAATTCCATTTAATAACTCAAAAAGTTACTATAAGTTGCCTTAAGTTGGGGTTAATTGATTTTAATATAAATTAACTACGCGCTAAGTTGTTTGATTACAGATAATTACTTTTTTGTTAAATAATAAAAAAAACACGTTGCATTTTACAAATAAGAATAATTTAATCGCACTTTGAACGTTGTTTGTAAGTCTAATTATTATTATTAATTTCTCTTGCAAATCATTGTGCTGTTGCAAAATTGTTGTGGCCGCCAGAGCTACTGTAAAGGGTAGTTGTGACGGTGGGTTGGTGCTAGTTATAAGCCAAAAACGTTTAAGAAGTGAAGGCCTCGGATTGTTACTCAGTAAAATCTATTATTATATTATTTTTTAAGGGATTTTGCATTAGATTTGAGGGGCCACGTGGGATGAGGCACCATCCAAAATGACTTTGTTTGCAAAAGAAACCTAAAAAAAGATTGAATTTTTAGAAATTTTTTCAAGTAACAATAAAAAAATACTTACAATGGCTGCTGCTGGCTGAGATGCTTCCAGTTCACAGAACAAATGGCACTGGTTATCGTTTGAAGCTGCTGATTTTTTGGCCACGAAGGCAAAGATGCGACTAAAACAGAAGCAACATAAAATTAGTCCAAATTTCCTAAATAATAACGTTTGAAAAAACTTACTAATTTGTGATTGGAACATCTCCATTGGGAATTTTCAAGCTCCAGCGACGATCATCCGGATCTAGTCCAAAATATGTGACAGTATTGGATGGATAATTCTTGCGGAAGAAAAGCTGACGGGTGCTGTCGGTCAGTGTAATGCCCTGCTGCGATACTTTGAAATGCACCTGCGTTGGTGTTGGCAGTGGACGACGCTCAAACAGCAAAGCGATTGACTTGCGAACGGCTTGAGGACCGGTCAAAGATTCAGTTTCCACGGATGATAAGTAGAGCACGTTACAAGCTGCACCCACAGATACCAGTTGCTGTTGACCAGGAGATGAGAACTCGAATTGTTGCATATCCTAAAACCAAGAGATTTGTTAAGAAACTAAATAAACACCAAAAAAGAAGATAACTTACTCTATCAGGGATGAGGAGCCTGCAAGGTAATGCTAATGGTGTGACTGAATGTTGATAGATCAGAGCTGACAAAGAGCTAAACACCGGTTCATTGGAGCATCCCTTCAACCTGACTCCTCTTACTGTTGGTTCCACCAAAAAGTGGCGCACCAATTCATCTCCCCCATTTGGATTTTTCGATCCAACAGGAGGCTGAGCGACCTTAACAACCAGTCCAAAAGCATTAGCAAACGTTGTTGAATCACGCACCAAGAAAGTACCAGGAGCAGCATTGCGCAACAAGTTAATTGCCTCTTCACGCGACAAAGTTGGTTTGTACCAAAATTTGGACGAATCGCGCGCGAATCTACAAATAGAAAGAAAATAATTGAAAAAGAAGATTAGATAAGCAGTTAGATAATCCCTTCAAATTGGACTTACTTGACATTCTGTGGAGCAACTTCTTGTGGCTCGCTGTTGGTGTTTGACGTGTTTGAGTTCCTACGTGATGTGTAGGTGGACACAGTCTCGTTCAAATTGGCAATCTCATGCACTCGATTAGCAGATAAGTCGCGTCTGAAATTGTTTATTTTATCTTTGATTAGTTTACATTTATCTCTGACAATCGCTATCGACTTCAAAGTGTATTCTTTCGTGCACTCTAAATGTTGCATGCTTTAAGTTTTGTGGATAGTTTGCTACTGTTTTATAATTAAAGTGACTAATCTAATTAATTGGAACGATCATTGCTTTTGAACTATTTTTGGTTTCCTCAAACTAAATACAACTTATTTGATGCATTGTTGTGCGAATAGATTTAATTGTTTGGTTCATCTGCCATATGACAATAATTTTCACAATAATGATGCTTATATCTTTTTATTAAATTATGTTATGTTTTATGAACTTTTTCTTCAGAATAGTTCTTTAATTTTGAGATTTAATTTAAATTTAAGTCCTATACGTCTAACAATCATGCACTACAGTAAAATACGGCTACTAAACAATCAGTCAATCTATCTAATAGAAAAGTTGGTCCAAACGTGCTAATTTATGCTAATGGTCTTGAAGCGAACCTGCGATCAACAGAAGCTGCAGTGGATCTTTCACTGCGAATAGACCAAGTCGAGTTGTTGTGGCTGAAATTTAAGTCAAATCCGGTCACCATTGTAGTTAAAGTTCCCTAAATTCTCATATTACTTTCTACTTTTTCCTATTTTAACCTCATAAAACTTTTCCCGCAATTTTTTTTAACCTACAAAACTTACCGTTGCAAAGTCGGACTCTTGGGTGGCAAAGAAGGCGTGTGATTACCATATCCAAACTGAGGAGTACGTGGGGTCACTGGGAAGGCTGGAGTCTCTGGTCTTGAAAAACTACCAACAGATGGAGAAAGCTCTGCATCCGTATTATAAGAAGATACTGACTCGTTACGCATCTAAAGATTAAAATATAAATTATTGGAAAGTTCGTTTTAGATCAAAGTTGTGGTTGTTTTGAAAATAATCTGTAAGAAATCTTGCAGCCAGATTAATCGATTTCTTTTCAAAACAACCACCTAACCGTGAAACTTTTCATTACCAAAAAGTCAATTAAAACTTTAAAAATAGCTTGCGAGCTTCGCAATGATGAGAAAAGCCATGAAATTTAATGAAAGTGCGCCAAAAAGCCAAAAATACCTGATCCCAGAAACATCCATTGTTCCGCGGTGCCAGAGTAGTTGATTTGATGGTAGCCGTGGTAAATGGTTGTCGCTTCTTGTTACTGACAATGTTATAATTGTGATTTATGTTAATGTTATAGCTTTCCTTGTTAATGCTTGCATGATTATTCACGGTGATAAGTAATCCGTCCGCAGGTACACTGCTGATGCTTATCTCGTTCCCATTATTGTTGTAATTCCTATTGATAGTGCTTAGAGTGGTGATTGTGTTTGTAGATGGAATCTCTATATTTTCAAGATTGTCTATATCCTCACTCATCTCATTAATTTCAAAATTCTCGTTCTCGTCCAGTTCAGATAAATACTTTTCAGTCGTGTCACTTTCAATAGCAAGAGATTCCAACAGGTGGTCGAGTGTTTGCTGGTTAAATCGGTCCTCGTCTTCCGTTAGGCATTTTAGGTTTTTATTGGCAAAGTCCTGTTTATGGGTTTTTGTTATGAGTGTAAATGATTACATGAATTTGTGATGGCAGGTTAAAGTCAAGTTAAAATGATCCAACTTTCATATGAAACAATATGCTGTTTGATTGAATCTATAAATTCTAAGCTAATTTTAGCATTCCACCACCAATAGCTTAAAGGCCAAGATTTAAAAAAACTTTATGCACCATTTTCCATTTTTGATGATGAAAACATATAATATGAAATTAATAGTTTATGAAAAGCATGTTGATCTTGAAAACAGAAAACAGTTTATGTCCAAAATACATACCGAGCCGTAGTTTGACGTAGGCTTTATGGAATAGCTGGGAGAATCACCTGGTGACTGTGCTGGCCAGCGTTGAATGTCACGCGTGTAATTACTATTAATGGTGTTATAGTTGTCTAGTGTGTGTGCGTTATTGCTTGAGTTATTATTATTACCAGCATATGATTCTAATGTTTCTATCTGCAATGGTTATGGGTTGATCAGTGATCATGTGCAGAACGAAAAAATAATGATTCTTCAATCAAAAGATAAGCTTACCTTCAAAGGCTTAGCCGCTACCTCGTGCGTTCGCCGGATGGGAACGATAAATTGATCCCCCCGATAGTTGTTATGGTTGCTTCTCTGGTTGTTGTTGTTGGTAGTCACCGTCTTTGTAGTAATTGTTTGATAATTACGAACAGGAGACAGAGTTTGACTCCTTCTATTGACAGAGTGGTCCACAAAATCACTACGTGGTTGAGTAGCTTTCCTCGCTCGTAATTTTTGCTGCTGTAACTGTAACCATGTCTGACCAGACAATCTTTAAAACAATAAAAAACCCACCATTAATTACTGAATTACTGACTTTAAAAATATGCGAAAATAACTCGTTTAATTTGTTTGAATTTCAAGTGTATTTCTACGTAATTTGTTTAATGAAAAGAATTTTCATGAATTCATCATAAAATAAACTATATTTCAACAAGAAACATGTGTGAATATCTGAACGTATTTTTAGAAATGAAAGAAAAGCAAAGACGATTTCCTTCGAAAAAACATTCTTATCAGAAATTGTTTGATAATGTTGATATCTTTATCAGTAATTGTTTTCAATAAGATTTTGAGCTTTTTCATGTGGGATAACAATTATGTTGAATGGTTGAGTAAATTGAATATATCGTGGAGTTGACTAACACTAATAAAAAGATGCGATAATAAAATTATTTATGTTATAAAATTCAAGTATTAAGTATTAATCAATGATTTTTGCCACTTCAAAATCAACTCAAAATTGATCGATAAAATTAATTAAGTTTGTGCAAAATCAAATAATAATGTCGTGAAGCTTTTTTTTTTGTTGAAGGATCTTGCTGGTTATTGAGGATCAGTAACAAATTAGCAACCTTTTTAATTACTATCAAACCGTTAGTAAAATAGTTTTACAGATATTATTTTAATGTTAGAAAAAATGTGAAACTACCGAAAATAACATTTGTGAGAATCGATCCATTTATGAATCACATAATGTGTTTTGCCCAGAACAAATAAACAAAAGTCAAACAAAAGTCAAAATTGTAAAATATCTTTGAAAAACAATTAAAAATTTTAAAGATCTTTTTCAAATTAATGGTCAAAGATAAATTACGAGATGAAGCGATAAATTAGAAGTTTTGTTTTGACCTTATAGATATGTGAAATTAAGAACTATTTAAAAATCTAAAACTTATAAACTTCACTAAACATAAATTTCATAAAATATTGGATATTATCAAGGATATTCTGTGGGTTGAAATTTTGGCTTTTGAGTTCAAACATTCATAAATAAAATTTAAAAATTTTTGGTTTTGTGGAATCCAAAAATTTTAATATGAAAATTTTAAAATGTTTGTTTTTTGAGTTGACCGCACATAATAGTAACATTTTGAAGAAATTAGGCTAAAGAAAATACTAAAGATTGGTAACATATTTCCTTGTAGACTAGAAATACATTTTGTCTCATGAGTAATATTATCAAAACGATTGTCAAGTCCTGAAGAAGTTACCCAATTGCTTATTACTACATTGATAAGAGTATTCCGTACCGTTACCAAGCCATTTTGTGACAAATTAACTGAACTGTAAAAGCGTTTCATGATAAATTAATTACTATTTGATTGCTAATCAACGAACTATAAAAGTTAAGAGCTCGAAAATCTTTGTCATTCAAAGAAATTAAAAAAATTAAAGAGTCCGTTGATGATAAAAAATTAAATACTTAAAAAAATCGTTAACTCAATTAAATTCCCCCAATAAGCAGCAACATTTCTGAACACCAGAAACTTTAAAAAACTCAACAAAAAACTCAATAAACTCCAAATCAAGTCAAATGGCCATCGTAAAGTTTCCAGAACACAAAATTACGAAAAATTCCATAAAAGCAATTTGCATGAAGAGTATTTCAAGCATAGCATTTAAGTTTTTAGACATTTAAAAACTAAAAGCGAGAATATCAGCCGAATTAATGATCCTATTCATATATCTGAAAGTTGCTCAACAATTTTTTAAACTTTTTATTTGCATTGACGGCTAAAAATACCGAAACATTCTGACGCCGACTTTGAATCGCCAAGAAATCAAGAATCAATTAAACGACAACAGACTAAAAATCTATCTGAAAAGGTGTTGAGCAACAACCGCGAGAATAAAATAAAACTAGTTGTGCAGCTTGGGAGCTGAGCATTACTTCTCCGCTAGTATGGAATGGTGTTTTCATAAAAAATTGTTTCGAAGTGCTATCTCTAGTCGTTCTAAAAGTTGTCTGGTACCACCAGATGACCCCCAGATTACTTCCAGCAGGTAGTGGAACAAAAATCTTTAGTCGTTCTCGAGATCTGGGGCTGAGAGTAAGCGGTACCAGACTGATCCTCCAAAAACTTAATTTTTCTTATTTTCTGGACGAATCATGAGATTCTAAGACTTTTTCAAAAAAAAAGTTGTCTGGTACCACCAGATGACCCCCAGATGACTCCCAGCAGGCAGTGGACCAAACATCGATGCATTTCCCGACTCAACTCATCATCTCAAACATTTTCTGAAAATCCACAGCTGTATCTCTAGTTTTTCAAAAAAAAAATGTTTTTTTTGTATGGAAAACCCGACTTTGGGTCACGGAAGTGGTGATGGTGACCTAACCGGTGGAGTCACCATCACCAAAAATATCAGGTGCACGATGGGAAGAGATACCAAGTCGTTTGGCATCAAAAAATCCGGAATCGGTTCGGTGGGAGTGCAGATCGATCGTTTACAGTAACACACCCACCGAACCACCGAACCACCAGGCACACGGCCCTTAGTTTTTCGCATTGCACGGGTCAGGGGGTCAATATTTTCCGGATTTTTTTTTACAGGAATTTTTTTCAACTCAATACGGACAAAAAAAATACTGGATATTTTTGAGATTTGTGTACAGGGAAGTCAGGAAAAATCAGATAAGGTCAAAAAACCCTGAAAATGCTGGGAAGAAAACAATACTTCTCCGAATTTTGCGGAGAAGTAATAAAATAATATATTATACATTGTAGATATTTCCCATTGAAAACCATAAACTAGCTATGTGATTCAGGGCTCAAAGCACTCAAAATAATAAAAATAATTCTTAAAACTCAAAACAATTTGAGCAGGTATTGAACTACTTATATCATGATCGTATTCCGAGAGAGCAAGCTCGAGAATCCGACTCATCACTGTTCTGATGTCTTGACGGATATACAAAAGTATCAACATTTCTCAGTATTTGCGATCTTTTACTCGATGTTGCGACCGAGTTCCAATATTAATAATGTTACTAATGTTACGATAGTGTTGAGACAATGCTGAGTGTTTTGTTGTCCAACATTTTTGTGTAGATCAGCTTTTTATATTTTTAAGACTTGCAAGAGTATTCTGTCTCAAATTTGTTGCTTTATTAGTTAGCTAGTTTGTTGTTTTGCCTTTTCGCCGTTTTGTTGTCGCGCTTTTCACGTGTGTTAATGTATTTATGTATTAAAGTAATACTGAATGAAATTGAGAGACTCCAAAACTATTATCAATCACACATGTTCATTTAAATATCATTAATCATAATAAAAATGCATAATTTGTGGCGCTGATGGCAGCCACTGCAAAGAGTGGATGGAAACTGACGTTTTGCATAAGAAATGATTGGCGTTACATAACGCATAATTAGCATAATTTTCATTTTAAAAAATGCTCTCTTATCTATTGTGGAATGGGAGAAATATGGTATTTGTAGTTTATTTGTATTTCAGCATTGTAAACATTTTAGATGTGCAAATACTGCACAAAATATGTGAAGCACCTCAATAATATCAATAATCTCAATTTGCTGGTTTCATTTATACATTTAAGTAGTTATTGTGATAAAAGCAAATAAATAGAAAAATATTGAGACTTTGAATCGTTTCAAGAGAAATCTTGGAATTAATGTTCGCATTTCGTATATGGGCCGCAAAAGGTCTTCACTAAAGTTCATATATCATTAGTTTAGTCAGTTTATCGAGTATATGTCTAGCTGGATATAGTCAAGTATATTGAGGTTTCGTAGTTTAGGGAACGAATTTGATGAATCTGACGAATCGATCAACCTTCACTCAAATGCTCATTGTCTATACATTTTTCATATATTCATATTTGAAATATCTTGAAAATCTTAAAACGTGCATCAAACTCCCAATTAGTATTACTTATTTTTAATTTATTTTGACCCCTACGATTTTCTGTTTGTTGAAATTCTTTTATTTGTTTCAAAATACAGCAATTTCGATTTTTGCCCGAAATAAAAAATATTGTGATTTTAAAAATTTTAATACTTTAAAATAAATAAAGATTATCATAAAAAGACGAGACTAAACTATTTTATAAAACGAGAGAATTAGGTTTTTAACTTGGTAAACTGTTTAAATTGTCTCAATTTTATTGGCCTGAGAATTGAAACATTAACACAATTAATACCATTTGTTTAAATTGAAAACTTAATTAATTATTGAATTAATGAAAATGAGAAAAAATTAAGAATTCACTCGGAATTCACTGAGCAAATAACCGCATCATCACCTACACTCGACCGAGGGAGCTTAACAAAAATTCTGGTTCTTGCAACAAAATATGATGTTCGCAGTTTGCTTTAAAAAATTCTTGAAATTGAATAATAAAATATTTGAATGGGAGTCAGATAATCTCGAATAAAATATCATAAATTCAACAAACAAAAAAACGAATCGAACTGTTATTTTGAACATTTTTGCTCTGAAAAAATTATACTACCCGAACAGTACAAGTTGTAAAGGTGGTTTGAGATGAATTAATTTTTCAATAAATTCAAATTAAAATTTGCCAAGCCAAATACACGAAAATAGCCAGCATTTACTTTCAATAGCACACGTTTACATCCCAAAGTTTGGTCTATAAATAAATACCATTTATTTATATACTTTTGGTTGTTTTCATGTCAAAAATACAAAAAATACATAAAATATACACAAAAAGTCACAGAGAATAATTCAAAGTTTTTAAAAGTTCCCTTTAGACTTTTCGCTTCAATTTTTCAAATTTTTACAAATTTTTCATGACCGCGCGCGCAAAAAAAAAACTAGCTAATAGACATTTTTGTCACCAACAAAACACAGAATAACAGAGACACATTTTTCATAAATTAAATTATAGAAATTACGGCAAATCATACGGTGGGCTTTTAATGACAAATTAATGTTACACTAGAGCAACCAGCTTGTTCCTGACCTTGAAAACCTTGAATCAGTTTATATGACTATATTGAGAAAATTGAGCATATCTTATAGTTTATTGAACAGTCAATCGAACTGTAAGGTTTTTTGTTTTTGTTTTCACGAATCTATGCGAATTTTTGAAAAAATCCAAGAAATTAAAATTTGTCATTTCCGTTTCAAATTAAATGAAAGAATTCGAGACACAAGGCGAAATTTTTGGTAAATGTTGGACTTTAATGATCCGTAAATATATATTGTTTGTAGTAAACACTGATTTCTCAATTTTTAGAATCTGTTAGCAAAAATATCGAAATTTTTTAAAAATTTTAAGAAGTTTGTTAAATCTGATTAATCAAATTAAGAAAAATCAGTGCCATAAAGATATTCACATACGTATATTTAAAATATTAAGTATGAAATCTTCTGCCCACTACTGCCAACTTTGATGTTTGAGGTAAAATTTGCTCAGGTGTACACGAAAATCACATTATAACTTAAACTATGTGACATACCCGTCTCTTCCAAAGCTGCCATCCATGGTATTGGATCTTCTCAACGGTTCAAATTGATACCCTCCGTCCGACTCGGTATTGTAATTCTCAATGCTAGTGTTGCTGCCTAGTGCACTTTTGTTATATCTATAGTACGAAGCGGATTCACTCGCATTTCTGCCACTTGTATTAAACCGCTTTGAGTGGCTCTTATCGTGAAGAGTGGACGAGCCATTAAAGTCACTCGTTGGTGTTTTATCACCGAAAGAATATTTTTCATTGTGTCGCGAATGCAACATCTCCTCAAAGTCGTTAACGGGCAACTTTTTTGTAGTAGTTGTGGTTGTGGTGATTGTTTGTTGGCCACCGCGTCCCAGAGCTTTTCGGACCATTGACGGACTGCTCAAGCCCGAGTGCATCTTGATCATTTTGGCTTCACTTATATCACCCACGTAAGTAAACGGCCTTGAATCTTCACGGGCGTGATACGGGATATTCGCGTTTTGACCGCTGGTAAACTGCAGACTCTGCGACCGATCTAAGAGCGCATAACTTGACGACTGATCTGGATTTCGCAAAGTAATTCCGTTTGGCTGATTTTCTCTTCGTTTCAAGGTATCCGTGCGCTGTTGGTGATAGTAAAATTCACTGTCAGTGTGTGCTTGCTCTTCGAACAGAGGAGTGTTTCGTCCGCTCTCAGTTGGCGTTAGCGTTGTAGATGTTTGACTTGATGTTTCGCAAAAGTCGCGATTACGAGACGACGCTACTGCTTCACTATTAAGTATAGATTTTTTACTGATGAAAGACTGATTTTGGTTCTGATCCATGTAAAAGCTCGTTGGAGACTTTGGAGATTTGGCGGTACTTTGCATATTTGGTGATTGTAATTTTCGGTTGTCAAATGTTGGACTTGGATTAACATCTGGCAGTTCTTGCACTGTCAACAACATTTCCGACAAGAGATTATCTAGCTCATTATGCTTGGCACCTTGCCGGACTTGTGGACTCGATTGACTGTGCCAAGTAATTGATGATAAAGCTGAAACGTTTTGTTCTAAGAAGATAAAATGGTTGTTAGTAATTTAAACAAATGATCGTTAATCAATCTTACTATGGGACATTTCATTACTTGAAATTCCAGAGTCAATGGAAAGTGTTAAAGGACTCCGCGCATGATTTCTGCTATCAAGAACTTTTCTTCTTGGTGGTTGAATTGTGTTTCTAAAGCTGGTATTGTCAACAACATCTACACTTTGTTGCAAATTATTGTCCCATTCAAGAATTGTTGATAAAAGCCGATTGGAATCTGTAGGGGAGGCATCTATCGATTGAACATTTCTGGAAGTTAATGGTGATATGCTTTGGCTTTTGGTAATTGTGGCGTAGAGGGATCCATCAAGAGGCCCTTGAGTATGTAACATATCTAAAAAATATTATCATACTCATAACAATTAAATTATTTACTTAATAATTTATTTTATTTACCATCTCCATCATAGTTTGACAGTGGCTCAATTCTGATGAGAGGATTCTGGAACACTTGATAATCTTTTCCTGATGCTTCCATTGATCGCAATTTCTTATTACTTTCAAAGATCAGTGTGACTTTATGATCGTATGAGAATTTGTTATCTAAAAATTAATAAAAAGTTTGAAACCAGTTCTCTACACTACCTATGTAATGATTTTTATCGCAAAATAATACTGTAATAACAAATACTCACCGTCACAGGCCAAATTTAGGTCTGCCTTGTTGAACGTGATTTGGGTGTTGGAAATTGCACAAGTGTGAAATTGTAGTGAAGATAAGAATGTAGTTTGGAGGGATTTATTGTTGACAGTATAAAAGTTGACAAAAATATCTCCTCGCAGTTTAAGTGACGATTTGATTTCATAGACAAACTGCTTGGTCGATATTGGCATAACGTAAATATCTAAAATTCAAACAAATAAAATAATTTTAGCTTTTTAAAAATCAATTAGTCAATGTTTTGTACCGGAAATGAATACACAGCGCTCAGATTCAAAGATCTTTATAAAACTCCGCCATTCACTGTCATTGAGGGATGCGTTGTGATGTAAACAAGGCGGTGATTCCATTTTAATATATTTGAGATTAATGGCCAGAGAATTGAGTTTGATGTCTCCCGACAAAAGTCCAGAAAAATATTCGATATATCTTCTATGTGATGGCACAGTCAGAGGTCCAATCAAGTCCTCTAAAAATTTCTTCATGGAGTAAATGTCCAAATCTTGCCAATTTTTGGTGGCTTCTGATGTTTCTGAAGAGTAGCCATTTGAGAACGAGCTACAGATTCGTTGGTATTGCAGAAAAGCTGCCACAGCAGTCCCCAAACGCTGATAGCTTCCTCTATTGAGAGTAAACAAAATTATATTAATTATGTTTATAAATACAATTTGCAACAATTTGTACCTGTCTTGAAGCACCACTACTTTTTTTTTGTCACTGCTCAACCATGAGTCTATGTGTTTGCAAAGTTCACACAATTTCTCCAATGAAACGGTTGCAAAGCATGACTCTAGATCAAATATCCTGTAGTTCTGCGGAATAATAACAATAACAAATACATTCGTTAGAGAACGGAAGCTTATAGCTTACAGATTAGAGACTTTACAGTGTTGTTAACTAGTTAATGTTTATGTTAAAAAAGTAAATATTAATCTTTGCAAAAAGTTTAACCTATGATAAATGAAATTGGGAGCTCATTGATGAGTCGCACGTGATTTGACTTTAAATTGACTTTGTATGTTGATTGGTCAATTAACATTCAGTTGAGCAGCTGAAAAGCATTCATCTAATGGGTCATTGTTTATTTTAGTTCAATGCATTTTAATAAGAGAAAAAAGTATGCAAAATTAGCACTTTTATTTTACAATGAATGATTCATTTAAACTCTAATGACTTCATGATGTCATTCGTGCCAATTGAAATTCATAAAATATCCTTGCCATAAGCCCTCAACAAAAACCAACAGTATACATATAAAAATCTTACTTTGCCATGCTTTTGTTCCATCATGTTGATAAGTGTCATTTCACTCGAATCCTCTTTTTTAGCAGATGTGCCGGCATTATCGTAATCTAACTTATTGTCTATTGACTCGTTTTTTTGGGGTAGTACAGCAGCAAGAATCTTCTCCGTGACATAATACAATTGCCATATATTATTTGTGGAAGTGTTTGATTGCTGCTGTGGATAGTGGTTTCGTTGTCGTTCGAAAGGTGCGATTGGCTGCAATAAAAATTCAACAAAAATTCAGTAAAAACTTCAAGGTAAGAAATTTCATATGTTAATGGGTTTGCGGTATTCAAAAATGTTTGAAAACAAAAAGTTTGAAATCAGTAAAACGAGGAGAATTCTTGAAAACTGGAAAACAGAATCTGAAAAAATCACTTAGCATAATCCATAATCCATAATAATCCATTATGGAACTTGGGTTTTGTAACTTTATTGTTCCCAGAACTTTTCAAGATAGAATGTGAATGAATAACAGGAAACAAGGAAAAAACAAAGTAGTAATTGTACCAAATTCAATTAAAATAAAGAAGTATTTTTATTGCGAAAAATCTAATTTTCTTTCAGTGTAAATTTTGCTATCATAACTTTTTGAGTTATTTGATTTGGAATGATCTTAGTATGCCAAGTTTATCCGATTCATCTCGAGACTTTATTTCAAACACTGAATATGCTGGATTTTAAAAGTTTAATAGCCATGTGATAAATAGACATAAATTGATTTATTTCTTGCATAAATACTCACCGACTCAATCTTTTCGGACTGATGATCGCCATAGCTATTTGCCTATTGAATAGAAATTAAAAAAGAAGATCTTTTATTTGATCGAGTTTTTATTTCCAAGGAAAGCGCAAAACCGACGCCTGGTGTAAATTGTGTAAAAATATATGGTAAAAATGCTTGTTCGCAAAAAAGCTATAAAATTAATTTTAATTTCAGTCTAAAAATATTCAGATGATTAAATTGTTAAAAATTCAAACTTTTTTCTTCTTAAGCAGAGCGAATTCTACTGAAACTGAGAAACAATGATTTTCGCTTCGTCTAGGAGACTCTAAGTGAAATAATGTATATAGTCTTAGATTCATTGAGAATCAAGAAACGAGTTTTTGTTTATATTTTAAATAATAATTTATTATGCTTAGGTATGTTAATTTTGAGTTTTATTAATAGATCTATTCTGAGAAATGACCTTTTCGTTCAAATATATTAATAAAACACAACAAAAACAAAAAGTCAACGCAAAACTGAGTGCCGGCTAAAAGCTTAAAAATTATTCCATTGTCAATATTGCCACACAAAGAGTCACAAAATTTAAATATTCATTCAAAGTATTTAAATAATTAAATAGAGGTGTAAGATGTGAACTACTTGGAGTCGCAATACACCGTATAATAATCACTTGAAGCATTTTAGCCGGTCAGTTATCATCTAAATGACTCTTATATAACTTATATACAATATTAATACTGCCGTATTGCTGTTGATTGGGAGTTAGTATACCTTGTTTAATGTGCTCGACAAAGTGAATGATTGTGAATTCACTTTAATCATTGTGATGCAAAGTTCGCGCTAATAACTAAGTTAAAAGTGTAGTTAGAAGAAAAACTACGAAGCTGTGAGTTCCAGGGTGAATTTTGTAAGTTGATTGATTTGCTGATTGCTGATAAAATTCCATTAACCGTATTACTGAAATTTATTATTGAATTTATTGCCAGTTTATTGATTGCTTAATTGCCTTTCGCACACAGTTAGTTGATCAAAACTCTATTAAATCACACATTACATGTAAAACACTAAACACCAATTTTCAACTAGCTTCTTCAAACACTTCTGGCCTTTTAAACAATTTCACAAAAAAAATGCAAATTCCGTGAAAATTAAATTTTAAATTATTCCATTATCATTAAAACAACTAAATTATACTAAAATAACTACAAAATTGTAAATAATGTAGTTTCACTGTAATTTCAGAGAAATATCTTCCGAGCGCAATTTATACGTGAACGCCTCAAACTCAGAAAGTCGACTAGCAGTGTAAAACACTGAAAAATGCCGAAAGAATATAAATGAAAAATATTTTGCGCTATGAATATTCCGTTGCTTTTAATGTATGAAATTTTTCGTGTTTATATCCTCGTTTTTGTATGTAGAAGAGTCCATACATTTGAAAGAAAACTTATGATGTCATAAAGTTCTTCACACGTACACCAAGAAGATCAGTAAACATATTTCGCAAATATTTTACTTGGATGTTTATACTAATAAAATTAAAACGAATATTATACACTCGGCGATTCAACAGTGCAGCTTAGCTTGGTTGATACACAGTCAGACAAGGAATGAGGGTACTTTGTATACAAAGTCAGTTTGTCTGGCTCAGCTAATGTCACTAAATTCATTACAATTCCTAAAAAGCACAGTTCAAAAACAGTTTAATAACAATTTAAGCATTTGCAAAGTGTTGCAATTTGTAAATTGTGGGAGTCTGTTTTTGTTTTCTTCGCTTATAACGAGTGAAATGACACACAATGTATTTTTAAGCATCAACCGCATTAAAACTTGGATGGTGCCTCTCAAATCGTTAAATCATGGAAATTAATGCTTTCCGTTTTATGATTCATTACAATTTACACTTGTGGTATTATAGTGTATTGTATTTCAGGATATTTGAAACGTTTAGGCAAATTTTTGTTCTGAGCCCTTTTTTGACAAAGTTTATTAGCTTTTTATTTTAAATTTTATAAATATCATATCAAGTTTAAGATATTTTTTATGGCAACTTAAAAAATGCATGATTGAATATGGCATAATTTCAAATTAAAGAAAGTTATTTAAAAAAATAATTATTATAGCCAGTATGTCTCAATAGAAATTCGAAGATAACGATCGCGAGTGATCTTGTACAATTTAAACCGTTGCCAAAATGATCCAATCTTAAGTTTTAACTACATGTAAGCAATAGATCTGACTGAGTGATTTGACAAACATTTAATAAAACTAGAAAGTTCAAACTTTATCCGATATATTCCTCAAAATCGATCAACCTCAAAAGTCAAATCAATTCATATTAATAGAATAAGGGTGGGAACGTGATAATTTATGGTCAATTTATAAGAAACCTGCAATCATTTGAGCGCGCGATTAAAACTGCAAGGGAAATGCGAAGGAAATGATTTTAAGGTTTGGCTCTTCAAATCGTGTTTGGATCGCTAATGAATGGTTTTGTTACGAACATTAAGCACCCAAACATAATAAACACAAAATGTAGAAAAAATCACATTTGTTTAAAAACTTAAAATGTTTGGCAAATATTTGAGGAAACTTTTAGGAACAAATTTACAATAAAAAATCATTTGTGAGATTTTAGATGTTTTTTTAAATTTGAGAGTATAAAAAACGGTTCTTTGATTTATTTTAATTGCTACACCACCATTGTTTTTGTTTGAAAAATGTTTTAAAATCAAATTAAATTTATAAAACCTCAAAAATACTATACCGAGTGCAGAAAGCGAATGAAATATTTTTGTTGTTGAAAATTTTGAGTTGGTGAATTATTCTACAAAAAGTATAAACAGTAAAATAGAATTATTAGCATGGTGGCAAACGTATGCAAATAATAATAAAATACAAAGTTATAAATTGTACAGAAGCTCGGCTTTCTAGCATATAACGAATATAACGGACAGCATTTTCAAACATATATATTCGTACCATTATCTGAAAGATATTTTTATTGAATAAACAAAATTAAACAAAAAAGAAATTAAAGTCTATTTTTAACAAAGTCTCGTTTCTATTAATTTCTTGATTTCCACGTCTATGCTCGCTATGATATTATGAAACTCGATTACTTCAAGAGATGAATGTTTTTGCTGGTAATTTCTGGTTTAAAATTTTTTAAGAAGAGCTGAAGGGAAAGATTGCTCTACACTTCAAATTGGTCTCATTATTCTCTTTTTTAGGCGTGATAGCTGTCAGATTATTGAATTGAAGTCTCCTAACGATTCATGTCAAATTCTTATGAATTGAAAGTAAACATTTTGAGATTGGCGCCAAAAATTGCATAGCATATCTTAAAAATAGTTTTCTTCACCTTTCCTAAAAGCCTTTATGGTACAAATCCAAAAGAGCAAATCATTGGTTAGAAGTTGCGTTGATTTCGCCTCGACTGTGGCTCATGTCTTTCAAGATAATGAATTTCTTTGTCCATTATACAAATTACAGTTCATGCGTGTACCAATGGTATTGCAATTAGAACAGCATGTTTTTATATTGTAATGGTTATATATTTTATAGAGTTTCAGCACAAGGAGATATGAAGTTATTGCTCGACTTCAATTGGACAATAAAACTTTTTATGCTTTTTTTATCCGGAGCTTTGAATTCTTTTTTCGTTGAAATTATTATTTTATTGCTCTAGCGATGCTCTGATCTTTACAAGAAAAAAAAAACTATAAAAGTAAAACTCCAGCGAGCTGGCACCATGGCAAATTGTAAAAGGCTGTAAACTGATCAAAGTGTGACTTATTGACTGAAAACTGCTGAACATGTTAGAAGTCGTTAATTATCCATCATAAAAGCGAATTTTTGGAGGAGTTTCTTTTCTCGCTAATTCTTCTGAGTTCCTTTGAATTCTTTGAAATTTTACTGAGTAATTTTATGGAATTTTGGTGCCTCGTAAATTTTATTCATTTGCCTCATGTTTCATTTTTTAAATATCTTAAACAAATTCCATTAAATACATTTATTTCGCAATGTGTGTTAATCTTAAAGAAAAATTTCGAAAATAAATTAACAAGCTTGCAAAATTTATGTCACAAAGCAAAAGTTCTAGAAGTATATTCAACCCTTAACATTAATAACTTTTAATTTATAAAACATGATCCAAGCCACATTTCAACCAATCTTCACATAAGAAATCGAGCCAATTTTGCGATGCAATGATATTGCAAGTTATTTAATCTAAAACAAAGATCTTGCGATCATCATCAAGCAAAATTAAATAATAATTTAATTGAACAAGTTTGTGAGTTTATGTGAAAGGCACGTTTGGAATAAATGATACTCAATTACAGTATTCATTAATATGGAAATTATTATTAAATAAACATGTTTGAGTTCAATTCGATTCAATTCAATTCAATTGGCGACACTCGAGCAAATTTTTGCATCACTTTTTAGTTCAGTGAACAAATATTGTTGAATAAATAAATGTAGATGAGTCGTTGCCCGAGTGATGTCAATTATTAATATTATAATATTGTATGTATGTAATAATTTCATTAACAGTAGTTTAAATATTTCGAGAGAAATCATAGTCTCAAATAACACTCAACCGACGTTTTTTCTATCGCAAATTAAGTTCCCATCAAAAGATCAAATACATACCGCTGCGATAATATCATCGATCCTAGCATATGATTCCTTCTCGCTAACTCTACTTGGACTGCTATAATCCACGACCGTTACATCGCTGTCGTCTTCACTTTCGCTGGTGCTTTCTAGCCTCTGTTCGGGCACTGGGAACTTTTTAAGGGCTTTCCTTTTGACAATATTCTTTTCGTTCTTTTGACTTTGGTTGAGTTTTGGTTTGACCAGTTTCAGTTTCTGATCATCAGGTACTTTCGACACAACCATAACAGATTGCACGTTATTGTTGATTTCATCCTCACATTTTTCACCTTTGCTCCGTGACGTTTCGGTAATATGCAAATTTTCGCTGACAATCGCTGATTTTAATCCGTTCTGGATGTTATTTTGTGCCAATAGAATGGATGGGAATGCAAGAAACCCCTGCGAGTTGTGCCATTGCTTGTGAATCAGGTAAGCTGTGTCAGTGTAACGAATCTCTGGCTATAATTGGGTTTTTTTGATATTTAGACAAACAAAAACTTGTTGTTTTTCGAAAATTGTGTCTAGGTGTCTAGTACACTGGAAACTCACCATAATCTCCATGTCTTTTGAATTTTTTTGAGTTTTTTTCGATCGACTCGAAAATTTAATTATTCAAATATTACATCGCGTTGGACGTTAAGTCTTGATTATTTCTGAAGCTCCCGGCATTCTTCTTAAATTAATTCAATTTGTAAATTCTGATTTAGAAACTGTTTCTTGGCATTTTTGGTGTGTGGAAGGTGGGTCTTATTGTGGTTTGATATCTTTATTTTCTTTTTGCAAAACTTTTGAAATTGATTGAAAATTCAATTTTATTTTAAAAATATTGGAAAAGCTCAAGCTTCGACAACAAAATACTATTTTTAATATCTAGATGGAATCATAAAAGTTTTGCTGGAGCTAGTATTTACATGCAAAAAGATTAAATATCCATAATTGAGAAATCATGCAGAAAACTAGTTTGAACAAAAATGTTGTCGAAGTAAAAAAATTTTGAAAAACAGTTTCCAGTTCCGTATAATTAATTTATTCTGACTAGAGAATACGTAATTTAAAGAAAACGTCTTATCACTCAAAGCAATTCAAGAGCTCTTTTAATTTTTTAATCACAAATTGGAAACGTCTAGGGATAAGTGTCGGTTAACCGTTTGATTTAACTGAAAGTCTTCAAAAAACAAGAAATGCACCAAACACATCAAATTCCGACCAAATTCGAGCAAATCGTATGAAAGCAAGCAATTGATCAGCACAGCATTTTTTATTTCCTGCGTATTTCTATTTTTGAACTTTAAAGATTTAAAGAGCATTCAGTGTTTTTCAGTCGGATTTGTACATCGACTACATAGTCAGTAGACTGAACCATTTTAAATTCAAACAAAAAACTGAAAACCAAAAAAAAATTCAAAACGCAGAGAAATTAAAAAAAATAACGAATTTTGTTAGATCTTCCAATATTTGTATGTCTTTTGCTTCAAAGTGTATATCACCACCATCTTGGTGTGGGTGCAGTTTCTTTCAATAAACCAGCAATAACTTTATTATTTACAATGCCAGTTTTTTGTTTTTTTGGTATGTTTTAATCATAAGAATTATTAAATTAAATTTTCCATGTGTACAACACAATAAAAGCACAATAAAATAACAAACTAACAAAATGTTAATTAATTAACTTCGGTATAGTAATATAGACTTTTTATTCGCTCCGATTGTTTTGTGCCAACCACACTTATATTTTTTTTTACAATTTTTTTAGTTTTTTTTTTAGTTTTTTAGTTTTTATGTTCCGCTCAATTCTGATTTGCGAACTTTCAATTGAAACCAATAAATTTAAATTGCGCGTTCCGACCGTTTAGCACTTTCATGAATTTCTAAACTTTTCAACTCTTAACGAGTCAAGATCAAATTTCTAACTAATTTATAAATTTTTTTAACTGTATTTTGAATATTCCGAGTATTCTGATTATTTTTTTAACGATGACACAATTTTTGTCAGAGACTTTTAATCACACTTTAATTATGTAACTTTTGTGTCTTTTTGCATTTTTTTCTAGGTTTTGAAATTTCACCAAATTTCTAGATTTCTAATTTGTTATGCCATGAAAAACTGTCTCCACCGTGAGTTTCTAGCTAAATCAAGTGCACTGAAGGCCTCCGAAGTCGACCACACAATAGCACAGTAAACACAATAAAACCGCCGATTTACTCCTTTGCACTATAATAAAATGCTTCGCGGCTCAGAATCACTTTGCCTGAGATTATTTACGTTTAATTATTGTGACTATCGCCCAAGCTGAAAACTTTATCAATCAGTAACAAACGCTCTCCGTGTATTTTACTTTTCTGATTCCAAGCGAATGTTTACGTTTCACACTAAACCGTTTGCAAGCAGTTAGTATCACCGAATGAATGTGTTGTGTAAAGCATTATAAGCATAAGCAATGGGCTTTCTGGTTTTAGACAGGGAGTTGAGTAGAATTGATTTAAACAAACCGGATAGTTTGAGAATCCGGTAATAATTTTTTCGTACAGTTTGTTTTTACATAATTTCATAGATATGATTTTTAACTTTTCTTTCATACTTGCATTTCAAAGCAAATCCAACTCATTTCCCTTCCACTTTTCTGTAGTGTCATGGTATGAATGGAATAAATTTTCTCATTCCACCCACATTAAAGCGCGACTTAGCGTTTTTCCATCAATTCATTAAGTGTAGTTGTGCTTTGCGCATGTATTGTTTCAATATTAATTGCCGCTCGAAGCTTTCAAGCTGCTCAAGTGTGATTTCCATGTGTGTTGCAATGCAATGTATGAAATGTATGCAATAATATGCAGGCGCGATGCATATGTGAATTTCATTTAAAAGCCACAAGAGTTGAAACGAATTAAAGTCAAAGCAGATTAAGAGCTAATTCGAAACAGTTATGCGATTTATTTCAATTAATAAGCAATCAGTTACGGTTCGTTGAAGCATTATCATCAATCAACGGCAATTTCGGCGGATTATGACAAATTGATGAACGTAGCGGACAGACGCTCTTTAGCACCGGAATTTGGTATTGTTCCTATTTGTTTACTGGTTTTTGGATGCGTGGATGATGATAGTTGGAATGTGATATCGATTAATTGATTTTTGGGGATTCATTTTTGTATATTTTATAAAGATTGATCAGATGGATTATTCATCAAATAATAGATTATCGGAAATTACTAAAACTTGGGCTGGGAAAATCTATAAACTGATTCCCAATTTCCTTTAATCACCTCTTATCTGCATTTCTCATTCTTTTATTACAACCTATATATAGACCAAAGTGTAGACTCACCCTTTCCGCACATTTTTGATGGCACAAGAAATCACAGAACGCACATTTGTAGGTTTTATGATTGAGGAGTTGTTTATGGCACTGCTGACATATTTGCCGCTCTTGGTTCTCCACTGAGATGAATCTATGAACTGGTACGTGCCGGCGGGCTTCCTGCAATTAATGGAGTTTATTGTTTTTAGAGTTTTAGATGAAAATCATAAATATGAAGTTTATTGTTTTAACAGAGTAACTTTCTCTTTAAAATAATCTTTTAATTAAAAATAACAATTTCAATTGAATGTTTTATCGAGATGTGTTTTGAAGGGACTTGCGAAACACATTTTTTTAATCTTAATTATTTTTCATTAATTTTATTTTCTGTAGAAACTGTATTAAAAACAAAAACGTAATTTTGCATTGTTCACAATTTGTTTTGAGATTCGTTATGCTCGTTAATGAATTGACCGCTAATTCGATTTGTTAATTAAGATATATCTTTAAAGGAATAAATCGATTCGTAAGGCCTTAATAAGATTAAGTTTACAAATATATGATTTAAAATTAATTTAATGACATATTTAAATTAATTTGGCAAAATATATTTACCTGTAATTTGCACAATTTCTGCGCGGACTCATCAAAAAAATATCTCCGCCTCTGTGATCTTTGTGAATGCAGCGATAAATTGCTTGCCAGATTTTTCGGCATCATTGTAATAAAACGATCATTGTGCAAATTTTTGGAGGGAATTCTTTCTTGACACTCCGAGTCAATAAACTGCAAATTTTCGTTACTCGTGCATAGAATGAGATGTTTGGTTTTATGATGCTCTTCAGGGATAGGAGGTGGTTTAGATCGTTTTCGCACACTTTCCAAAATGATGAGATCTTCACTTTCTTTCGCGGTGGTGGAAATAGCCTCGTAACTATCGTACAGGTGCTCATTTTGTTCGATAATTGATCTAGTGTCAAATAAAGACGTGTCTGAAGGGTTTGTTGATCCAGGGCTGTCTGAATCTGCAAGGTTGTCCCATGATTTTAATTTTGTAATGTTGTAAATTTATGGTAAATTTGAACAGAGAAGTAAATATTTAAACTATTTGAGCACGAACCTTTACATTTTCTGCTCTTATCAAAGATTGCACCACAATCTTCAATTTTTATGTTGTTATAATATTTGGATTTCCGCTTCTTATCATGTTTTCCTTTCGTTTGCTCTTGGTCAGGTGATTTTTGAGGTTTTGTAGATTTTTTAGACTAAAAATTAATAAATTTTTATTTGATTTATTTTTGGCGCTAAAATTTACCTTTGTCTTTTTCTTAGAGCACAGGCAGTTCCAAGCCATTATAAAAGCTACCTATGAGCAGCTCATCTCTCTGAAATATTTTTAACGACTGTTTAGTATTTGACTGGTATTTGGGCAACTATAAAATCTGTACTGATGTTTAAACTGTTCACATTGCAATAAGCTCTTGGAATGAGCACATAAGCAGCATGTATAGCCATTATTGTGTGCATAAAGTCTATAAAAACTGAAAAAGTACGGAATATACTGTATAGAATGGAAGTAAATCTGTTCTATTTTGAATTGATATATATCTTTATGCACAAAGTGCGTTTGAAAAGAGCGTAAATTTTAACATCTGGAAAATGTACAATTCGAGGCACTGTTAAAAATAATTGTTGCATTTTTATCAATATTTTGGCATTTTATATTTATTACAGCTATGAAATTTTTTTACCATATTTTAATTACTAAATAATAATCTCAGTTTTAACAAGAAAGTTTGAAATCCATTTTAAATTTTTTTACAGCAGTGCTCTTTCAAAAAAAAATAGATGCATGATGATTAGCTAGGTGAACAGTGAACACACCTTTATTTTCAACAAATATTTCTACGAGTAGTTTTATAGTTTTCAAAAATTTTGTGGGGGACAATGTTAATGAATTAACTAAAATATGAAAAGAAAAAAAGAATACAAGTATCAGCTATAAAAGCTATTTGGTCAAATTGGTCAAGTCAAGCATCTGAGCGGACTGCTAATGGTTGGCACAATAACTCATATGAAATGCTAAACAATATGTGCAATAAAGCCAAAACCTATTATGCTAACAGTTTCTTTACGGAATAGTTTATAGAAGCTGACAATAAAAATAAAAACTATTGAGTCAATAAGACACATGCGGCAGGGAGTTAGGCACGTGACTACCGAATCTATTGAAACTTTAGAATAGACTGTTAATAGACAGATTTCACGCAACTCTGGCCGTTAAAATTGGTTTTAGTCCCTGTACTATGGCTCTCGGAACTCGCCAGCAAACATGCAGCGAATAATGAAATAATGTGTTTGATAAATATATTAATCGTAAGGAATTTCTCGGCTGTTCCGCTTTCAAAGTTCCTTCTATACAATTCTTCGACAAAATTCTCTTTGAGAACACTGTGCTCTTATGCTCGGCAACGTACGTATCGGGTCATGTTTATGGAAAGAATATCATAAAATTCGTATATAAAAGTCGCTCTTTGAAAAATTAAAATACCCGCAGATGATTTTCTACCAGCAAAGCAATACAGGAATCAGGGAGTAAGATCGGAGCGAGATTATGAATTAATCTAAATTTATTTTGAGGATTTAAAATAAATTTAAGTTCAGAATAAAAAATCAAAATCAGAGATAATACAACCTGTCTCATCTCCCTGTAAGCAACACATAGATTCTTCAGATTTCTCGATGTATGGAAAGATTTCTTTCCACAATTTTTTGTTTCTAGTTATTATTATTCATTTCACATCTGGTATTTATTTTTGTTATTTTGTAAAGTTAACCCATACACAACTTGACTGTAGTATTTCTTTTAATTTTTATAAACTATAAATTTAAATCAACTCTTTGTGAGTCGGAAGGAATAAATATGAGAAATAAAAGATCGGGAAGAATTCATTTAAATGCTTTTAAATGTTGCTTCATTGTTGGAAAGCAATCAAATTGTTGTATACAAATACAATTTGAGCAATTTTCAAACAGAACGGAAAATGATTGAATGGGCAATTTATATCGCAAATTTATCTCAAATGCTAATTTATTTTGACTGTATTGTTGACTCTGGCCAATTAACTGAATTAACTCGTTTAAGTTTGTTGATTCTATTTGGAAATTTATGAATGATACATTGGTGACCCCTGTGATTTTTCGCATAGCAATGTTGTTTTATGGTTTTTATGGTTTCGAGTAAATAAAACTAAGTTTTATCACTTTAAAGTGTGCTAAAGAGATTTGATAAGTATTTTATGGGATGGATTAATTGAATTAAAATTTCGGCAATTTTTATAACCGATGTTTAGTTAAATTAAAATCAGACTAAATTTAATTAAGATGAAATTATTAAAGTCTCGTTTGACAACTAGAATTTTAAAAAAGCATCTAAAATGTATAAAAACTAAAAAAGTATTTCTCAGCTGTTCCAAAAAAAATTGTGTCCAAAACTCCCAAACCATTGGGTTTTATTACTTTACGCTCTGTTTAATGAACAACCCTATTTTATTCAAAAATATCTTTCCTATTTATTTGAAATTTTGAGTCATTTAAAAAAATAGGGGATTATGTGCTTTAGAAAATATGAAACAATTTGAGTTAATTTGTAATCTTGACTTTATTTCAGTTGATTTCTTGCTTTTATTGATTCAGTGCATTCAGAACGACGAAACCAGTGAAATCTTTTAAATCTTTAATTCTTTATTATTTTAAGTCACACGAAATAAATCTTTTTTAGGAAATCCAATGTAGAATTCTGTAGAATTTTGTGTGAAGTTCCCAGAAGGGACTGATTTAGTTTCAATCGAGTGTCATAAAAAGTTAAATGAATGGTATGTTTTTAGGCAATTAATGTTGTGAATTTAGCTTAGTAGTTTATATATGTTCACAGGGGGTTTCATTGTTTCACAATCTTTAATTGAGCAAAAAATTATCAAAAATTCTTTTCGAGTTTTATTTTACAAATTCAAAATTTCGTTGAACCAAACAATATAATTAAACTTCCAAATTAATCAGCTTTTATGTTCAAAAACAGCCGAAATTTCATTGATAATAATTTTCAATCAACAAATGAATGAATAAAGTTTACCACAAAAAACTTTAAACACACTAGATGGATCATCTGCCAAAGTCATTAAACGATTCATTAAACAAAGTAGCTTATAAATGTCTATGTAATAATCCGCCATAAATACACGAGATGCCCATAAATAAATAAATACAAATAATATAAATAAATGATCTTACCAGCAGAACGCAAAGAATCCATATAAATCATCATCTAAACATCCCAACATCCAAACACTTCAATTTCTTCAATAAATTAGAATTTTTTTCGTAATTTTTCTCAATATTTCAATTCCTCGTTAACACTAAGGCACTCATCTCTCACAATTTAATATATTCACTATTGTCAGTATTGCCAGCATATTCAATGTAATGTGTTCTTCACAAAGCACTTAATTAATTAAAGTGATCATAAGTGATCACCAGCAATTATTCACCCAATATGAAAAATTTCAAAAATATTTTAACAAAACATGAAAACAAAATTCTTCAACTTTACAAAAAAACTATCTATTAAAATTGCACTTGAAGGGCTTATAAACAACTGAACACTTTTTCAATTACCGACTATTAATACTTTTCTGACGTAAAAACTATTTTCCCCAAAACACTAAATTTGAACTCTTAAGACTATTTCAATAAATAAGTATCGAAAATAAATATGTGCTTAAATTACTGGAATTACGAATAAAATTAAGCCTCACGTATTAAAAAATTTACTAGCCTGCTCGACTATATATAAAGAACTGTTGTAAACAAATCTTTCTACGCATACGAAGGCAACTGCTGCTTGGAGTGAAGAGCGTCTGAATGGGCTGGAAATATTGTAAGTGGCTTAAATCATATAATTATGCTGTATTGGTAAATATTTTGTTGATGTGTGCTATATTTTTTCAGTTATTGTTAAATTTTAGAAGATTCATTTAATATTTTCATTTAAGATAAAATTTTTATTAAAAACCTAATGGATAGTTTTAAAGTATCTAGTAAGTAAATTAGATCAATAATTAATTATTTCAAGTTAAAATTTCCCGCCTTAACAAAACCTCTCTTTCGCGCACAAAGCGCGCTAAATTCAAATAAATCATTTTTTTTCCTTTTTTTTCAAAAATTATGTTACGACTTTTTTATTTGTTCTTTTCTTTCTCTTTACAAACTTAGATAAAATGATTTCCCACTTACATGCTATACAGTGATTAAAACTCTTTATTAAAATGATCCTATCCACCAACGCAGAGGAAACTGAAAGAGTATCCTCAGGCCCTTTAAAAATGCTAGAGAATTATTGAAGAGATGATCAAATAAATGATAAATCATTGAGTTTGATTAATCCACTTAGATTTTACTTAAACTTCAAGTTTTGATTATAAACTATTTCCCGATTATTATTGTCTGATTAATCAAGACTGTATATAACTAATTAGTTCTTACTATATTAAAATACTAGATTTCCAATGATTTATCATAAATTTTGATCCAACTCCCAACATCAACATAATAAAAACAATTGTTCTAACAAAAAATCACCACCTTTAAAAATAAAAAGCTGCATCATAAGTAAATCAAGTAGACCACATATAGAAGTAGGTGGATTGCCAATGCGGAATATATTGGAGCAGTGGTTCAATGATGGCTTTTGTAAATGGAATGTTTTTCGCGAAAACAGAGAGAAGAGCGTTTATTTTATCGTGACTATACCGGTCATAGAAAGGTGACTTCATTACGTAGAGCAGTAACGAGACACAACGTCTGGATAGCTCAGTTTTCTGTTCTTTGGATAGTAAATGACGATTTTTGTAGTACATGTTGAGGCTGAAAAAATATTTAGAATTAATTCTACAATATTAACTAAAATCTTGTATAAATAACCTCATCATATCGAGCATCAATGAAGAGATCCAGCTTTTCCAGCTAGAGTATCCAAAAAGTCCAACACTACCCAGATGAATCATGGGTTTTAAAACATAAAATATTTCCGCTTTTGTTATTAGCTTGCTATTAACTTTTATGTAAGAAGATGCAGATGGAACTTCTTCATCCATAGACAAAGGCTTAAAGTTTCTGCTATACATTGGAGGAGCATTAGCTACTTTTCTTATAACTTTTCCTGATCGTTTGAGAGTAAACGTAATGGATTTAGTATCACAAAAAGCATTACTTGAGCTAAGTGTATCCATTGTTAGTATTTTCTCATCGTTTCGGTTAAGAGGAGGCAGCATTGGGGTCGTAGTTATTGAATTTTTATGTTTCAGAATAAGAGCTAATCGAGCAATACACCTAAAAATAACGAAAAAGTATATTATATCAAGCAAGACAACTTAAAATCCTAAACCACTGATAACAAACATAAGCTTACTTGATGCTTTGAATGATAAAGATGACAAGAAACCTTCCTTTCTCGCCTAGCACTTTTTTGGCAGTCAACTCAATAAAAACTTCACAGTACTCCAGAGTAGTTAAGGATAATTTCAGTTTATATTCTTGATGGTGATCAATTTTAAGTCCACCTTGTGCTCGAGATCTTTTATTTGATATTATGGTGTCATTAAAAAGAACCAGCAGGTTGGAGAGTGTGAAGACTAGCTCACTCAGGATAGAAGAGTTGCTGATTCTTCCTGCAATTCAAAATATTAATTTATGATAAAATCATTGGTCAAAGTTCATGAGTTTCTAATTTTATTATCATCGATAAATTACCTGCTGCGAAATAGCTAACCCATTTGGCGGTTTGCTCAAAGTCTCCTATCTTTGTTGGATTCTTGCTTACATATTGTTTGTAAGCTTTAAAAAAGTCTTTGGCGGAAACTACTACATTCGACATTTTTCGTATTTTCAATTTAAAATAATTTTATGCGTCATAAATTTATAGGCTGCGCTGCAGCTAAGCTATTGTTTACAAAATTTAACTTCGCCGATGTTGCGAAAAAGAATAAAAAATAAATCAACTAGTAAATGTGAATAAAACTGATTGAATCTACTTAATTTACAATTAATGATCCACAGATTTTGTGGAATCATCTTAAACTGCTCAACATCATAGATCATGGTGTTTGCTAGAATGTGCTCAGCAAATGCAAATTGGATCGTGGACCAGTCTAGTGACTCTAGATTAGGATTAATGTGGACCTGCTCAACTCAAAACAATAGTTTCAAAGTTTGCTTTTTACCATCTACCGAATGGTTCATGGCGTTTTTTTCTATAATAAGTGTATGTACTACAGTACCTACAACAGTTATCTTTCTGGCTTCATACTCATTACCTGATTCAGCTAGATGGATGCTTTATGGTGTATTAATAGTAGCTTGCTTAAATATTGTTACATAGAACTCCATATTTATTTCATTGATCGAGCTTCCTTTCAACTTCCAAATTATCATCAAGTAGGGAAAAACTACTTGTTGTCATGTTACTTTGGATCATTGTGATTTCAGAGCTTCTTGTGGGAAAAATCTGCTTGCCTCATGTCAAGAGATGTGATCTACAGAAATACCCGGAAATACAAATATATTTTGTAAATGGCAAGAACCATAATAATATTGAAACAAGTGAGTTGCATGAACAATATGATTTTCTTTGTAATTCTATTACTGTTATTTGCGAAATGATTAGTTTACGAGCACGTTATCATTAAAAAAATCATTGTTTGTTATCAGATTAAAAACACTCCTAAAGGCCGACTTGAGTAACAATTCCATTTCACAATTATTTAATGTAGATAAAATTATAGTTTTGATTAAATAATAGGATAACTGCAATAAAATTTATAATTTGATCTATAGCTTGCCGACAATAGAATTAAATTGAAACATTTTGTTAAAAACAATTCAAACAATTTGACTGCTAAATTCAAAAACTTGAAAAATTAGATGAAATTGAGTGTGCTTCACTTAAATTGTTATCGTTATTATTATATTATTAACATATGTTTAAGGATGACTTTTGACCAATTTGTTTGAATATTTGTTTTCGTTCCGAGAAATGTACGTCAAACGATTCATTAGTTAATATATATTCAGTAGCTCTCGAACAGTTGTGGCTGTTACAATTTTGTTGATTTATTTTAAGAATTTCATTGAGTAATTTTCGGAAAATGGGTTTTTCTTTTAAAAGACCTGATAGTGCGACATTTCCCGTAAATTTTCATTTTTTTCTTAGAGTTTTTCTGTTTTAACTTAAAGATTCTTATTTCAGAGTGTTTGGTTAACGTTTAAAGCTAAGGATATTGAAACTGATAACTTAGTTAACTATACTGTTGAAGATTTGCCAACTGATCGCTTTGAAGAAGCTTTGCAGCACATGATCGATAATTTTTTGCGTGATGAGCCTCTTTGTAAATCTAAAGGTATATATTTGGTACGTGCGACATGGCAGAAGGTTTGCTACATTCTTTTTAATTTAATTATAGGCGTATCGAAAGATAAAATATCACTCGAATCTTTGAGTGTGTTATGGCGTGCAGTTTTAGAACAAAAAATGGTTTTAGTTTGTTTTAAAGAAGGTTCTAATGAAATAGTTGGAATGAATATGACTGGAGTATTACAAAAACAAGACAAAAATGGGCCAAATATAGTAAAAAATCTTGCAATTATGATTTAAACAGTCTTTTTTATGGTAAAACATTTTACAGGAAGTGCTTGGAAAAGCATGGATTACTGTTTATGATGCAATGGACTATATAGGGAAGAAATTTGATGTTTATGATTACTACAAAGTTGATAAATATATGTACGCGTTTGGACTCTCTGTAAACGAAAAGTTCCGCGGTAGAGGTATTGCCACCAAGATTTTAGAAGCTCGCATTCCTCTAGGAAAAGCAATTGGAGTTGATGTATCTTTAACATTGTTTACCACAATTGCTTCCCAAATTCCAGCGGAAAAAGTTGGATTTGAATTGAATGTTGAACAAATGTAAGTTTCTTCAAATGATTAAGATTTTGAGTAAAATTAATAAATAACACTTTTAGGTACGATGAGCTAGAAAAAGTTCGAGAAGACTTTAAATTTCCACTAAACACATCTAAATCTTTGAAGCTGATGACTTTACGACTTAATAAATAATAAAAACGATTTTACATTTCCATAAATTACAAAAGTTTGATAAGATTTTATAAATGTTATTAATATAAAACAACCTCAATGTAAAGTTTACAAAGAATGTCTATAAATTGAATAAATTATATTTAGAGCATGACTCAAAATAATGTTCTTTTTAATCGAAGTTACGAGTAATATACGTTTATCGATAATAATTATACTAATTCTATTATGTATAATATTGTAATTCTTTGATGCAATTTACTTGACAAAGGAAACAGTTTTATTATTTAAAAGGCGCCAAACTCTCTTAAATCTCACTACTATATTCCCGCGGTTATGCTTTTTCATAGTAAAGCAACGTCATCTATTGGAAGCTAACTCATTCGGCCTAAAGCACGTTGATAAAATAGAAGAAAAAAACTTGTTCGAAACTCCACCCACCGTATTTAATTGCTCCGTAAAGACATTTATCAAATTTTCATTTTACCTTAATTCTTCAATATACTGTTTTAAATCCATTGTATTGACTCTTTACTTGGTACCGCGTAATATCATAGGGCCGTTTCATGTAAAAAGTAGTTTTTTGTTGTTGTTGTTTGTTGTTGCTCAAAGAGTTTTGTTGATTTTTGTGATTTTTGAAAACAGTTAATATTTTATACAATGCTGGAAGGACTAAGAAAGTGGCTGCTCGGAATTTACTTCGAATATGAGCTCATTACATGTGTTTACATGGTTGAGTCATGGGAAAAGTATTTGATAAGTATGTGTTAAGTTATAAATATGATGGAAAATTGTTCTAACATGTCTCCATATTTCTTTCTCTTTAGATACTCTAATCTTATCAAGCTTCATACTGATGGTCATATCTAGCATATACTTCTTACCAAACTACCTAAACAATCTAGTTGGAATGTTTTTACCTGGGAAGACTTCATTTTTCGAGGCGGGAGAGGGATTCCAGTCTATTTCCTGAAAATCTATATTAAACTAATTATATTAAATCAATCATTCATTAAATGAATCACGCTGTATTCTTGCTAATTATTTGTAATAGTGAATTAAAAAAGTTAAATTAAAATCATTTGAAACAAAATAAGTCAAATAGAGTTAAGTTGTGTCAGAGGCATGAATAAATTTGTGTAACATATGCTAATTTTATGGTTACTATTAATCTTGAACTGAATACCGTGACCCAAAATCACGTTTATTAAGTCAAAATATTGACTTCAAACATCATAAAATTTCTATTGTTATATCAGTAAAAGCAAAAAATTACCACACAAATCAATTAGAAAAGATTACAAATTTTAAAAAACAAAAAATTAGCGGCGACTTTTTAGCAATTTTTCGGAGAAAGGTTCAAAATGATATTTTGGCAAAAACGTTCATCAGTTTTTTTAAACATATCTTATTTTTATTAATTTTCGAGAGTTATACATCACAAAACGTTAACGATTAACGATAAAGGATTACATCAGTCAATATAAAAAACTTAAACGACAGATATAAAAAGTACATTTATTCGAGAGGCATTTGTTTCGAGACTTTCAGAGAATGTAAAATTTTTGAAATTTTAAAAATGACTTAAAGTTTCTACGAGTTTTAGGGTCAGAAATAAACAGATGAAATTTTTAATAAAAAGGAAAATACTATCAAAATCTCTCCCCTCACTATCTACTAATAAATTGTTTAAATATCAAAAATTAACACGTTTAATCAAAAAAGACAGTAACATTTTTGATGAAGAAACTTCTTTTAGGTGTGACCATATTAATTTTGAATTTCTTCAATCACGGACTTGCCAGTGTCTGTGCGCGATAATCTCCAGTAACTAAAAAAAGATAAGAGAATTGCAAATTAATCCCTGCTCGTGTGTCATTTGTTTATCGAATTTGATTGATAAAAATCTATTTTTCAGCAATTTTGAATTTTCAGTTTTTTTGGTAAAACAATAATGGTCAAAATTTTGTTACAAAAATTCCAATACTCACTGTTCAACTCTATCCAAAATTGTAACAAACTCTTCATCGTGAGTAATGATAATCAACATGAAGCTGCTGTTGGACTGTCTTTCCTCCACAATCTTGCAAAGCGCTTCACACAACGATGTGATATTCTGCCTATCCAAATTTGTAGTAGGTTCATCCAAAGCCAGCACACCGCAATTGTGACTGAAAGTCTCGGCAAGCGCCATTCGAATGATCAAGGAGGCTAAAACTTTCTGACCAGCCGAGCAACGACCTCGCATGTCGATCTCCACGTCAGAATTCTTTGATTGCACTACTCGGTAGTTGTAGCTACGCTTTTTGTCCATGTTGACTTCCTTGATCTCGTCAGTTTTGATCTGAATGAAGTCGATATCGTTGCCTCTAAAAATTTTTGAAACATATTTTCTATTTACCCTTATTTAAATTTAAAACTGAAAATACCTATAAATACTGGTCCATAAACCACGAATAGTTCGATTAATCTGCTCCATCTTCTGGGAGTGATACTTCAACAAAGCTCCCTCCAAGGCACTGCGATACTTTCCTAGATCATCAATCAATCGCTTAATCACAGTTACCTCATAGTATATTTTTAGGTAATTCATTTTGGCCGATTGATACTTTGGCTGGTTCAGCTCGGCGGTGTGTTCTCTGATTTGGATCTCCAACTGACTCTTTTTTCCGTGAACATTAGCTCTTTTTGCCGAAATCTGTTCTCGCTCTTCCAACAAATTCACTCTTTCTCTGCTCATCTTTTTCCAGTCCAAATCGCCAACTTTTTGCATTAGTGCTTCCAATTTGGCTTCCACTTCCTCTTGTTCCTTGTCCAGTTCCTTGAGTTTCTGATTATCTTTTAGGCCTCGTTCAATGAGCTCTTGGTTGGTAAAGTCATTTTTCAATTCGTTGATATGACATGCTCTAGAGTTATTATCATTGAGCATCTTTGACTTGTCAGTGGTAAGAGTTTTGTGGTTTATGGTGAGATTGTTTATTTGTGCTTTCAGGTTTAGCTGTTGTAGCTTCTTGATGTCTTCGGTGATTCTGTAAAGATGTTTAAAAATATAAAATTTCCAAACAAAAGCATGAATCGTTTTAAACTTACCGATTAATTTCCTTGTTCATAGACCTTAGCTTCTCTAAATCCGTCTGAACCGTCTGAACTTTTATCATATTCTCATTTTTCAACGTCATCTTGCCTTGTTCTGAAGCTTGCAATTGAAGCTGCAATGGACGAATCTGACTCATTTCACTTTCCAGATCTTTTTCCAAATTCTTTTTGATCTCCACAATGTCTTTTAATCGAATCTTCATGCTCCCCAAATTTTGAATCATTTCTTGTAAGGAGATCTTCTGACTGATCATTTGATTCAAACTTTCACGTTCTTCCTGTATTCGAGCTGATATTTCTTGGAAATGAGATTGCAGTGTATCGATTCTTTGATCAACTGTTCTGTATTCAGCCGTAATTCTGACGCGCTCAGCTTGAGCTTCTTGAGTGGTGCGAGAGCTGGTGGCTCCAACGGGCAATTTTGTTTTCAGATTGGCAATATCCTCGGTTTTTTGAGCAACTTCCCGAACGCATTCGTCCAGTAAGCTCATGTCACCAATCATCGACTGAATCAGCTGCAAATTAGCTTTAGGTTCTATTAGAGCCATTTCCAACGACTCGATGTCAGTGGAAGTTTCTCTGTAGTCATCGTTGATCTTTTGGAGATTTTTCTGTAGAAAAATAAAAAATTTAAGTGAAACTACTTTATTCAAATGTCTCATAAAAACTACCTTAAACTTCTCAATATCTTCCTTAAGCTTGCCCAATCCTTCATAAGCTGATCTCAACGAAATCAACTTCTCATACTTAATGCGTTCCGAATTCAACTTCTTATTGGCTTCTTCCAAATCTCTCGGCATGGATCGAATCTTATCCTGAATCTCGCTGGTTAAGTCTCCAACTTCTGCCTGAGCCATATTCTTATGGCAAAGAGGACAACAAGGGTCTTCAGTCATCTTGGACACATAACGCTTGTATATAAGCTCGGATGATCTCAAAACACCACAATCCATTTGCAGTTTGTCGATTTTTTCCTTCAACTTAGCGACAACCTCTGGAAATTCTTGGGTTTGACATTGATCGTAAATTTTCTCTTCAGTTTCGCTCAACTCCTTTTCCTTCTGCTTCAACTGATCTTTCAAATTATTCCTTTGTTGCATCAAATTATTCGATTGCATCTGTTTCGCGCTCAGATTTTTGGTGAAATCTCCTTGACTTCTCTGCAGTTGCTCATTCAAAGTATTCAAATTAGTTTTGTAGTTACGTTCGATGGTTCTACCGGGGAAGAGTGTGCGGAAATTTTGAGTATGCTTGTTTTTGATTCGAGTTAGTTCAGAGTTCTTTTTGTCCATTTCGCGTTCCTTGATACCAATTTCAGTAGTGATACTAGAGATGGAGTTCAGGAAGACAATCTCTTCGTCAAGGATTTCTTGTTTTTTCTGAAAGAGTTTTAAAAAAATAGAATTACTTCTCAAATTTGACTAATCAGTGAAAAAAAATCACCTGCAAAATTTCTCTTCTTTTCTTCTCTTCAACCACATCCGATTTAATAGCGTCCAAGTTGGAAGACTGCGTATATTCTTGAAGACTTTTTTCAGAACTATCAATAGTAGCAATTAAAGTATTCAGCACTTTCATGGAACTATTACCAACTCCAATGTCGTTATCCAGCTTCGAGTACTCTTTATCAAGATCACTAATTAGACCTTTCTTGGTTATCACACCGCTCTCCAACGTTGCTTTCTTTTCTCGCAAATTATCACTTGTAGTTTGCATCTCCTGCATTTGTTCCTCGAAAGAATGTTTTATTTTCTCTAGATCTCGCTCTTCCTTACCGATTTGTCGACCAACATTCGCCATAATTGAGTCCACGTTCTCCAAAGCTTGACTATCTTGAGGACATGAGATTTTAAGTTTGAGGCAAAGTTCCTTCACTTTATTAGCTCGATCTCCATTAAATTCCTGCTCTTGTTCACGTTGATAGATTAATTTCTTAGAATCGCCTTCGTTTTTTGTGATTTCTGCCTGAATTTTCTCTATTTTGGAAGCGATGATAGCGTACTCTTTTTCGGCATCGCGTTGATTTGATTTATTGTCTTCCATTTTTTTCTTGAAAGATTTGATCTCTTCCTCAAGTTGCTCTGTGGTTCCTTCATAAATATTTTTAATATCTTGGCGCAGTGTGATTTTTTGCTCTTTCTTGCTATTCAAGCTAGAATTTGAAAAGGATATAAAAAATGTTTACTATAATTTTATTATCAACTCACGTTCCAACCATCAATAACTTTTCTGATTGCAACTGACTGGCTTTTTGTTCAATTTCTAGGATCTTACGAAGCCTTTCTTCAATTGGTCCAGTTTTTGCATCTAACTCTGAATACTCTTTTTCAAAGTTTGCATGATTTTTCTTGACATTTTCCAATGCAACAGTTTTATGGTCTGCTTCCTTTTTCAAGTGCTCTGTGATTTTTAGGTCAGCGACTTAAAATAAAAAGATGTTAGTTTTATTTGATTGAAAAAATATATATAAGACTTACCTTTTGATTTGTGCTCATCCTGGTAATCTTTGCGTTGCTTAATGATTTTCACAACGGCTTTATTGTACTCAGTGGTTCCGAAAATGGCATCAAATTTTTCTTTAAGCTTCTTGCCTTCATCTAATGGCCACAAAGAATCTTCCTGGTGGCAAAAAATTACGTTGTTCAAGATAGCCTTTGAAACACCCATAGACTGGCACATTTGATCAGTGGTGTCCTTTACTTTTGAGCTGATAGTGCTAGATTTTCCAGTAGCTTGTACTTCATAGTGAATTGTACTATCCAACGTTGAAAATTTAGTGGTCGACTTAGTTTGAGTTGTTTTCATTGAGCGAGTGCAAGTCAAGGTGTCGCCTTTGATATCTTTGATCTATACATTTAAAAGTAAATTAAATTGAAATAAATGTTGCATTTATAAAAACTTACCATAAGCTTCACTTGTCCCAAACACTCCATCGTTTTGAAAATCTTCGGATCATGAATAAAACTTTTACCGTGATCGCAACCTGGTGGTAATTCCCCAGTGATGGCATACTTCAAACACTCAATGATTGTGGTCTTGCCACAACCATTTGCTCCAACAATTAGAGTGAGTGGAGATGTGAATTTGATCTTCTAATAAATTAATAAAAAAATGAGGTTAAATCGAGTTTAATTGATTATTCATAATATATCTAAAGTACCTGTTCGTCCTCTTTATCAATTCCGAAGCTACGAATGCCTCGGATTTGCATTTTAGTGACTGTTGACATTTTGAACTATTAATTATTAATTTAGTTGTAAAAACATTAATTAACTGGTACGAACAAATTAAAAACAACAACAGACAACAAATACTTTTGCCGCTTTAATTTTGACGTAACTCAGTATTCACTTAAGCCAATGTCAAACGCATAGCCTCAAATTCATCAAAGCTGTTTTAATTTATAATAGTCATTCTCCAAACTAATAATCAATTCAAAGTATATTCTCCTAATTTTACACAATTTAAGCTAATATAAATTAAAGGATGGCATCCGGTACTGATCCAGTTCGCGACAAGGCGTTGCAAGATTACCGGAAGAAGCTGCTAGAGCACAAAGAAGTGGAATCGCGTTTGAAAGAAAGTAAGTGCACCATAAAAAACAATGAAGTTGCATATTAATTATAGCACCAAAACACAAAGATCTTAACTATTATCATCTCTTCACAGTTCGAGAATCATTGAAAGAACTCACCAAGCAGTTTGATAAGTCTGAGAATGATCTGAAGGCTCTGCAAAGTGTTGGACAAATTGTGGGAGAAGTCTTGAAGCAGCTTACAGAAGATAAATGTGAGTTTCTAAATTCCGTACTGTAATATGAAATCATTAAATTTTGTTTCCTTGTAGTTATCGTAAAAGCTACCAATGGACCTCGTTATGTGGTTGGTTGCCGTCGTCAACTTGATAAAACAAAACTGAAGTCTGGAACTCGCGTTGCTCTTGACATGACAACTCTCACCATTATGCGATACTTACCAAGAGAAGTGGATCCATTAGTTTATAATATGTCACACGAAGATCCAGGTGATGTTACATACTCTGCTATTGGTGGCTTATCAGAGCAAATCAGAGAGTTAAGAGAAGTTATTGAGCTTCCTTTGTTGAATCCCGAGCTGTTCTTAAGAGTAGGAATCACTCCACCAAAGGGATGCTTACTTTATGGTCCACCAGGTTAAATTTATTAATCCACTAAAATGATCTCTTTTCTAATGAATCTCAATTGTAGGAACTGGAAAAACCCTCCTGGCTCGTGCTGTCGCTTCCCAATTGGACGCGAACTTCCTTAAAGTCGTTTCCAGCGCCATTGTCGATAAATACATTGGAGAGTCAGCTCGTTTGATTCGTGAGATGTTTAACTATGCTCGAGATCATCAACCTTGCATTATTTTTATGGATGAGATTGATGCTATTGGTGGCCGACGTTTCTCCGAAGGAACTTCTGCTGATCGTGAGATTCAGCGTACCTTGATGGAGCTACTGAATCAAATGGATGGTTTTGACTCATTGGGTCAAGTGAAAATGATTATGGCAACCAACCGTCCAGATACTTTGGATCCTGCATTGTTGCGTCCCGGAAGGTTGGACAGAAAAATTGAAATTCCTCTACCCAACGAGCAGGCTCGACTTGAAATCTTAAAGATTCATGCTGGACCAATTGCCAAGCATGGTGAGGTTGACTATGAGGCAGTTGTGAAACTTTCAGACAACTTTAACGGAGCTGATCTAAGAAATGTTTGCACTGAAGCGGGTTTGTTTGCGATTAGAGCTGAGCGAGAGTATGTCATTCAAGAGGACTTTATGAAGGCCGTGCGCAAAGTGTCAGACAATAAGAAGTTGGAAAGCAAGCTCGATTATAAGCCCTTATAAGATTTAGGTTTTTTTGTCATTTATTGGGAGAAATTTTCTTCTTACATTTTATAAAAATAAAATTATAATTAATCAGTGAACAATTATTTTCAATTTAAGAAAGTGGTGAGGAATATTTTCACAAATCAACACATTTCAAATTAAACCTTGACAAAATATTTCTTATTAATCATCCATCCTTGACCTTTTAACGTTAGGATGCGTTTTATTCTGATGAACAGTTTTCGTTTTCACCAGCAAATTCGTCTCGAAAGTCTTGAACTTCTGAATTCCTTCAAATTTCTCATTAGGGAATATTTCGTTTACTTTGCATAATTCTTCAAAATTCACTTCATTATCTTTTTCAACTAATGTTTCCAGAACTAATTCATTGTTTGTGTTGCAGGAGACAATTAAAATCCTTTTACCACTAGAATGCGTTTGAGAAATGATGACACTCCTATCAGAAAATACCTTCTCGTTCACTTGATCCAACTGCAACTCAAAATCAGCTCCTGCTTTCAAATTGTACTTGAAAACATGCAATTTATTGATATCGCTTAAGATTGCAATTATACCATTAGAGCTGGATTTTTCTACTATTTCCATTTTTATTCCAATGCAAGGAATTTGGAGCTTTTGGAGTTCAGTTCCTTTGAGGTAATTGAAGGCACGCATGGTTTGATCACCAGAGATTGAAAGAAGGGTGTTGTTCAAGAATCTTGCGGCTGATACGAACTGCAGATGGCCCAAGCATAAGGCTGCAATTTCGTGAGTTTTAGTAAGATCCGTTACTCGAATCTTTTCATCACGATCTGTGGATATTACGTACCTAAAATAATAAAAAGAAAGTGAGTTGACTTTTTCTAATATAAAATATTTTAAATTACCGTTCATCTGGTGAGGCAATGAAATCCAATATTTGACTCATATGAGCAAAAATCCATTTGCCTGGCTTTTTTAAATCAACCAGATCATACTCAAACACTTCCCCAGTCTTGTCAGCCAAAACAACAGTATTTTTAGTAAATACAATTCTGCTTCCAGTTCTATAAAACATTCTTCTGCTGAGCACTTCCAAAGATCTTCCATCCTCAGCAATTTTACAAGTGTAAATGGTTTTATCATTGGTGGTTGTTAATACCAAGAAATTCTGAGCTTCACATACGGCGAGCAGATTTACACCAGGTTCTTTCTGGTGGTTAGGATCTCTTCCTTCATTTTTAGTGTCATCATCATCTGCAGGTTCTCCATCCCATTTAATAGGATTTATATTGATTAACGGAAAATCAAGAGGAATCTTGAATGTCCATGACTTAGAAGGTGTAGTAGCATCCACAAAGAGTAGATTGTAACCCAATGGAATAATAACTTGATCTTTATAACTGGAAACTTGAGCCATTTCTCTATAATTAACCTCGAAAAAAATACTTTACTTTTAGTTATGGCTCTAGTGAATCTTAAGCCATACGCCGATCAGATTCACTACGACTGACGGCAGACGTGGAATTTATATTTTTCAATTTGTGTTTTTAATTATAAATCGTCCTAAAACTTAATTAATCCGTGCTTTTTCGATTTTATCGTGTAATAATCAGCACAAGTAAGTTGTGATAACTGTTAATTGAGAAGCAAAAAGCTGTAAATTTAAGAAAACTCTTAAATTATAATTCTGATGAAAATAACAAAAATCTGAATCTATATTTGATACAATATTTTTTTAGGACTAGCAATTAACAAACCAAGATGTCTCTCGCTGAAAGCGCTTGCTACACTTTAATAAACAGTCCTGATTCGGAACCGTTCAATGAACTACAAATTAAAATAGATTTGGGTGAGTTGGACTGTTTTTGTTGTTGTTGTTTTTTCCAGAAACTAACTATTTTAATCATTTTAAATTTAGAAAAAGGCGAAATTAATGTAAAGATTGACACTTTAAAGAAGGTTATTCAACTCCTTCTAAATGGCGAGCGACTACCGGGTCTTCTAATGACCATCATTCGCTTCGTGTTGCCCTTACAAAATCACACAATCAAGAAGCTTCTCCTAATTTACTGGGAAATTGTCCCTAAAGTATCTGGAGATGGAAAACTCCTTCAAGAGATGATATTGGTTTGTGATGCCTACAGAAAAGATCTTCAGCATCCCAATGAATTCCTTAGGGGTTCAACTTTGAGGTTTTTATGTAAATTGAAGGAGCCAGAGCTCTTAGAGCCTCTGATGCCAGCTATAAGAGCTTGTCTGGAGCATAGGCACTCTTATGTGCGAAGGAATGCTGTATTGGCTATTTTCACAATCTTCAAGAACTTTGAGTGGTTGGTTCCAGATGGCCCAGAGCTTATTGCCAACTTTTTAGATACTCAACAGGTAAATATTTCATCAACTTTCTATTAACCCCTGAATAATCATATCCCTGAATTATTTTTAAGGACATGTCATGCAAGCGTAACGCTTTTTTGATGTTGTTGCACGCCGACCAAGAGCGAGCCCTCAACTACTTAGCTTCCTGCTTAGATCAGGTCAACAATTTTGGAGATATATTGCAGCTCGTCATCGTCGAATTGATTTACAAAGTCTGCCACACAAATCCTTCGGAGCGTTCTCGATTCATTCGATGCATTTACAGTTTATTGAACTCATCTTCGAATGCTGTGAGGTATGAGGCTGCTGGAACATTGGTAACCCTTTCATCAGCACCAGCTGCTATTAAAGCGGCAGTTAGTTGTTACATAGAACTTATTATTAAAGAGAGTGATAATAATGTCAAGCTAATTGTTTTGGATCGATTGATCGCCTTGAAAGAGAATGAAGTGATGGAAAGGGTGATGCAAGAATTGGTATAATAATTTTGACTCTATTGATTTTATTGAAATTACTGACATGTATTTTTTTAAGGTCATGGATATTCTACGAGTTCTAACATCTACCGATATTGAAGTTCGGCGAAAGACCCTTACTTTGGCTATGGAGCTTGTTTCTTCCCGAAACATAGATGAAATGGTTTTGGTGTTGAAAAAAGAAGTTGCCAAAACACATAATATTGAGAATGAAGACACTGGAAAGTATCGTCAATTGCTCGTTAGAACACTCCATAATTGCAGTATCAAGTTCCCTGATGTGGCCGCTAAAGTAATACCGGCCTTGATTGAGTTCCTTTCTGACAGCAACGAGCTCGCTTCCGCTGATGTCTTAATCTTTATTCGTGAGGCAATTCAGAAATTCCCAACTTTGCGTCCTTTGATCGTCGAGAAACTGCTCGAATCCTTCCCAACCATCAAATCAACAAAGATTCATCGTTCGACTCTCTGGATTTTGGGCGAGTATGCTGATAACTCTAAAGAAGTTTTGGATGTTTTTGATGTAATTCATCAGACATTGGGAGAAGTTCCAATTGTTGAGACGGAGCAGAGAAAGCTTAGTGGAGAGCCTGACAAAGAGAATGATCAAAATGGTCAAAATCAGGTGGCTAACAACACACCCAGTAATAAAATTACATCGGATGGAACTTACGCAACCCAGAGCGCTTTCAGTGTTGCAGTGTAAGTTCTTTCAACTTTTTGTTTGATAAAATGAAATAAATCGATATTATAGGCAACCGAAAAAAGAAAATCGTCCACCATTACGACAATATTTGATGGATGGAGATTTCTTTATTGGAACCACTTTAGCTGGTACTTTGACTAAGTTGGTGTTGAAATATATTGAATGGGAGAATAATGATGTAAGTTTTACTTAATAAGTGACTTTGAAAGAAAAATAATCTTATATTGTTAACAATATTTTTAAAGGTGAAACGCAATCGTGTTTGCACAACCGCTATGCTCATCATGAGCTCTATTTTGCACTTGGGTCGATCTGGATTGTGCAAGAAGCAAATTACAAATGATGACACGGACCGTATATTTTTGTGCTTGAAGACGTTGAGCGAACGCACTCCTGAAATTGTTGAAATATTCAAGAAGACATGCAAGGAAGCGTTGGCTAACATGTTAACTGCGCACACTGATGTAAGTTTTTAAAATTTAAGTTTCCGGTGATTGTAATTCATCTTATTCTAAATTTGTAGGAAGAAATGCAAGAAAAGAAGGATAAAATGAAACAAACGGCCAAAATTCAAGCAGATGATCCCATCAGTTTCACACAATTGACTAATGGAAAGAATGATCAGTTGGGCGAAAATGTGTTCGAGTCGAGCTTGAATCAAGCGCTAGCAGGATCCAAGACAGCCAACATAACTGATGTCGTCTCTCCCACCAATAAATTGAATAAAATCACACAACTCACTGGATTTTCTGATCCTGTTTACGCCGAGGCTTACGTGCATGTGAATCAGTATGATATTGTCCTGGACGTGCTGATTGTTAACCAAACTAGTGCGTATTTTTCCGAAACTGACTAGGATCTATAAATCAATTTATTTTTATTTTAGGTGACACATTGCAAAATTGTACTCTGGAACTGGCGACCGTTGGTGATTTGAAGCTGGTGGAGCGTCCACAACCAGTAGTATTAGCCCCACATGATTTCTGCAATATTAAGGCCAACGTTAAAGTCTCATCCACCGAGAATGGCATCATTTTTGGAAATATTGGTGAGAATCTTGTTTTTGAGAAGTTGTAAATATTTTGAAATATTTTCACCCTAGTCTATGATACCACAACCTCATCGAATGTGGTCGTGTTGAATACCATTCACATTGACATCATGGATTACATTTTGCCTGCCAACTGTACAGATGGAGAGTTCCGAACCATGTGGGTCGAGTTTGAGTGGGAAAATAAGGTGGCAGTTAACACGACCATCACTGATCTGCATGACTACCTGAAGGTGCTCCTAAAATCCACAAACATGAAATGTTTAACACCTGAAAAAGCGCTCTCAGGACAATGTGGCTTTATGGCTGCGAATATGTATGCAAGGTTAGTAGTTTAGAGTGTTTTATTATTATTGAATAATGTTAATATTATTTTTAGATCGATATTTGGTGAGGACGCACTAGCCAATTTGAGTATTGAGAAGCCACTAGAAAACCCAGATGCACCAGTTACTGGACACATTCGTATCCGCGCCAAGAGCCAAGTAAATCTGAAACTATCAATTATAATGGCAATAACTTAATTTACCTCTTAATTCTTATAGGGCATGGCGTTGAGCTTAGGAGATAAAATCAACCAGAGTCAGAAAAATTACACGCAAGACAAAATTGCGGCTGCCTAGGAACCTCCAGCTCTTTTTTGTAATAAAAACTTTAACTTTAATAAGCAAAAATTTTACGGAAATACGCAATTAAGGAATCTTTTATGATGTATTTAGTTATTACGAATAGTTTATTCTTCAATAAATTCAAACTTACTGCATATTCACTAATTAAAGCTAGTTTTTATATAAATTATGGTACTTATCATTAAAATTCAATATTTACACAATAAATATGTATCTTTGGAGATTTCTACAAGATTTAAATACTTTAGCTCAGTTCCTTATTTCATTTTTTCCATCTTTGACCTTTAAAAATGAGGCAAACAGATTTTGCCAGCAAAAAGCTCCGAAACCACCGTGATCCAAAGTGAAAGGATAAAAAGTATGTAACTGACTCCTACTTGATGTGAATTAGGAAGTTGAAACGGAGCCCCACCTATGTCTTCGATGTGAAAACCTAAAATAAACAGATCAATAATAGCTTTACATAGTCAAAGAAGAAAAACTTACCCAAGGGGAAAACCACAGCAGCCAAGCAAAACAGTATCATTGCAGCAAAGCCAACCCATCTTGCTGATTGAATTGAGTTTGAAGCTAGCAAGATGATTGTTGTTGTGATGCAAATGCATCCAATAAATATAAATATCAGCGCAATCAACCATTCGAGTTGAAGAGATGGCGTGAAGCAAACTTGTTTTCGGTTATACAAAGTTGAACAGGTCCACATTAATCCTAATCTAGAGTCACTAGACTGGTCCACGATCCAATTTGGCATCGCTAAACTTATTATAGCAAAAATATCTGCAATGGCAAACATTAAACAAGATATTGCTGAAAGTTTATCCATGTTCTATGATGTTTAGTTTGTATTTTATGCTTGTTTTATTTATTATTTTAACTTTTTCGCAATTTCGAATAATATAAATTTTGTAAACAATAGCCTAGCCGCAGCGCAGCCTATAAATTTTTGACGCTTGAAGAATTGAGTCACTAAATTTACAATAAATAAGCAATTGTAACCGTGTACAGCTCAATTACTCCAAATTAATTAATCCAGGACATGGATTAGTTTTAGAGGTATGTTGGTGTTCTTTGTTTTTGTATCAATCATTGTTATTTTGTGAATTAAAGTCATATTTCAATATTTTCTTGAGAGACAACAAAAACAAACTTGTTCCACGATATGGTACCGATAAAATATTTTTACAATTAATCAGCTTATCTAATATGAAAAAGTTATTTGTTTATTCTCGATCATTATCATCAATAACGAATATTTAATTTGTCAATTTTTTCTTACAGATATTGGTTTACGTAGAATGTCTCAAGAAAATAACCAACCAGCTGAAGACAAAATACACTTCGTATTCCCAACTGCTGGGAACTTATTCTACGAAAAACGAGAGGATTTTCAGTTTTGTAAACCTCATTTGCTACCAATCAAGTCCATGACACTTGAGAAGCTGGAAAAGATGCAATTGGAGTCTCAAAAGCAAATGCGAGAAAACAGGAACAAAACTGCAACTGAATCATAAGCTTATCAAGATTAACAACAAAAACAAAATTAAAGAGTATGGCTTATTTACTAGTTTTTGCCATTTTTGTGGCTGTTACACTGGCCAGTGTTTCTCTTTACCGGTTTGGTAATATTACGAGACAACATCCCATAGTTACAGTCTCTGTATTGATTGCTTGGACGTTCTCATTCTTGATTGTTTTCACAATTCCACTAGATATTACTTCGGTAAGCTTTTTTGTTTCAATTATTCAGAGAAGAAAGAAATTCAACAGAATCTTCTCTTTTAGACTGTCTATCGACAATGCGTGGAAGAAAACATCACAACCCAGAAAATTGCTGCAAAAATACTAAAAGATAATTCTACGGATGTGGAAAGTGCTTGCCAAAAACCTTTCGGAATGGTATCAGACGCCGTGTTCCCAAATTTATGGAGAATCATATATTGGTCTTCGCAGTTTCTTACTTGGTTAATCATGCCACTCATGCAATCATATCTAAAAGCTGGAGATTTCACAATTAAAGGCAAATTAAAATCGGCTCTGATTGACAACGTAATTTATTATGGCTCGTACTTGTTCATCTGTGGAGTACTTTTGATTTATTTGGCACTGAAACCGGGCATTGAGTTGGATTGGCAGAAATTGAAAGCTATTGCTTCATCTGCCTCCAACACCTGGGGATTGTTCTTGCTGGTGCTGCTATTGGGTAAGTGTCTTTTTCAGTGTTTTTTTTGGAAAAATACGCTATATATAATCTCACTTTGTGTCGGTCCGTCGGTCCGTGGAACCTAAGTTCATGGATAATAAATAAATTTTTTGAACTTTCGTTAGGAATTTTAGTTATTAGGAAAACTATGTTATTGTATTTTAAACTTTTTTTAAACTTAAAATTAGATTTCGTGGGTCGAATTTTAAGTTTTCGGGTCCCAACATTCATAAATAAAATTTGCGAAGTATTGCTTTTCATGAAGCTAGGTTCATGAATAATATAATTTTTTGGACATTCGTTTTTTGACTTAAATTTCTTAAAAAATTAGGTTTCATGGGTCGAATTTTAAGTATTTGGGTCCCAACATTCATAAATAAATTTTTCGAAGTATTGCTTTTCATGAACTTAGGTTCATGGATAATATAATTTTTTGAACATTCGTTTTTTGACTAAAAATTCTTAAAAAATTAGGTTTCATGGGTCGAATTTTAAGTTTTTGGGTCCCAACATTCATAAATAAATTTTTCGAAGTATTGCTTTTCATGAACCTAGGTTCATGAATAATATCATTTTTTGAACATTCGTTTTTTGACTTAAATTTCTTAAAATATTAGGTTTCATGGGTCGAATTTTAAGTTTTTGGGTCCCAACATTCATTAATAAATTTTTCGAAGTATTGCTTTTCATGAACCTAGGTTCATGGATAATATTATTTTTTGAACATTCGTTTTTTGACCTAGGTTCATGAATAATAAATCAATTTTTGAACTTTCGTGCTTTGACTAAAAATTCTTAAAGAATTAGGTTTCGTGGGTCGAATTTTTGGTTTTTGAGCTACAAAAACCCTTAAATTTCATGTTATACAAGATGAAGCCACCACTTGAATTGTATTTCCCTTACCAGAGTTCAAGAACAAAATTGATTGTTTCAAAAAAAAAAATCGCTGATTCCATCTTAAAAGTAAATTTCTAAAAAATTTTAATTATTTTCATTTGTAGGTTATGCCCTAGTAGAAGTTCCCAGAGGTTTGTGGAACAATTCTAAATCCGGTTACACCTTATCCTATGCGTATTTTAAACTTTCCAAACTGAGTTCTGATAAAGCTGAGGCAGAAGAAAATGCAGAAGATGTTTTAGAATCTCTGCAATCACTGAACGTTATAGTTCCAACACACCACATCCTTCGACCCTGTGTGGAAACAATTCTACGTAAAGTACCCACAGAACTTTTGGAAAAAGCTAAAAGGAATGTTCGTTCTGATGCTGCACAATCGCCTCACGCCGTTCCTCAAGAAAAGTCTTTGATTCGATTGCATAAACAAGTAATCAAAGCTTTGCAAGTTCAACAACGCACAGAAGCTTTATGGAGAGTGCAAGTAGATAAAGTTCTTTATTTAGAAGACATTGAAAGGAACTTTTTATCTTCGCCACCATTCCGTCATGAATTTAGCACAAGATCGGCCAATTGTCATCCAATGGCTCAATGGTATTGGGAATGTGTTTTAAAAGCGCCTTTCTTGAAGTGCTTGGCTGCTTTAGCTGGAATATTGTCATTAATGGTTGTCTGGAGTGAATTAACCTTTTTCAATCAACACCCCGTACTATCAATCTTCGCTAATGTGTTGAATGTTGCAAAGTACCGTTATGACTTTGTTACGATTGAACTGTTTTCCATGTTTACTCTGTGTTATCTTTGCTATTGCGCATACTCCACTATCTTCAGGATTAAATTCCTGGATCTTTATTATTTGGCGGGACATCATCAAACTAATGAATACAGCTTGATTTTTAGTGGAATGTTGCTATGCAGATTGACGCCACCAATGTGCCTCAACTTTTTAGGTTTGATGCACATGGACTCTCACGTAATTAAGAAGAGAATCATGGAAACTTGGTACACGCAGATCATGGGTAAGTTTTAATGATTTTGTTCTTTTTTTTAAATATAATAAAATATTTTTAAAGGCCACATGGATGTTCTACCTTTGATCTCCGACTTCTTCAACATCTACTTCCCAATGTGCATGCTGATATTCTGCTTATGCACGTGGTATAGTTTAGGCAGCCGAATCTTAAACGCTCTTGGTTTCCAACAATTCATGGCCAACGAGACAATCTCTTCAGAGCTCGTGCAAGAAGGCAAAGATCTAATTGTGCGCGAAAAAAGGAAGCGACAAAGAACTGAAAATACGCTGGCCAGGAGAAGAGAGCTTCAAACCGTGCGAGATACCTCAAATAACTCGAACTTTGCATTCCGACCGAACAAGAATTCCAATGAAGGTCATCATCTCAGAGATGTTGGAGCTGTAGATTACAACACTAACGCAGCTGATCCAACGGATATAAACAGATCTTTGTCTCAGGAGATTAATGATCGCTTTGGAATGAGTACCAACGTTGGAATTGGTTTCAGACCAAATGTAATAGGATCTGATGATGACAGTGATGATGGCTTTGGAACTTCAAGGGTTCAGCCCAAAAACATTTTCGATGATGTTTAAATTGCTGGACATTTAAAACCAGGATTGTGAGAAAAATAGTCAAAAACTAAATAATATAAGCTTAAATTACTAAGTTACTAATTTGGATTGGTATTAATATTTAAACTATGATAAAATAGTTATAGTGTGTTACAGTTTAGTTAGAAAATTAATTTCCTTTTGTTTTTAATTTCCAAAATATCAACTATGAGATTAAAATAATATTTTTGGAAAAATTCAAGAAATAAAATAACAACTCGTAAGTTATTTAAAAATCAGCAAAGCAGCTATGATAAAGTCCGACAGATAATTAACGCAGACATTATGAAAAAACGCTGATAACATTTTTATCTATAATTTCGCTATAATTAAAAATTTTTTAATGTTTTAATTTATTATTTTATTTTAGTTTTGTTATTTAAGCTTCTCATAAGCTTTAGAAGTAAAAAATAGAAGTAAATTTCAAAATTATTTGAAATTGTATAAATTGGGTAACATATACAATTAGCACATTAATCAGTAAATAAATAAAAAACATTTTTCAGAATTGAAATTTTGCATTCGTTTTAATTGAAAATTGATAAAGTTTAGTAATTTGAACTGTAAACATAAGTCATCATGACTACATACAATCTATATTTTAATCCTTTGTGAATATAAATATTTTAGTTAGTTAGTCATAAATGGAATTTGATCTTCATGCTTATCTCTTATTTTTTATACAAAGAGTGACTCTTTGCACAATTTATTGTTCATTTCTTTGTCCATATGGGTATTCTAAATTTAAAAAAATATTTGCATCTCGCTTTTACATTTTTTTAAAAGTCTAAATTCTGGAATAAATCTGACTTCGGTTTAAATTGTATAAATTTTGATATATTGAATCAGCTGGGAATCATACTAAAAGATGGAACAGCTACTAAAAATAAACGCTTAAAAGTGAATTGAGCAACAAAGCAAATTTGCGGTTCATAAAACTTCCTTTGCAAAACTGTTTGTAATTCAATTGAGCTTAAATATTTAGGCATTTTAATAGTCAATGATTAAATTACATGATTTTGTTTGGTTACAAAATTCAAAAGTATATTGTGTTTTAAAGTACAGTACAATTTCCAAAATATTGACCTGTTCTTGTGGCGGATATTTGGTGTGATAACGAATCCACAATTGTTATAATTCAGATCGCATGTGTCTGCGAGAAAATAATAATTATTAATTTAAATCATTCTAGTGCTCTTTTGTGGTATTAAATTTGCCGGCTCTTATGTATTGAGTGATTTAGTTGATTTTCATGATTCTTAATAAAACTATAATATAGAAGCTCAGCAAAAACTCTAAATTATTCATTATTGAACGATTTGCAATAAAAGTTGCATCAAAATAACTAAACCAAATGTAAAATCCTAGAAAGTTCATTGATAAGAAAAGTAAACCTGATAATAATTGATAAGAAGTATTGATTTAGTGTCTACATGAAACACTTTATTTCAATAATATTTGTTCCAAAACTCAAAGAAATAGATGAAAAATCAATATTATTACTTACTTATAGTTGTGCAGCTATTTTACATGCCCTAGTGCACATAGTTTCTTTATCAGTCTATAAAACTTCTAATACACCACGTAGGGATTAGACAATGAAAATGTATTATAAATTGGGACTCAAGACCGCAATAAAATCCATAAAGAAAATATTGGGGCGATTAACCGATAAACTCGTCTTATCCGTACCTGAGATTTTGTGTCGTTGATTTAAAATTTAATTATCAAAAAACTTGATTGATTTCTTTATTGGTGATTTCTCAAAAAATATTTTAATCATTGCTAATTAGTACAAGCTGAACCACACTGTTAATTCAATTGCCATTTTGGAGCTATTTATGGCGTTTGAATTGCATGGTAACGAGTAAATCCACATTATTTTTGTGATAGATGTCAGGTTGATAACATTTTGTCTCATTCTTTAAGAAATATTAAAAATATTTATGAAGCAGATGCTATTGGTTTTAAAAATGATTTTTTATAATAAAAATTTTGTTCCACTTCCTTTTTAATAAATTGGCCATTAAGGCTTAACTTACCAATACCTGTTCCTCAAAAAAGAACCTCGAGACGTGGAAAAATACCTTTCCAAGGATGACTCATTTATTGATATAGATCAACAAATTTCATAAGCTTGCTTACAAATTGGGATACAGAAATGCACTAGAAAAACAGAAAAAAATTACGTCTTATATTTTATTTAAAATTTCCTCATCGTACGACGTATTTATACGTTTATACGCGTATGAAATGAAGATAATTAATGTCATTTTAATGAAATTGCGTACTTATTATAACATCTGAAATCAGAAAACGGAAAACGGAGTGAAAAATCATCAAATTTCAGGTTTGTACAGTTTTATTTATTATATGGAACTGAAACTTGTAATTAATGACACATTTGTTGTTGACTGCACTGATCGAAATTCTAGAAATTTGTCTTATAATACTAATTTGTTTTAAACTAACAATCTAGAACAAAAAATGGGCTTGATAAAAAAATTATTGAAACAAGATAAGTCTTTATAAACGAGCATCACATAGTTCAAAAGCGCTCTGATTTAAATCAGTCGCTTTTATCTAATCAAATATTTAATTCTTATCAGTTGATTTTACACTCGCTCATTTACAAGTTTTTCTTATCGAATAAGAACTCGGCTAGATCCTTTGATGGAGAGTTTTGCATCATTTTGGATAAGGTGGAAATCTTGCCAGCTAAATCGCGTTGTCCATGGTATTGCTCTTCCAAAAACTCACCGGTCAAATAATCGACAAACTGGAATTGGAATAAAATTTGATTTAGTAATTATGTAATCTCAAGTTTATAAAAACATTTCCTGTAAAACCAAATTAGACTCACATGGTAATCATTTGTTGTGTCTTTGAGATCTGTTTCATTTTCAATTTCACACGTCTTGATCAACTTCTTGATACTTTTTGTAACTAAAACTTCCAATTTCAATGCGGTTTGCAATGCTTGAAGCCCAGTACCTTCAAATTTTCCGTCATAAAAATCTTGCATTCCTGTAACAGCAGTATTATATCCATTGAATTTGAGTTCTTTGAAATCTGTATCCTTAGTTAACTCTCCACGCATTAACATGTATTCGACGAGTTTCATGCCATGTCCTCGCTCCTCTGCAGCAGCAGCGAAGAAGAAGTTGGCAAATCCGGGTCGGTTAACAATATCTTTTGAGAAGTGAGCGGCCATCGCTAAGTAAGCATAAGATGCCTGCATTTCCATTTGAATTTGAGCTTTGGTCGCTTTTACGCATTCTCCATTTTTACTCATTGACGACCAATCGATTCCAGAGAAAGCCGATCCGTCCAATAGACCTTCGCCTGAAAAAGATGGATCAGTAAGATTAGAAGAATATCATATATGTTATAAGAATTGATTGTAATTTCAAGATTTTTCAGGCGTATTTTTCAAATTAGATAACTCAATGAGGCTTTTTAACTCTCAAAACCACATAATCGTCCATTTGCCACTAGCAATTTCAAATGCACAATTATAATAGATAGTAATAGATAGTAACAAGAATGTAACACTTTCAAACTATTGAACAACAAAAAAATATTAACTGAATTCGAGACTGCGAATTGCATATTTCTATAGGAAATTGTCTTTGTGACGCTTTTCATCGGAAGGTCATAAAAATAATTTTATATAGTTAAAACTTACACTTATTTGTAGCTCCAACTCTTGCTATCAGAGCAATCAAGCCAAAGGCTAGGAGTAACTTCATCATCCTCGAATTTGATTGATTTCTGCAAAAACTAGAAATTTGAAAAAAATAATTTTTTATTATTCAAGTTTAAGTTTTAATTTTTTATGGGCAGCTTACTTTGGTTGTCTAAATAACAGGTTACGGTAAAATTACGATTTTAGATCCTTTGAATAATTAACGTAGAATACTTCTGTCTAACCAAACTGTTACTGTTCGAATGAATAATATTTCTTGTTCTTTAGAAAGCAAAACAAAAACACACGACACCAGCTTTAAAAATTTTCCATGATATCACTTTTAACAAAAGTGTGCTACTCATAGTCAGTTTTGTAAAGGAAATTTGTCTAACTGTCTTTAATGAAAATTGTATATTATTGGAATGGATTGAGAATCTTAAAAAAGAAATTCCTTTTCTTAAAAGCAAAGCCTTCGAAAATTGTAAAATTTTATAAAATGAAAAACATTTTCCATGCAAACTATCAAGATTTCCCTGAAAAATTAGTTGCAGCAATGATATTTTTTGCACACGGCACCAAAAATAAATCGTAGTTGCACACGGAGTGAAAAAGTGATATTGAGGGTTTTTTCCCCACTCTCAACTTTAAAATTTCTTTATGTCAGAATCACTTTAGTATCGGCAGTGAAACAACCAAGTTTATGAAATTATACAAAATCAGTCGTAATTTTCCATTGAGAAGTCTATCAAATTTAAAAAACTTTCAAAGAGAATCTGAGGAAGTTAAATAGAATTGAAATACAAAAAAAAAATACAAAATGAACAAAATCCTCGTATTGATAGCAATTTTTGCTGTTTCCGGAGGAGTTTATGCTGATGAGCTTCCTAAATGTGTTACAACGACAGATAATTACTGCGACGCCAAGGAGAGTAAGTATCATCCTGAAACAAGTTTTTAAAAATTTCTTTGTGACTGAAAATTAAATTTTTTTAATGATTTTGCAAAGCTCTACAAAACTTGATTTAATATCGTATGCCTTAGCCATTTTGCAAATGTTTTTCATACTTATAGTCTTTTGTGTTTAATTACTCTTTGGTGATCCGAAATGGATTAGATGAATATAATTGTTTCTTCAAATTTCAAATTTAAAACTAGTGCACATGAATCATTCTTAATTATGATTTTAAAATTAGTAATTAATATCAGATGTAAAAGACATGAGTTTCATAAGGAGCTTGAACCCTAATTTCAGGCAAGAAACTCAGGCCCTTTACACCTGAAAGTACGGCAATCAATTCAGTACCTATTTTTTACGATTGCTTCTAATTCCCAACAAATATTTAACACCTAATTTATTTTGTAGCGATCGAAGAAATCAAAAACTGCAACGCTTTGGTCGGAGGAATTGTAAATGCCAATAAAGGGATGCAAGATTACACCAACATACTTTTTGACACCTCTTTCGACTATTTGTGGATTTCTTCCAACTTTGGATCCTTTTCTAGAAACCGTCCGGGATTCGAGAAAACTTTCAAGGAGCTTTCCGACAGCACATGGAACAAAGGAGTGGAAATGATCAAATACATGGCAAAGCGAGGAGGAAGCCACAAGTTTGAAAAATTAGGTAACAAAGTTAATGTTGGAAATTATGCTCTGTATGAGGCTAAGGCTATGGCTACTGCCTTGGACATTGAGAAAGAATTGTTCATTGATGCAAACAAAATCCACAAGAGTGTCTCTCATTCTCATAGTGCTCATGCTGAAAATGTGCACTATGATGCAGAGGTTAGTTTTTTTTAAATTGTATATCACAAAAACATTTTTTTAATAAATATTCTTTCTTTTAGATCGCTCACTTCATCGATGAGAAAATTCTTGAAGATAAGTCTGAGAACATTCGCAAGTTCTCTGGACATTTGAATGATTTGGTCAAATTCAGCAAGGACACATCTGATATTTCGTTGGCTCTTTATTTGTTCGATCAAACATTGTAAATTTGCTAATAAGGCTAGCATTTAAAATTAAATTTTTAGTTACAAATTCTCAAAAGTATTTTTGTTCAATCGATTTTAATTTAAAAAGTTCGATTCTTGATTATAAAAGGGCTGTTAAAACCGACTAGAAATAAATGATAGCTGATTTGTTTGCGAGGAAATTAAAATGAAAAGATAACAAGATTACAGTTAAAATTTATAATTTGATGAAATTCATTGGAAATCGTTTTATGGCGTTTGTATATCAAGACGTGTTTTACAATATATTTTAAAATCAAACTGCTATTTTGTGTACATAGATCATCATTAGAAAGATCATCATTAGAAAGAATAAACAAGAACAGATAATAAAACTTTGTTTTCTTTGTTTTCAAATTTCATCGTTGTTGCCGAGTTGTTGCATTATTTTCATCATTATTTAGGGAATTTTTGAATGTGTTTCTAAAATTTTGCCAAATTCAATGTGACTTCATAATTCATTGAATTCAGCTATGCATATTAGATAGAAGATGTTAGGATTACGATTAAGACAATAATACTAATAATAAGTCTCGACCTGCTCTTGGGCTCCATACAATATTGCCATCAATTTTTTTCGCTCTCTCATCAGTTTGACCTTAAGCTTTTCTAATTGAATTTTGGACAGCACACTTTGAGTGTCACTTGATTTTTCAGTATGATATTTTAAGTCTTCGTCCATCATGCTCTTGAATTTGATTTAATTGTTTTAAATAACGGATTTATAGTCAAGTTCCCAAAATTTATGAATTAAAATAAAACCACAGAAATTTTCAATGATTACTACATTTTATTTTGTTGAAGTTCAAGGTTTTGAGAAGGAAATGTTGAATTCTTGTAACAATTGTAATATTTCTAAAAGCTTTTTAGTGCAAATAAGATTCAGTCGCTCTCAAAAATAATACATTAATTGGAACATAGCCTTTTAAATGAACAGAAAATACTCCAAAAGTCATGTAGTTATTGATTCATAAAACATAGTTAATCAATAAAGAAAATGTCTTTCACTATCAATAAATTGTGCCAAAACTGTCTTGTACAAAATTGTAAATGTCTGTTAAAGCGAATGCTGCATACATAAAATAAATTTTATATTATGATTATCAAGAAAAGATTCAAAGGAGTCTAATAAGTTATTTAGCTGAGAAAAGTATTGATTAACATTCTATGTTTGTATAATAATTTATGAAAGTCTTTTTACTAAAAACTTTTGCAAAGCACAATATTTTTAGAATATTATTTATTAATAACAAATATTTGTAAGGTAACATTATCTTAACCACCCATTTTATAATTTAATGATAAGATCCCATTAATTATCCAAAAACTTCCAATCAAACTTTGTGTTGTTTAGAGTCAAAGGCAAGCAAGGAGGCTCAACAAATTTGAATTTATCTGTTACTGGGCATTTTTCAACCGAGCAGAGACTACAATATGGTATCTTTTTTAGAAAACTGCTGATCTCGACCAAAGTTCGCGGTGGTTGGCCAACTAGCTTACGAGTGCAAGTGTCCAAAGTGAGAGCATGAGCTACCAAAAGAATGTTTCCGTCTAAAAATTATATGCATGATAAGTTAAGGCACAAATAAGTTTTATTAAAGAAAGCTTACCTAAACAATCCTTTTGAACAACTTTTTGAACAACCGCAGCATTTCTGTCATAAAAGTCTTCTAAAGGTTCGAGGAACTGTGTCTTAAGATCATCGGGAGCGGTAATCGGAACATATGATGAATCCACATTAAATCCATTCGCAATCAGTTCTTCATTTGAGACCCAAAATGGAAGTTCCTGATACCAGGCTAGCCACTAGAAGAAAATATTAATATAGATTCATATTAAGTATTTATCAAACCAAACCTCGAATAGCCCCGGTTCAATGCAAATCTTCACATCACTTCCCATTGCCTTTAAAACTTCTGAGCAAGTTTGTAGACATCGATAAGATGGAGAGCAGAATACTCGATCAAAAAGCAAAAATCCATTATCTTTCAGTGACTTTCCTGTTAATTTAGCTTGCTGTAGCCCAAATGTAGTTAAAGGTGAGTCTTTAACCCAAGCAACTGGTCCTTCTGCACGTTTCGGTAGAGATTCTGGCATATTTATGTCTGTTTGTGTGTATTCGTCAGAATCATTAAAACATTGTGTATGCCATTGACTCCCAAAGTTGAAGTCTACTCTTTCACCATGCCTCATGATTATAATAGTTTGGGGTTTTTTAGCACTCATCTCTTTATTTTCAATAGCTTTGACGTTTTCTTTCAGAAAGTTATCTGCAACTAAATTCATTTGAAATTTTAAAAGCTGCATCATATTTATTGACTTATCAGTTTGATAAAGGATGATAACACTGTTTGCGCCAATTAATTATTTATATTTACCGTTTGTGATAGGACTGAAATGTTGAGCACTATCAACAACATCCAAAGTTCGATAATTATTGTTATTTGGAGAATTGAGAGTGATAGTCTGATGTAATGTCCAAGCATCTGATTCTGCTGTCCTTTCTGTATAGTTCTCAGGAAGGTATCCACTACAACCCGTTAGCCAAGAGACACCATCAACCTTTTCAATTAAATAAAAGTATTTTATTTGAATGTAATTATGTTGAACCTCTATAATTACTAACCCATCCATCTGTTGAATTCTGCAGATGATCTCCATTGATATAAATAAAATCTCCGATTCTTAGTTCAAGCTCATCTGGTTCTCTTGCAGCGTGAGGAAAGAGAACTCGATGAACTTGTTTAGTTCCCAATCGGTTATCCCTTGAATATAATCTCAGCTCCCAATTAGTGGCGCAATTAGGATTCAAAGTTTTTACAAGTGCGTTCAACTCATTATATTTGCTGGGTAGAAATTGATAACCCAAGGTAAGATGAAGGCCATTGCTGTGAGGCTCTAATGAGATTGCTGTAAAATATTAATTAATTATTATCAAGTTCTAAATTTTTATCAACATTAATTTTAAAATCTCACCTCCTCATTTTCTTGTTAGATTAAATTTTAGCAACTAAAAATCTATATCTAAAAAGCTAAATTATAAAATAAATCCAACTTAATTAGAAAATAATAAAAACAGACACCAAAAACCAAAACCACGAGCAATTTCTTACATCGACTAGCTTTAGGAATACATCTCGTTGACTGAGTAATCCCGATACTTCCACACCAAGGAAAACAAGTCTTTAGTGCGTCTAATGACTGCTCATTGTAAGAATCATTGATTACTGTAATAATAAGTTTTATGATAATTAGCTTATATTAAGGTTCTACTTGGTTAAATCTATTTCGTTATTTTTATCTACTCTATAAGTAAAGTTCAAGATGTTTTTTAAAGTAGCCATAAATACCCTCGATCAATATAATATAATAGTTGAAAAATTACTTGAGTTGGAGACTTCTTTGACATATTCCATAGCCAGCCGCTTAAGAAAGTTGGCATCATCTTCAGCAACAAAGAAACCAATAAAATTTGAGCTTGAGTAAAGCTCCAAAGTTAACTGTCTATTTAAATGGTGTCCAACATTATCCATAATATCTTGGAGTACATTTGAAATTTCATTTGAATATTCGTCTTGAGCCTAAAATATTAAAGGATTCTGAATATTAAAAAACAGTACAAATATCAAATTTTGGTACCTTGAAAAATGAGACTAAAGTGATGTGAGGCAAATAGTTGTGCGCTCCGTTGAACCCGCATAGCTCTCTACTTTTAATCCAAAACTCCTACAAGAAACCATAAACAAAGTAATTAACTTTGATCTATTAAAATGCTTACGTATTCAATTAGAAATACCTCCAATTGTTCTAAAAACTCGCCAGTGGGCACAGCAAATAATGTGTACTCTCTAGGAACACATTCATCCAAGCAACTATCATTAACATGTGATAAAATCCAATCTACAGCCAGTTGTACATCGATGTTTCCAGTGGAAGCTAAAGCTTTTTCACACCGATTTTTTGAGAAACCCATTTGTTGAAGTATGAATGAATTTTGTCACATTTTCCGGTAAAATGATCAGAATTTATGAAAATTTCATCGAAAATTTACGAAAGTGAATATTATTTTGGATTTATTTTGGAATTATTTTGGAAATATTTTGGAATTATTTTGGATTTAATTTATTTTGGATTTATTTTGGAATTATTTTGGAATAATTTGAATTATTTTGGATTTATTTTGGAATTATTTTGGATTTATTTTGGAACTAAATTACTTAATCACTATAATTTCTTAATTTTAATTTTATTATTTAAAATTCTTGACATATAAAAATACTCAAAACTTCTTTAATTTTATATTATGATCCTTGAACATTTGCTTTTCATCATCTTCAAATTCATCATAACCCTCATTGAATATATCATTAAAATTGATTCCAGCATAGGATTTGAATAGGAATAAAATTCGTGCAAAAAAATTATGATTATATAATTAACCATTTTATAAAATTGAACATTTTATAAATAAACTTAAAATTTACGCTTGTGCTCCTGAATCATCTCGTTTTTTTTTCCCTTTTTGTTTGATAACATTTGTATTTTTTTTGTGTAGTTCTACAAAAAAAAAAAAGCTGTTAGTTCCAAATTTTAAATATTGCGAGTTTATTTTTTACCCAGTGCTTCTATAAGCTTTCTTCTCCTTATTTTGCCTTCGATTTTTTTTGACCAAAATAATTTGGCAAAAATTATGATGATTGCGATGAGTGACGAGCACACTGTACTGATGAGTGTTTCTAATTTTCTCTCATTAAAATCCGCTGCTTCCTTCAACTTTTGAATTCTTTCGATCTCATATAAGCTTGTACTTGTTTTCCTTAAATTTTTCGTAGACTCAAGCACATTGAAATTATCTGAATGATCGGACAGGTGGAAAATTTCACCTGGAATGTTCTTAATGAAGTCGTCTAAAGCTTTTCCATAAAACATTGTAAGAGTTGAATCCGGAGCTTGTTCACGTTTGCCGAGGTCACGATAAAAAGTAATTTTCTGGTGACGCAACTGAATACTACAGTCAGTGTTAAATGATAGTTTTCCGGCCCCTTTTAGCTGCACACTCTGCGTTGAGCCATCATCACATTCGACTTTGGCTGTTTCCTCTTTGGTAAAAAATAAAACTTCCTGGTCTGCTAGTCTAAATAGCTTAGGTACTTTAATGGAAGAAATTAAATATTCTTCCTTGCACATTATCAAAATATCCGTTTCCGTTTTGCCACTCAATATGTTGAAGATGCAGTCTTCCGATTGCTCTCTGTAGTAAACATTTTGATCTAATTTGCAGGCATAAACCTTGTTATCAAAATCTACAGTACACTCTTCTAATTTCTCCATGTATGAGAAAGTTGATGATGAAATTGCAATGAATGGATGTGGTGCTGTAAGAACAGCAACCAGCACTTGATCATCTCTGGTTCCAACATCAGTTTTATCCTAAAGCAAGGTTGGATATGAGTGGATCTTATATACATTGTAAATTTGTGTGGAAGAACAAAGCAATAACTCAACAAAAAAAGTTATTTTTCCATCGTTTGCGTCTTTTTTACGATAGTATTGCACTTTTGTATGAGATGCTAGATGTGCAGTAGAATCGAAGCATAGTTTTAGATTTGTAGACTTAACTTCTTCCTTGGCATCATTAATTATTGCTTTCAATTCTATGGTGTTTAATAATGTTCCAATTATTTTCGTGGTCATCGCTGCTTTAATTTTATCGAGCTTTTTCACTTCTTTTGCAATGAATTCCTGTGCTTCTAAATATTTGCCTTGGGCATCGCTTGTTGGAATTCCGAACATATTTCTTTGGATAACAGAAAGTATTGTGTTGCGTAAGTTTCGTACGAGTCCTTCAATTTTAACCGTCTTGAGCCATTTGCCAATGTTAAAAGAAACTATTAAATTTTTTAGACCATTTGTAAACTGGTCAGTTAAGGGCACCAAAAAATCAATGACAGCGAGTTCTGTGGTTTCTCTTTTCACATTTTTACCAGATTTTACATCATTTTTGAGTGCAAATGTTTCAAGCAGCTCAAAAGCTTCTTTCAACGCTTCTTCGGTCTTCAATTTTTCCTTATTGTCGTGGTCATTTGTTGATTGAATGTCATTTAAAGTATTCTCAATAATTCTTAAATTTAATCCAATTCTCTCTATGTTTATTTCAAAATTCACGACATAACTTCCAACAACTTCTTTGGCTTCAAACAAAAATTCTTTTGCAACTCCAGGCCTGTCTGTTGTAGTAATAGGTTCAATGTAATATTTGAAAAGAAGACTTTTCACTTGAATGCAGCAAAAACATACAAACAGTATTGTGAAAACTTTTGCCATATTATTTACCAAAAAATTAGGATTAATTTGAAAGAAAATCAACTTTACAACACGAAATATCAAACCAAACTGAATAAATGTTTAAAATCATTTATTTAGTCAATATGATTGAACACATCTGGTCCTTTTTTGTGATTATTATTTTAGAAATATACATTAACTGAATTTAAATTTTATCCTTTAGCATATCTATTCATTTTATAGTGTAATAAATATATTAAATTACTAAAGTCAGAAAACTGTTTTAAAGGCATAAATTCATTTGTTTTTTTTCAGGGGTGTAGAAGTAGTAAAATAACAAGGTACTCGCTGACGAGATTTTGAAAACAAAATAAAATTGCACTAGCCCAAATTTCAACAAGTGAGTCGCGCCTACCCTTCTACAACCCTGCTTTTAATTGTCATATTGCTGGTTTTGAAAAAACAACAAATCTTATCTCAATCCACTTGAGATTTTCTTCTAAAAGGTTTTGAAATGAGAATTTGTTAGTTTATATTTTTATGAAAGTATTTCATTGATTACAATGTATTTTATTTATTTATGTTTTGAAGAATAAATTATCCGGAAAAAATCTAATGTTTAGACTCTAATATACTTTTATTTATTTATGTTATTAAAGTTTTATATTTTGAAAAAATCTAATTTTTTAATTGTTCGTTTCAGTTTATTGTCAGCTTTTATTCAGAACAGTTTAGAATTAAATGTGTTGAATGCAAAATCAAAGGATAGTTATATTTTTTACCAGTGTTTGATTGAAATTGTTAAAAAAAAATTATCTTATACACAGTTTTAAATTACTACGAAATAAATTTAGGAAACTCACAAGATAAAAGACTTTTAAGCAGTTATCACTAAGTTTTATCACTGATAAAAGTGTTATTGGGGAAGTGCTAAGGATCTATATGATAGGTAAGAATTTTTGGCGGGTTTTAATAAGAAAATCTATAGTTGACGTTTAATTTTATTCGATATATCATCAAATTCTTTCTGGATTAGTACTAAATTTTTTTTAATCAATTGTGATCGTGGAACGGTATCCTTTAAAATCTACTAAAGTGTTATACAAATAATGGAATCAGTTTAAAAAGCGCAGATAAACATGTGGCCAGCATTTTATGGTTCCGAACGGTCAAACAGCAATCTCTTCAAAAGCTTCATCGAAACACCTTATAACATTTCCTTCTCCTTGACTATCCAATCATCCAACGATATCTTGATCTACAAATAATCAATTTTTTAGTCAAATCACTGAAAGTCAAATGGAATTTCACAATTATTACCGTTCCCACTTTAAAGACAGATTTAGCAAAAACTTTTTGGTGGAGTGGCTTGTGCATAGTACCAATATTGAGTTAACATAAACAATTCAATCAAAGTTTCATCGAATTACTGCGTGTTTTGTGACAACTTGCTCTGTGAACAGCACTTGTGTAAAGATTTGCTTATTTTCAAATGTTTGATATTTGATTGCTGTGAAAATGGATGGCCATAAGGAGTAACAGTTTGATTAGTAGACCAATTTCATCATCATTAAACTTCAAACCAGCAATTCCACGGAGAGCACAATAAAGACGCAGAAGATGATACCACGAACTGGAGTTGTCTCAACCAGAGAAAACCAACTAAAATATGGGATTAATTTTTATTTTGTTCAACTCATAAATCATTAAAAACAACTCACCCTCCAACATTCTGATCATTTCCAAGCAGCTAACCCGTTACGAAAGCTGTTAAATCTTTGGAATCTCTATGACATTTTAAGACGCTCCACACATAAAGTCCTTGTTGATAGAGCTAGAGCTGGATTCATCTCAGCTGAATTTATTCAAAAAATTAAAAATTGCAAAACAAACTTTATGACAAACAAGCATGACAGCTCCAAAGTTTCGTTCAGATTATGTTATGCCCCTATGTATTTCGTTAAGTTTTCTTATTTTAAAATTTGTGTAGCTAATTCGGATATATATTAAAATTATTGAATTAATTCTTGTGATACATTTATTGAAGATCTATGGCTTAAAGTATTATGAATAGATCTATATATTAGAGTATTGGAGTATTGTGAATTACTCTATATATAATTTGAGCATTTTTTTTTAACGAGTAGCGAGTTTGACTCTTTTAAAATTAATGATCAGTATATTTGTCACCAAAGAAAATTGAATTTTAAGACGGTTTAAAAAATGGCTTTATTTTTTATATTACAAGTGATGCTAGTTTTAATAAGCAGTTTTAAATTTACTAAAACACTGCCAGAAAATGGATTATGGGAATTTAATATGAATGAAGTGAGTAAAACTTTGAATTTAAAATTGGCGGTAAAAATTTACAGTCTGTATTATTTATTGTAGGACCTTTCTCAAGTGAGCGTTATGAAATCAATGACAATTGACTCGGAAATATTTGTGCAAGTTCTGTGTTTAGACACCAGAAGAAAAATACAGCTTAAATATACCTTAGACGAGCTTCTCTGTCTAGACGTAAGTACATGCATTGTTTTTAGATCAATGTTGAATTCAATTGAATTTTTTGCAATTTTTAGCCAACAAGCAACAAAATCTCGACTAAAAATTCATCGATTCAGGAAAATAGCTGCTTTACTGATGGGTTCATAGAGCTAGAGTCTATAGGTGTAGCTGAAAAAACTAAAAAGATTGCTACAGTAAGTATAAAGGCATATTTGTTATAGTTTTTCATTCTTTTGTCCTTCTTCATTCTTTTGTCCAATTTTAATGTTCAAAACTCGTCAATTTTTTTTTAGGTAAACCCTGTGATAATACTAGAAAAAGATGGATTCTTCAAATTTTCGTTATTATTGTTATTGGAAAATCAAAAGGAAGTTGATTTGTTTGTAAAAATAACAATTCGGACGCCATCAGGTTTTCTCTCATCAAAAGATGTGCCTTTCGTAAAAGTAAATAATTTCATTTAAAAACAATATAATCTAAAATTTTAACGACATTTTATTTATATTTTCAGGTATACGGCACTTTTTCGGTTATTTACATCGTACTGGGAGCTATTTGGATAACTCTTGTTATGCGGCGGCGAAATATCAACAAGTTCCAGTTGAGTTGCGGATTCATAGTTGTAATTGGAATAATAGGAGAGACTCTTTGCTTTTGCAACTATTATTCCTTCAATAATAATGGAGTACAAAATGGACTTTGGTTAGTGATTGGAGAATTGCTGAGTGTTTTAAAGAAAACATTTTCAAGGATGTTAATTCTTTTTCTAGCTAGCGGTATGAACAAGTGAGTCTTAAAATTCTCAAAATAACACAAAAAATAATAATTATTTTTCATTTCAGACTCAGATTGTCATATGTTTTGAATAACATTGGAATAGGTGTTGTGTATATAGTGATTGCCAGCATTGAAACAATCCTTAAAACTATGAAAGCCGAGCCCAGCAACAGGTTAACGTTTACATTGTTGCTGTTGACTTTAATTGATTGTGGAACCTTAGTGAACATTCTGTTTATTTTGCATAAAACCAAAGAGTTTTATGAGAACCTTCAAAACGCTACGAAAGTCAAGAAATATGCGAATCTCACTCTAATGCTTTTAAGCTATGCATTAAGTTCGTGTGTGTTGTCGCTACACTTTTTAAAGACCAACGTGATGGGAGATTGCCAAAACTCTATCGATCAATGGATTGTAGAATCATATTGGAAAACTCACTTTTATATTTTTTTTGTAACTTTTATGTTTTTGTCATATTCGGATCCTGAAGAAATCAAGAATGAAGAAGAAATGTATGTAACAATGAATAGCAAATTTTAAGAAATTTTTAATAATTGAACGTTAAATTTTTTAGATCATCTTCACATGAGGTGGAAGAAGAAGCAGAGTCAAACTCAATAGAAGAAAGTTTTTCTTCTGCCTTACAGTATGCCGACGATGAATCTGCCTTACAGTATGCCATTACCGACGATGAGTCTGAATAAATATTTAATATGTTTAAAACATAGTCAGAATTATCTTGTAGTCTTAAAAAAATGTATTAATTTGAAATAATGGTAAAAAAAAACTGAAATTTAAATGTAGACTAAGAAAATCTCATCACAAAAAAATACTAATAAAAAACTCAAAATATTTACTTCAAACTATAAAAACTCTCTTTCAATCTAAATTAATTTAAGTTTATTTTAAGAGAAATTGTGAGTTCTAATACAATTTGAAAAATTTGCTGGTTTACTACATTCCGTTGATAAATTACTTTACCATTTTGCTTATTAACAAATTTTCTCTTAATTTCTTTTCAAATTAAATGACGCTAGCTGATAAAATTTTTGAACGCTCAACCAGAACATATGGAGCTAAATGATTTTTTTCTTTGGAAGATTTAATAAAGATTAGATTTTTTTAAAAGATGAAAAAATTTCATACATGTAAATTTTTAAAATCTATTATTATAAAAACGTTTATTTTTGAGTTAAAAGAATATTTGCTATTGATCGATCAATCAATGGTTGTAAAAATATTTATATTTTCATTTAAAAAATATCAATAATACCAATAAAATATTCACAGGGGCTAAACCTTCAAAATATCTTCATATAAAATATTATTGACCACTCTGCCCTTGAAACTGCCTCTGTCGATCTCTAAAGTGACGGAAAATTTATCTTGTTCGATGATTTTTAAGGTTGCATTTGGATCTTTGTAGACACCGTTCAGAATTTGCACTTTTCTAACAGTTATGGGAATAACTGTTTCACAATGAGCCTAAAAATATAAAAATCATGTTCAAGACGTTCGTTAATGACAAGCTAAACAAAAAAACTCACCAGATTCACCTTAAACTTCTCTCCAGTACCAATCATCTTGACCTTTCCCCAAAATTTATCAATATCTTTCAGCACCACAGCAAACTTGCTGACAAGTTTAACGACAATTCTAATCTACTGAGCAAATACTGCTTTTTCCGAGCCACTGACAAAATCCTGATAAAGTGTGCCACCTCGTAGAATTCATGTGAACGTGATCGCGATGAGCGATTACTTGCTGGTGGACTTTGTTGGCCTTCACTCTCTTGGTTCCAAATATCAATGTAGGACTAGGAGTCAAAAAACTCTTTAGAGAATTCATAAGTGTAAGATCCGGAATTCTGACCAAAGAGCAACATTTGCCTTTGATGGGCCTCAGTACCATCGTAGTTTCTGAAGACCTAAAATATAAGAAGATTAATTTAAAAATTATTTTAAACGATTTTTAAATTCTACCTTTTGCTTTCATCTTATTTGCCAAATATTTTGGCGTTCCTTTCTCCGCTTTAGGCATCTTGATGCTTCCTTCGTTGTGCACTTGATAGAGAAGATTTTAAAACTTATTTGGAGTTTCTCGGTAGACTTTAAAGATCTAAATCTTAAAAAAATGCGAATGTTGTGAAATTATTGAAAAAACAACAACAAATCAAAACAAATTTGAAACGTCAAAAATGAGTAAATTGTTCGAAAATTGTTACTCATATTTGTTTTCAATAAATTTTTCTGTGATTTTTCAATTAGTATGGGATTTGGAAGTGAATTAGTGAATTTGCAAGGATTTGTTTGCGTTTAAGAAGCTTTATATCGACAAAATGATCGAAGAAGCTGGAAGTTGGATAAAAATTCTCTTAATAGATCAAGATACTGTAAGTTTACCCAAAATTACACCTTTCCTAGCTAACAATTTTAATATTACAGACCAGTATTATCTCGAGAGGATTGATTCTGGAAGATCCAATGAGAGATTAAAGTATTTTAAATGAATAGTTTTCATCAGACCCACCAAAGAAATCGTCAAGCTTCGTTAAGACTTATCCACAGTTTAAGAAAATGTCTTGAACTGTGAACAAACATCTGGTAGTTATTAGCATGCAAATTAGCAAGAAATCTTAGTTGGAATTGAGTTGAGGATGAGTTTGAGGTATTTTTGGTGATGATTTCTCTGTTAATAAAATCCAATAATCCGATTTCAATTTTAGATTGGCACTTTTATACTCGATGATATATGAAAGACACGCAAATTGTGGAACTTTGGGATTGCTTTATATTTTGAAGAAAAGAGGGGGCAGGACCCACCTAGTTCCAAAAATGCTGGAATATATTAGTCAAAATGCCAGAACTGAACTCTTCAATGCAGTAAAAATTACAGTTGCAGTTAAATTGACCAGGAATATGATTAAGGTCTGTTATTATTTTATTTTTTATTAATTATTGTATGCGAATTATCAAATTTACTGAATTATTCTTATTTTAGGGCTTATAAGAAGTTGACTCAACATCCTTTCGTAAACGCTGAAGTTCCTTAAAACCAACCTCTCTCCGAGATTATTGTATTTATTGTTGGTGGTGCAATTTTAGTTTCCAAGATGAGATTTTACAAGCGACGACTGGTGTTCCATAGGCAATCTGGAGTTCGAATTTAAATTATGTGTTTTTATTTGAATCTTCCCCATTATAGCTTTAGCCCATTATTTTACCCTTCTTATTATTCAGTCTAAATGTTGCTTGCAAGAAATAATAAAGTTTGTGTAATAAAAGGAATATTTATTGGAATCTTGTGATTTTTTAATACAACTTCCCATGTGACTCGAAAACATTGGTAATTTTTAATTTGTTTTAAATCTAATAAATGCTTTTTTATTCAGACTACTTTTCGAGTATCTGATTTTTCTACTACATGATCCAGGAGCTTTTTTGAAACTTTCAAAAGAGCTTTCGTTTCTTCAGCGAATATATTTAATTTAGTGGATTGTTCATAAAAAATGTATGGAAACTTTTTATGCGGATCCTGGTGACCAGATGATCAAATAAATAAATCAAAACCACAAATAAATTAGCTCCTGAATTATATTCGTTTTTTAATCGTTTTTTATTGGAATTTGATGATATATTACTTGGTACTTCAACTGTTAATAAAGTTAATCAAGTACAAGCAAGATTTGATTATCAAATTAAAAAAATTTCTCAACAAGAAATTATAATATTCATGATTAGATAGATATAATATCAAATAATGTATTTTCAGAGTCAAAATGGAGAGTCTAACTACTGGTGTTGGAGATTTATGCTTAGCTTCGAATGCTCAAAACAGCACCATACATCTACAGGGTGGAGGTAGGAAAAAAGAACAGACGAAACTAGAGCCAATCTACCGAATTGTAGAAGCTAGAGCTTACACGGGCTACCAAAAAGATACAAAGAAACGGGTGCTCAGAGTGATGGAACAACCCGGAGATGGAGATTGTGGTCTACACTCTTTGATCAGTGCAATGCAGGATCGTGGCAATAAAACTTTCAAGACTATGACAACTTTAAAACTTCGCGCTCAGTTGTTGCAATATATGGAAAAAAATAAGAAAACCTATAAAGAAAAATTCAAGCTCGAGATGTTCCAGGAAATTCAAAATAAAGTGAAATTGGCGATTGAAGAAAATGTTGATTTTGAGAGCATGGAAAAGTTGGAAAACGATTGTGTAAAAATTTGCTGGGATGAACAGAAACATAAAGGCTATTGGATTAATGGTGTGATGATGTTGGCTTTCACATCACTTTTTAAGGTTCATATATTAATTTACAAGGATTCCGGAAGTGTGAAAATAATTATTCCGGAAGCAGAAAATGTGGAAAATCCAATTAAAATATTCCACACCGGCTCTAATAAGATTGATAAAATAGATAATCACTACGAATTCATTGTTGATGATGATTTTGTTGATGAAGATGAGAAAGATGAAGTACCAGATGATGAACCTGAGGAAGATGAAGTACCAGATGATGAACCTGAGGAAGATGAAGTACCAGATGATGAACCTGAGGAAGATGAAGTACCAGATGATGAACCTGAGGAAGATGAAGTACCAGATGATGAACCTGAGGAAGATGAAGTACCAGATGATGAACCTGAGGAAGATGAAGTACCAGATGATAAAATAAAACTTACAATTGTAAATTTGGATGGTGAGGAATTTCCATTCATCTGTGGAGATGATACAAAGCTTAAAAATTTGAGAACACGTCTTCATAAAAATTTAGTCATTAAATATGATGGTGTTACCAGCTATTTAACATTGAATGGTAAAAAATTGATAGGAGATAATAATTCAACTCTAAAATCTCTCAACATTCACAACAATGACGTCATCAAAATTAAACTGAGAGCGAATGATGTTAGTAAAATAACACTTACAATTGTAAATTTGGATGGTGAGGAATTTCCATTCATCTGTGGCCATAATACAAAGTTTAAAAGTTTGAAAATACGTCTTGCGAAAAATTTAGACATTAAATATGATGGTGTTACCAGCTATTTAACATTGAATGGTAAAAAATTGACAGGAGATAATAAAATAACTCTAAAATCTCTCAACATTCACACCAATGACGTCATCGAAATTAAAAGGAATGAAGTTATTAAAATAACACTTACAATTGTAAATTTGGATGGTGAGGAAGTTCCATTAATCTGTGGCCACGATATAAAGCTTAATACTTTGAAAGCACGTCTTCATAAAAATTTAGACATTAAATATGATGGTGTTACCAGCTATTTAACATTGAATGGTGAAAAATTGATAGGAGATAATAATTCAACTCTAAAATCTCTCAACATTCACACCAATGACGTCATCGAAATTAAAAGGGATGAAGTTATTGAAATAACACTTACAATTGTAAATTTGGATGGTGAGGAATTTCCATTAATCTGTGGCCACGATATAAAGCTTAAAAATTTGAGATCACGTCTTCGTAAAAATGTAGACATTAAATATGATGGTGTTACCAGCTATTTAACATTGAATGGTGAAAAATTGATAGGAGATAATAATTCAACTCTAAAATCTCTCAACATTCACAACAATGACGTCATCGAAATTAAACTAATAGCGAATGAAGAAGGTAGAAAAAAATTTGTAACAAGATTCAGAATAAGGAGGCACCAGATCCAACCTGACAAATTAAATCCAACAGATCTTTTTGAGCCACATCCAGGATTTGTAAAGCTTATTGTAAGTTAAATACAATAAAATCAATGAAATTATATTGCTAAAAACTATTTTTACTTGTAGGATCATCTCAAAATTAATTACGTAGATGAAATAAAAGAGCCACTGGAGGATCAACGGTATTTTGTGAACAAAATACCACCAACACCCACAAGTGATGTGTCAGAGATTGAAGCACTAATGGGAACTGATACATATTCTATTTTTATTCTCAATTTATATGGAGGAGATGAAGAAAATATGAAACGATTTGGTGACATTCTGAACGATGAGACCTCCAACCGAATTAAAATTGTAGTTTATGTTGAAGCCGACGTTTCAAAAAAGAAGTTTAGAAATTGGCAGCCCAAAAATCCTCTAGATGAGTATTTTAAATTTTATAGCACGGCAAACACAAAAAATGAAAAGTGTTATGGCTATAATACCATTGCTACAAAAATACCATTCGACGAGGAGTGTATTTTGAACATTAATCATGAGATCAAAGGAGTTGGAAGTTTTCTGGGATTTAAATTAAAAGATTCCAATATATTGTAAGTATTAATTAACAAATTAAATGTTTAATTTAATTATAATATTTTGTCTTCAATTAGCCTTTTAAGTGTGGCCTGCACGAGCACGCAAAACAAAATAACTGGAAAAAACGATGCAATGCATCTAATTAATGCCGAGGTACATCGAATTCTAGCACAAGCAGAAAACGGAAATCTTGTCGTTGTTTCGGTAATTTAATTTAATTTTTTATTGAAGTATGGAATATATATTTAATATACATATTTATTTAGATTTGCCATACTTACGATAACTATGGAGGATTTCCGAGCTCAAACTATTTATTCGATAGTGTAGCTGAATCAGGATTTGTACCAATTAGCAATGTTCTATCAAAGAGAACTGGAGGCAACACTAAAGCAGGATGCATTGTTTTCTACAACGGATATGATAATTTGTTTTGTTACACATACACGGCAACTGGCATGCAGTTGGATCATGACCCTAAAGAAATTTTCATCCCATCCAATGCTACACCGCAAAGCAAACCGCAACCTTATAAGCGACTATTTACCAACGAAATAAATGATTTCGGAGATATTTTCCTGGATTTTTTTAAGCAAGACAGGCCTTTTGCTAAAAGATTCTTAAAATATAAATTGGACGAGCTAAAATCAACGCTCAAAGCGACAGATTATATTGAAATCTTCAAAGATTCAACAAGATTAGATTTGGATGTGTGGATGTATCATGTTTATAGAAGGTAATATTTTTATTCACTTTAAAGAAATTTAATCTAAAACATATTTTTCTAGATATTTAATAGATTGTCTTAAATACAAGATAATTGACCCAGCTCTTGGAAATGATCTGGGCTTAAAGAATTTCTTTAAACAAGTGCGAAATTTAAATGATACCATTTCAAAATATTTTTCTTTGATTGACAATAAATATGGAAAAAAGAAAAATATTCTAGATGATAGCGATTTGGAGAAAGAAATTGAAACTGATGAATCTGATAGTTCTGAGATTTCTGATACCACTGAACAGATAAATGATATCACATATGATGATAATTCTGAGCTTCCTGAACAGATATTTCACGATCCACCAGAAAATCCAATAATTATATTATCGAATGAACCATTCTCAGGAAATATTGATTTTGATGCAGCCAAAAAAGGAGGAGATGGAATAAACTTGGAGTTTATAGATGAAAACGTTGATGTTGCCATTCCAAATGAATTTATATCACCTCCAAGTCCACCATTAAGGATGCCTGATAAAAAATTTAAACCATCAGACAGTTTTTTGGTAATGGAATTAGTTTTAAATTTCTTAAAATAAAATAAACTAATTGTATTATTTCAGGAAACTTTTGATAACATGATAATTCATGAATCCAAACCGGAAATCATTGATTCATCACCCAAGCGCAAAACCAGGCCATCTGTTGCAGATTCCACAGACTCTGACGCAAAAGAGGAGTTCAAGTGTCCGATTCCATTGTGTCCAGCAAAACCATTCAAGAATATAAACATCTTAAAAGCTCATATTAAAAATCATGACAAAATACAAACTTTCAAATGCAAGTTCTCAGGTTGTACATCAATTTTTAATAGTTCTGCATTACTCAAAGATCATCTTTACACTCATTTGAAAGCTAAATATTTTAATTGCGATTTGTGTACTTCAGAATTTCAAAGTCCAGCTAGTTTAAATAAGCATTATTCTATACGTCATAAAGGTGAACTAAAAATCAATTTTAATGATATATTCAATGAGGGTTATGATGAATTTGAAGATGATGAAAAGCAAATGTTCAAGGATCATAATATAAAATTAAAGAAGTTTTGAGTATTTTTATATGTCAAGAATTTTAAATAATAAAATTAAAATTAAGAAATTATAGTGATTAAGTAATTTAGTTCCAAAATAAATCCAAAATAATTCCAAAATAAATCCAAAATAATTCAAATTATTCCAAAATAATTCCAAAATAAATCCAAAATAAATTAAATCCAAAATAATTCCAAAATATTTCCAAAATAATTCCAAAATAAATCCAAAATAATATTCACTTTCGTAAATTTTCGATGAAATTTTCATAAATTCTGATCATTTTACCGGAAAATGTGACAAAATTCATTCATTCAGCAAAAATTGGGTTTCTCAAAAAATCGGTCCGAAAAAGCTTTAGCAGCCACGGGAAACGTCGATGTACAACTGGCTGTAGATTGGATTTTATCACATGTTAATGATAGTTGCTTGGATGAATGTGTTCCTAGAGAGTACACATTATTTGCTGTGCCCACTGGCGAGTTTTTAGAACAATTGGAGGTATTTCTAATTGAATACGTAAGCATTTTAATAGATCAAAGTTAATTACTTTGTTTATGGTTTCTTGTAGGAGTTTTGGATTAAAAGTAGAGAGCTATGCGGGTTCAACGGAGCGCACAACTATTTGCCTCACATCACTTTAGTCTCATTTTTCAAGGTACCAAAATTTGATATTTGTACTGTTTTTTAATATTCAGAATCCTTTAATATTTTAGGCTCAAGACGAATATTCAAATGAAATTTCAAATGTACTCCAAGATATTATGGATAATGTTGGACACCATTTAAATAATTAATACAATTCATTACATTAATATAATTACAATTAAACACTGGACAAATTATGTTCCATACTCTTAGTCTATGCCATAATATAGTTATGCCTGTAAATTTTCTAAAAATGTTCAGAATTTTTGAGCTTCTCGCTTGCGTCATTGCGACAACGAATTGTCTTGCCAGTTATTCATTTGAGATAACTTTCTTTCCTACACCTTTTTTTTCCTACACCTGTGAGTGAAGGATTGAAAAAATTTTATTTATGCTAGCCGGATAAAAAATTACATGTTACTACGTGGCAACTCTTCTCAGCCCTTGAAATCTGATTATTCAATTACAATTTGAAAAGTATAATCAGGTTTAATCCAATCAACAAACAAGAGTAGGAATTTATTTTGCAGCCAGTAAACACAGATGAAACTTTAACGGGCTTAAAATTAATTATTAATAATTTAATTAAATTAATTATTTAAATTAATAATTAATTATCTGGGCTCACTGATCAAAAGTATAATATATTAATTATTAATTTATATTATTAATTTTTTTAAAATCAGAATTGGAATTGATCTGAAAAAAACTTAGGAATTGGAATCGATTTTTTTCGGAATCGTAAATCTATTCCGATCCCTGAATTTCAGTAACCTAAATTAAAAATCTTTTTTTTCAGTAATCTGAAGTTATAATATTTTAAACTGCAAATCTAGGTTCTTTGATCTAGATTGTTGGCTCAAATTCATTACAACCAACATATTTAACTCGGCATTTTTAACAATAATAATTTAATTAAAATTATATTATATATTATATATAATTAATATTAATTACAATTATAATTCAGTTAATAATTAATTAATAATTAATTAAATTAATTTCCTCAGATTCCAGAATCTATGCGATTTTTGCACTTTTTGCATATGATATGCACAAAATTTGTTCATTGCTTAACTTTTCTTGATTTTTCTTCTTTTATTAATTATTTGGCATCACAAGAGATTTGATTTTCACCAGAAACCCAAGATTACCATGCGCTGTTGATCTGAAGATGAATTTATTGGTTTTTTTCAAGCTTTTCAATCATTTTACTATTTAAAGAGAACGGAACCACTTAGAGACTTAAAATTTTTACCAAATGATCAGTGAGCCCAGATAATGTTGGTGCAATAAGTGGAACTGACATCACGGGTCTACCACGGATCTTGAAAATTTCATCCCTATCCCAAATTTGTTTTCGAGATTTCTTCGTCTTATGAGTTCAAAAAAATGAAATCGTGAGTGATAATCTTAAAGAAACTGAAAACTTGCTAGACTCCACATCCAGAAGCTATTTTTCAAGATCCAGAAGCATTTTTTTAAACTTTTCATAGAGATTTCGTTTCTTAAGCGAATATATCTAATTTATTGGATTGCTCATGAAAAATGTATGGGATCTTTTTATGCTGATCCTGGTGACCAGCTGGTCGCTCCAAATAAAAATGTAGGTGATCAAAATTAAAAAATACGTTTTTTTTTCATTAATCTGAAGTTAAAATAATTTTAAACTACAAATCTAGGTTATTTGATCTAGATTGATGGCTTAAAGTTTATTACAACCAAAATATTTAACTCGGCATTTTTGCCGAGACGGGATAACTAGTTAGATATAATAGAATTCAGTTGTATATATATTTCTATATATGTTGTGCGCGAAATTCTGTCGTGTCGGTGTACTGAAGCTTAATAACTTTTGAACGGATTAAGTTTTTCAAGAATTTTTTTCACCAAAACTTCTTACAACTATGTAAAGGATGAAAACTTTTTGTTTCAGACCTGGTCCACTCATCTGGTGGTCACCAGAGCTGATCCCGTGATCTTCGGGAAAATCAGAATTTTCCAAAAAAACGTTCACGATGTGGTGGCACTTTTTATTAACAATGAAAATTAATTTTTTTTGATGAGATCTTATAAACATTGCCAAGTCACACATTTTTAGTCATTTTGAAGTTGGTTATCTCGCCGCGTCTCTTCCTCAGATTCCAGAATCTATGTGATTTTTGCACTTTTTGCATATGATATGCACAAAATTTGTTCATTGCTTAACTTTTCTTGATTTTTCTTCTTTTATTAATTATTTGGCATCACAAGAGATTTGATTTTCACCAGAAACCCAAGATTCCCATGCGCTGTTGATCTGAAGATGAATTTATTGGTTTTTTTCAAGCTTTTCAATCATTTTACTATTTAAAGAGAACGGAACCACTTAGAGACTTAAAATTTTTACCAAATGATCAGTGAGCCCAGATAATGTTGGTGCAATAAGTGGAACTGACATCACGGGTCTACCACGGATCTTGAAAATTTCATCCTTATCCCAAATTTTTTTTCGAGATTTCTTCGTCTTATGAGTTCAAAAAAATGAAATCGTGAGTGAAAATCTTAAAGAAACTGAAAACTTGCTAGACTCCACATCCAGAAGCTATTTTTCAAGATCCAGGAGCATTTTTTTAAACTTTTCATAGAGATTTCGTTTCTTAAGCGAATATATCTAATTTGTTGGATTGCTCTTGAAAAATGTATGGGATCTTTTTACGCTGATCCTGGTGACCAGCTGGTCGCTCCAAATAAAAATGTAGGTGATCAAAATTAAAAAATACGTTTTTTTTTCATTAATCTGAAGTTAAAATAATTTTAAACTACAAATCTAGGTTATTTGATCTAGATTGATGGCTTAAAGTTTATTACAACCAAAATAGTCATTAGTTAACAATGCCGTCACTAGTTTTAATTTAATTAAATAATAAATTATATTATAATAATATTATATTAATATTAATTAAATATTAATTAATATTAAATATTACGATATTTTCATGTTGATATACCCACAATTTCTGTGAAATATTTGGAAAATTTGATATCACTGTTTTTTAGGAATGTGCAGATAAGAGTATCACATATGTGGTAATACTTTATAGCTTTAGGAGATTTTGAAGCTTTTCAAGATTGGAATTCAATTCGAATGCTTTTACAAAATCACTTGCAATTGAATACTCCGATTTGTATTCAAATCATATCTTTTTTAGAAATAAAGTTTTTGACGCAACAAAGATTTTTTGAGGAAGCTTTAATGACTTATGAATTTATGAGTAACATTCAAATGTGAGAAAAAAAATTCAAAAAATCATCAAAAATAAATTTCTTCCCTAATTCTACTTATTGTCATTGATTAAATTATATGGAAAGATAACAATCATCATTTCAACAAACCCCGCCAATTCTCATTTCCACACATTTTATTATTTTATTTTTGGGAATTTTCTGATTTCATCGAGAGTTTCGTTAAATTTGCATTTAAATGGAATTAATCAGCATCATTTTGAATAGGCTCTGGCAGCACTTTTGACGTTCATTTGACATTCGTTCGCTACTGTTATATCTGTTATCACTTATTATAAGCTTTTTAGAGTCTATAAAACATTTCCAGCAATTTTATGCTTAATTTAACCCCGCATATGAAAGCTAATAAAACATTTTGCCAGTTGAGTAAGTTGCAGACATTCTGACTTGTTTATTTTATTTTGAGCATCATTCATCTGGAATTTAACGACCAAAAAATGTTTATTGTTGCTTTACAATTTTTATTTTAAAGTGACAATGCGACAAAATTTGAATTTTTAAAATTTTTTTTACATAAAATGTTTCGTTTGAGATCCAAAAATATGTAACCAAGACGTTAATTGACAATTTTATCTTTCATAGTGGGATGAATCTCATTAACTTGGTATCATCTCAGAAATCACCCAAATGCTCAAATGAATGTCAAACAAATTAATTTGAGAAAACTTCTTAGAAATTTGCGAAAATTTACAAAGATCAAACCAAATTTGCAAAACCACCAGAAACTTTTGCCAACATTTGCAAATTAAATAATAAGTTAAATGTCGACTAAATGTTATTTTGGGAGGATTATGAGATTAATATTAAAATGCCCTGAAAATCCACAAAAATCCTTAGTCGACAAAAAAGACCGGATTTGTTTGGGTTCGCGTCCAATTACACAACAGAATCTTGATTGATGGCATACTTATCGAAACTCAAAATCCATATTACTTCCATCATAATTATTATTATTGTCTGTAAAGAACAGATCCAAATTATTGACTGTTGGAAACAGAGACCAATTAAAAGTCGAGTGTAATTTTGAAAATACTGAAATAAAAAAGCCAAAAATTTTGTTTGAAATGTTGATTGCAGAAGATTGATATAATTTTCCATTAAAAGTAATTTTTGTGTTGGACAGGAAATCGGAAAATTGATTATTCTAGAATAAGCTTGTGACATATTACCATAATATTATAAATTTTGTTTCAAAAAAATGGTTTGTCACGTTTCAGGTCCGATATTCTGCTTTCCTTTTGATTTTTGTCTAGACTGATTTTTTGGAATGCAACTAGAAATTTTTCCAATGTAAACCTTTTTCAGAGAATGAATTGATCATAATAAATTTTGCTGGATTCATAAAGCGGAAGCTATTTGTGAGCTGTATATTTAGATTTATAATTCAATACTAAGTAGGTACTTACATAAATACTAACATAAAATCTACACACAAAGTATCTTTCCAACAAGCTCAATTAAACTTTAAACAATGGTTTTCATTAAAAAGTTTCGCTTTGAAGTAATCCCTTTTAGTGTGACCTTGTTTTTACATTTTGTAGTTTGCAAAATGAATATTAATAGGCCAAACATCAAAGAGACTAAAGTACTAAATCACAACAGCTATTAAGGCAGTATAAGTAGACTAAAAGAACTTCAGGCTGATTAACGCTTTCACACGAATCACAAGTGTATGTATGAGCCTTTTATTTAAATTTTAACGACGACAGAAAGGCTTATTCTTATACCAGGAAAATATGATCAAACGAATTTTATGCTTAGGCTTATTTGTTGAAGTTTGCAGAGATCAGGAGCGAAACATGTTTTGTATCTATCCTAATCATTTCAAATACACAACATACCGTATACGATTTCTTAAGTTTTTCGTATTAAACATTATTGATTGCTGAATGATACATTGATGTTTGAAAAAAATGTCGCGCGTTTTGCATATATCTGTGCTTTCTTTTTTAAGTCAATAGTGAATCGAGAGGAACAATTTTGGATGCCATTTCATTTTAAAGCTTATTAAACTTTAGAATTTGTTTTGAAGAATTTTCAAATTTAGAGCAAATAAGTTACAAAGATAAACATGAAAAATTCAAGAGTTGTTAGCGAAAAGGATTTTACTAAGAATAAATTACACAAATTTCACCCATTGTGCATGGAGACTAGTTATCTCGATCATAAAAATGTCAAATATTTATTTTAGCAACCAGCATAAAAGCGTTCAGACTTTAATTTGTTACTAAGCTCTCTAGTAATGAACTCAGTCTCAAAAGCTTTCCAATCCTTAATTCTGCATTAATATCGGATTCAAGAAAGTTTTTTCTGTTTAAATGAATATGATAATTTCATTTTCAGACATAACAATCCTAGTATTAAAAAAAAGTGTCAATATTAATTTTAAATCATCGCAGGGATTGGGACTTTGATAATATTCTAAATTCGTTAATACACCGATTACTCTTAAAATAGATGGGTTTCCATAGACATCTCATCAAAGAGCCTGTTAACATCCAATCCTGGATTACCCTCAAAAACACAAACATCAACTCAATTTGCATTGAAAATGAATGGAATTGGAATTGAATTCTATTCAAGGAATATATTTAAAAGATATTTTTTGATAAAAATTTCAATCAAAAAAGGCCATTTTTGAATCAATGAAGACTAAAAGCATCTAAAAGCAAAGAATAAATTGAAAACTTTGATTGAATCAAATAAATATTTGTTGAACATCAATTTGATTTTTAATAAGTTTAATGCTTTTTTGGATTTTCAAACCAGTTTGTAAAGCTCTGTTTCAATAAAATTTTACTCCTCACCGTGGTCGTCATCAAAAAATTATAGAATGAAGTACACCACAAATAATTTGTAGAAATCAGAAAATCTGAAGTACTTTTAACTGAAGTGAATACAGTTGTCTGGAAAAGTTGCAGAAAAAAATGTATATTAATAATGGTAAAATGTACTGTAATTATTTTTATTCTCTGCGGCATAGAACTCAAGAAAGTTCATGAGTCTGCAACTAAACCTCAGAAAATTCTTCAATTGAATGTCTTTGGGCTTTCGTCTGATATTTCAAAACAATAAGTGTGAACTTATCATGTTGTTATGTTCTTCGTTGCGCAAGAAAAGTTTTGAATCTTATTGTTTTAAAAGAAACCTTAAGATGGTCCCCATGGAACTTTAGTTGAACAGTATTTACGTTGCTTGCAGAAAGACCAATAATTTTAGATATAAATAGCTGTTCATTCAAAAAAAGTTAAAACTTCCTTCAGCAAGAATAAAATTGACGGAGCTTTTAACAAAATATATTAAGAGTTCTCTTTCATTTCATTGTTTTAATTCAACATTTTATTTTTATTTTTGGGAAGGTCAATGAGCTATAAATGAGTCTTCAATACCAAACTGGTATTATAAATTTATACTCAAGTGAAATTCTCAGTCATCTTTTAAATTTAATCACTTCATCATTCCACCTAATTAATGTTAATGAAGCAAAGCTTTTAAACCATTAAGCATTTCAAATATAACAAGTGATTAAATTAAAATCTATGATCTTGAGCTTAAACTTTGGCAAAGGAAGCTTTAACATTACTTTTTATAATAAAAATCAATGTTAGGAAAATGATATTTATCAAGATGATTTGAATGAATACAAAAAAATATGTGTTGATGGTGACTGCAATACCTTGTTATATATTCCATAATTCTGATGAAAATTGATTTGTGATCGATCACTAAATAGAAAAATCACGTTTAATTTTTCTGTAGACGAAATGGCAATGGAGACGAGGTATTGTCTTCGGAATATTTCTGATTAAATTTTAAATCAACTCAGGTTTTTGCAGTTTCACTCTACTTTTCTACAGAGCTATTTTATTGATCACTAAAGTTTTCATTGAATTATTGACGCAAAACTTCACATTTGTTACAAGTAGCGACTGAACAAAAAATCAGTACAAAAAAAATGATTTGCATCAATTTATTAATTTAAATAATACCGATAAATTCCTAAAACTAAAATACCAAAAACTGATTGCTTTTGTATATATTGCGGATCTTATAAATACACAAAACAAATAGTTACAAGCTAAACCAATTTTAAACCAATTACAAAACAAGTTCAAAATAAGCTTCCTTTTAAACATTTGCGAAAAAGTAGCTAAGCAGTTGAATATTAACCAAGACAAAAGCTACTGCAGAAGACATGTGGTATTTCCTTTCTCGTTAAAACTCTAAAACTAATTTGTTCAAATCTGCAGAAAACATTTCGAATCGATATTGAGTCTCTGGTTGAATCCAGAAATGTTTGAATGTTCGTTTGCTTGTCTAAATTTCTCTAGACATAAATATGTCAGCCAAAGTTGGTTTCGGCAGTTATTTGCAAGATTGATTAGTGAAATAATGGTTTGTTTTGTAGCAATTTATGAAAACATTTGAGAACATTAACATGCTTTTAAAATAAGTAGGAATGATAATTATTTGTTTGAGGTAGTTTTGAAATAAGCTAGCAAGCAAATTAAATCGGCATTTTGAAATTTAAGAGCATTGGTGAGCATTAATTACAAGAAGAACAAACCAAAAATCTAGGGTAAAGATAAAACAAACTATAAATAAGATTTTTAATTAATTATTTACATATAGACAAAACACAAACAAACACCAATTTTATACATTTTTGTCTAGTAGATATATATTTCTATTTTCTCCACGTCAAACATAATAATTAAAATTCGGCTATACCATCCCCAAACTATAGAATAATAACTTACCTATCACAATTTTCGAACCATTCCGATGGTTGGTGCAGCTTAGAGACTATCGGAATAGGCAATGCAGTAAGCAATGCTATACTCCAGACTATAAGAATGATAAACTTGGCATACCTGCAATTGAAAGAGATAAATTATTAAGGTTGTGATTTCAAAGGTATGTGAGAGTTTGAAAATGTGAGGCTTTTAGTCTGCAAATAATGTATTATTTGAAATTATGTCCAACATTTAATTGAGGTGTGTTTGTGCTATTAGCAAGAAAAATAGTCATAGTAAGTATTTACAGAAGCTGTTGAAATTACAAATCATATTGTTAAAAACTAGTAATAATTTAATAATATAATAATAATTAGTTATTATTATTATACTAGTTATCCCGTCTCGGCAAAAATGCCGAGTTAAATATTTTGGTTGTAATAAACTTTAAGCCATCAATCTAGATCAAATAACCTAGATTTGTAGTTTAAAATTATTTTAACTTCAGATCAATGAAAAAAAAACGTATTTTTTAATTTTGATCACCTACATTTTTATTTGGAGCGACCAGCTGGTCACCAGGATCAGCATAAAAAGATCCCATACATTTTTCATTAGCAATCCAATAAATTAGATATATTCGCTGAAGAAACAAAAACTCTATTGAAAGTTTCAAAATAGATCCTGGATCTTGAAAAATTGCTTCTGGATGTGGAGTTTAGCAGATTTTCAGTAAATTTAAGATTGTCACACATAGATTTTATTTTTTTAAACTCATTAAGATAAAAAAAAATTGGGATAAGGATGAAATAATCAAGATTCGTGGTGGACCCGCGATTTCAGTTCCTCTCATTGCACCAACATTGTCTAGACTCACGAATCATTTGGTGAAAATTTGAAGTCGTTCCGTTCTTTGAAAATAGTAAAATGTTTGAAAAGCTTATAGAGGAATATATAATTTTGATTACCTAAATTTTAGTTTGGAGCAACCAGCTGGTCACCAGGATCAGCATAAAAAGATCCCATACATTTTTCATGAGCAATTCAATAAATTAGATATATTCGCTTAAGAAACGAAATCTCTATGAAAAGTTTAAAAAAATGCTCCTGGATCTTGAAAAATAGCTTCTGGATGTGAAGTCTAGCAAGTTTTCAGTTTCTTTAAGATTTTCACTCACGATTTCATTTTTTTGAACTCATAAGAATAAGAAATCTCGAAAAAAAATTTGGGATAGGGATGAAATTTTCAAGATCCGTGGTAGACCCGTGATGTCAGTTCCACTTATTGCACCAACATTATCTGGGCTCACTGATCATTTGGTAAAAATTTTAAGTCTCTAAGTGGTTCCGTTCTCTTTAAATAGTAAAATGATTGAAAAGCTTGAAAAAAATCCAATAAATTCATCTTCAGATCAAGAACGCATGGGAATCTTAGGTTTCTGGTGAAAATCAAATCTCTTGTGATGCCAAATAATAAATGAAAGAAGAAAAATCAAGAAAAGTTAAGCAATGAACAAATTTTGTGCATATCATATGCAAAAAGTGCAAAAATCGCATAGATTCTGGAATCTGAGGAAGAGACGCGGCGAGATAACCAACTTCAAAATGACTAAAAATGTGTGACTTGGCAATGTTTATAAGATCTCATCAAAAAAAATTAATTTTCATTGTTAATAAAAAGTGCCACCACATCGTGAACGTTTTTTTGGAAAATTCTGATTTTCCCGAAGATCACGGGATCAGCTCTGGTGACCACCAGATGAGTGGACCAGGTCTGAAACAAAAAGTTTTCATCCTTTACATAGTTGTAAGAAGTTTTGGTGAAAAAAATTCTTGAAAAACTTAATCCGTTCAAAAGTTATTAAGCTTCAGTACACCGACACGACAGAATTTCGCGCACAACATATATAGAAATATATATACAACTGAATTCTATTATATCTAATTAATATTATTAATATTATTTAAATAATTTATTAATCGTTCCATTTGTTTCATGCAGAAAATTGATACTCAAATGGAATGGATATTTAATGGAAACACTCGGTCCATTCAGCCATTACAGATTCACTCATGGCACGTCGGGCTGTAATTTGAGTTTCTCATTGGTCGTTTACTAGTACACATCAAAAGCGCTTCCACCTAATTCTTTGTGCCATATTTCCGAACGGTTTGAGAAAATGTGCTTTTTTCACTGGGGTAAAATGGTTTACACAGGCACACGAAAGAGTAGAAAGTATCAATTTCCTTGCCTATTTGCCCAAGGATTTCAAGGATTTATAATTCAAGCTTCATCCGTTTTAATAATCATAATATTTCATTAGGTTTATCGCCAACAAGCACAACGCAAACAAAAGCCCGAGCTGTTTGATGAAGTTTTGAGAGTTTTAAGAAGGATTGCCAAAGCATATCCTGTTTTGGAATTCAAAAAGGAGCTTCTGAAAGGGAAGGATTATTTCGTAAAATGATTTGAAGTTATAATGATGACAAGAAAAATTAAGAATAAAAAAAAAACCGACATTCCTTTTAAATTTTTAAACCTTTTACAATAAATGTCCGTCCCTCGTTTTCGCACAAAAAGCTTCTCATCAGATATACCTCAAAGTCCCAAACAACCAGAGCCAAATTTCATGTGATGCTTTTTTTGAAGGATTTATTAATATAAATAAGGATAAAAGGACATTATGCAAATAAGGATAATACGTGATTTAAATATTTTGCAAAGAATTCTGCTGGCACACAAACGAAATGATATTACGAGAAATATTTATTTATTTATTTTTTGAGATAATCATAAAACATGGAGTTTGGCCAGGGATGTGTGTGGAATGTGGTTCGCAATGGCTTTTGGAGTACATTTGTATTGTTATGCATCCCTGTGTTGTAGGGATTTGATAAAATGATAAATTTTATTATACAAAAAGCTTGCATTATTATTATTACAAAAAAGAATCTTTTCGGCAAAGAATGTATTTATTGCTTGCCTAGATCAGAAGGAAGAACTTTGTATGATTCCACGAGCTTTACAGGAAAAAGAAACAAAATCCATAATAACCACTTTCAGAATGCAAATACTAGTTTGAAAATCAGATTACAATTATGAAATTTTATAATTTTAAGCCCGTTAAAGTTTCATCTGTGTTTACTGGCTGCAAAATAAATTCCTACTCTTGTTTGTTGATTGGATTAAACCTGATTATACTTTTCAAATTGTAATTGAATAATCAGATTTCAAGGGCTGAGAAGAGTTGCCACGTAGTAACATGTAATTTTTTATCCGGCTAGCATAAATAAAATTTTTTCAATCCTTCACTCACAGGTGTAGGAAAAAAAAGGTGTAGGAAAGAAAGTTATCTCAAATGAATAACTGGCAAGACAATTCGTTGTCGCAATGACGCAAGCGAGAAGCTCAAAAATTATTAATAATTATTATTCATATATGTTGAATTTTTTTCACCAAAACTTCTTACAACTATGTAAAGGATGAAAACTTTTGGTTCCAGACCTGGTCTACTCATCTGGTGGTCACCAGAGCTGATCCCGTGATCCTCGGGAAAATCAGAATTTTCCAAAAAAACGTTCACGATGTGGTGGCACTTTTTATTAACAATATAAATGAATTTTTTTTTATGAGGTCTTATAAACATTGCCAAGACACACATTTTGAGTCATTTTTAAGATGGTCATCCCACCGCGTCTTTAGCCCAGCTTCCAAAATCTATGCGATTTTGGCACTTTTTGCATATGATATGCACAAAATTTGTTCATTGCTTAATTTTTCTCAATTTTTCTTCTTTCATTAACTATTAGCCATCACAAGAGATATTATTTTTACCAGAAACCCAAGATTCCCACGCGTTGTTGATCTGAAGATGAATTTATTGGTTTCTTTTATAAGCTTTTCAAACATTTTACTATTTTCAAAGAACGGAACCACTTAGAGACTTGAAATTTTTACCAAATGATCAGTAAGTCCAGACAATGTTGGTGCAATAAGTGAAACTGACATCACGGGTCCACCACGAATCTAAAAAATTTCATCCTTATCCAAAAACAATTTTCGGGATTATTTCTTTTAATGAGTTCAAAGAAATAGATTTTTATGTGTTAAAAGCTGAAATTAACTGAAAATCTGCTAAACTCCACATCCAGAAGCTATTTTTCAAGATCCAGGAGCTATTTTGAAACTTTCAATAGAGCTTTCGTTTCTTCAGCGAAATTATTAATTTATTAGATTGCTCATGAAAAATTTATAGGATCTTTCTATTCTGATCCTGGTGACCAGCTGGTGGCTCCAAATTTGATCTATTTGATCTAGATTTAGCTAAATTTTTCTTCTTTTATTAATTATTTGGCATCACAAGAGATTTGATTTCCACCAGAAACCTAAGATTTGCACGCGATGTTGATCTCAAGATGAATTTATTGTTTTTTTTTCAATCTTTTTCAACATTTTACTATTTACAGAGAACAGAACCACTTAGATACTTGAAATTTTCACCAAATGATCAGTGAGCCCAAATAAAGTTCTTGCAATATGTGGAACTGACATCGCGGAATGTGTTCAAAAAAGTATATCTTATTTGTAAAAATCTTAAATTAACTGAAAATCTGCTAAACTCCACATCCAGAAGCTATTATTCAAGTTCCAGAAGCTTTTTTGAATTTTTCAAAAGAGCTTTTGTTTCTTCAGCGAATATATTCAGTGGATTCAATTCAGTGGATTGTTCATGATAAATTTATGGGATCTTTTTATGCTGATCCTGTTGAACTCCTGGTCGCTCCAAATAAAAATTTCGAATCGGAATCGAGAAACCATTGGAATTGATCATTTTTTGAGAATCGCAATCGGAATTTGTACGTTGGAAAATCAGTGGTGTAGAAGTAGTAACTTAACAAGGTAGGCGCTGATGAGTTTTTGCACGGTTTTTGCAAACAAATTTAAAAAGTTGCACTAAACCAAATTTTAACAAGGGGGTCGCGCCTATCTGCGCCTACCCACTTCTACAACCCTGTGGAAAATTGAGAATCTATTTTGGAATCGATTTTGGAATTTGCTTCGGAATCGAAAATCGATTCTATATTCCTTGAAAAGATCCCTGAATTTCAGTAATTTAAATTAAAAAATACTTTTGTTATAAGAAATCTGAGGTTATAATAATTTTGAACTACAAATCTAGGTTATTTGATCTAGATTGTTGGCTCAAATTCATTAAAACCAAAATATTTAACTCGGCATTTTAAAAATTTTTTATTTTAATTAAATAATTAATTAAAATTAATAGTTTAAATTATTTTATTTGTTTTAATTTATGTGTTATTAACTAGTTATCCCGTCTCGGCAAAAATGCCGAGTTAAATATTTTGGTTGTAATAAATTTGAGCCAACAATCTAGATCAAATAAGGGGCTATTCATAAAATACGTAACGCTGAAATCGGACCTTTTGGACTACCCCCCTCCTCCCTCTTTAATATTTTCAGAAATATTAATATGAATAAAAATACTTCGTAACAAAATCGAGAATCTCCTCTAGAGCGTTAGGGGCTATTCAATTATTACGTAACGCTGAAATCGGACCTTTTCGACACACCCCCTCCCCCCTCTTAACGCTTTTTCAAACATGTTAATATGAAGATTATTACTTCGTGACAAATTCTAGACCCGCCAACACCCTCCCCTAGAGCGTTTCGTATTAATTGAATAGCCGCTAACCTAGATTTGTAGTTTAAAATTAGTATGACTTCAGATTACTGAAGAAAAAAGTATTTGATAATTTTGATTACTTATATTTTTATTTGGAGCGACCAGCTGGCCACCAGGATCAGCATAAAAAGATCCCATAAAATTTTCATGAACAATCCACTAAATTAAACATATTTGCTGAAGAAACGAATGCTTTATTAAAAGTTACAAAAAAGCTCCTGGATCTTGAAAAATAGCTTCTGGATGTGGAGTTTAGCAAATTTTCTGTTAATTTAAGATTGTCACACATAAATATTTTTTTTTTGAACTCATTAGAATAAGTAATCACGAAAAAAGTTTTGGGATAAGGATGAAATTTTTAAGATTCGTGGTGGACCCGTGATGTCAGCTCCACTTACTGCACCAACATTGCCTAGACTCACTGATCATTTGGTAAAAATTTCAAGTCTCTAAGTGGTTCCGTTCTCTCAAAATATTAAAATGTTCGAAAAGCTTATAAAAGAAACCAATAAATGCATCTTAAGATCAACAGCGCGTGGGAATCTTGGGTTTCTGGTGAAAATCAAATCTCTTGTGATGCCAAATAATTAATGAAAGAAGAAAAATTGAGAAAAATTAAGCAATGAACAAATTTTGTGCATATCATATGCAAAAAGTGCCAGAATCGCATAGATTCTGGAAGCTGGGGAAGAGACGCGGTGGGATGACCATCTCAAAATGACTCAAAATGTGTGACTTGGCAATGTTTATAAGACCTCATAAAAAAAAATTCATTTATATTGTTAATAAAAAGTGCCACCACATCGTGAACGTTTTTTTGGAAATTTCTGATTTTCCCGAGGATCACGGGATCAGCTCTGGTGACCACCAGATGGATGGACCAGGTCTGGAACAAAAAGTTTTCATCCTTTACATAGTTGTAAGAAGTTTTGGTGAAAAAAATTCTTGAAAAACTTTATCCGTTCAAAAGTTATTAAGCTCCAGTACACCGACATGACAGAATTTCGCGCACAACATATAAATATATATACAACTGAATTTTATTAGAATTCAGTTGTATATATATTTCTATATATGTTGTGCGCGAAATTCTGTCGTGTCGGTGTACTGAAGCTTAATAACTTTTGAACGGATTAAGTTTTTCAAGAATTATTTTCACCAAAACTTCTTACAACTATGTAAAGGATGAAAACTTTTGATTCCAGACCTGGTCTACTCATCTGGTGGTCACCAGAGCTGATCCCGTGATCCTCGGGAAAATCAGAATTTTCCAAAAAAACGTTCACGATGTGGTGGCACTTTTTATTAACAATAAAAATGAATTTTTTTTAATGAGGTCTTATAAACATTGCCAAGACACACATTTTGAGTCATTTTTGAGATGGTCATCCCACCGCGTCTTTAGCCCAGCTTCCAAAATCTATGCGATTTTGGCACTTTTTGCATATGACATGCACAAAATTTGTTCATTGCTTGGTTTTTCTTGATTTTTCTTCTTTCATTAATTATTTGGCATCACAAGAGATTTTATTTTTACCAGAAACCCAAGATTCCCACGCGTTGTTGATCTGAAGATGAATTTATTGGTTTCTTTTATAAGCTTTTCAAACATTTTACTATTTTCAAAGAACGGAACCACTTAGAGACTTGAAATTTTTACCAAATGATCAGTAAGTCCAGACAATGTTGGTGCAATAAGTGAAACTGACATCACGGGTCCACCACGAATCTAAATAATTTCATCCTTATCCAAAAACAACGCCGGGATTATTTCTTTTAATGAGTTCAAAGAATAAGATTTTTATGTGTAAAAATCTTAAATTAACTGAAAATCTGCTAAACTCCACATCCAGAAGCTATTATTCAAGATCCAGAAGCTTTTTTGAATTTTTCAAAAGAGCTTTTGTTTCTTCAGCGAATATATTCAGTGGATTCAATTCAGTGGATTGTTCATTATAAATTTATGGGATCTTTTTATGCTGATCGTGTTGACCACCTGGTCGCTCCAAATAAAAATTTCGAATCGGAATCGAGAAACCATTGGAATTGATCATTTTTTGAGAATCGCAATCGGAATTTGTACGTTGGAAAATTGAGAATCGATTTTGAAATTTGCTTCGGAATCGAAAATTGATTCTATATTCCTTGAAAAGATCCCTGAATTTTAGTAATTTAAATTGAAAATACTTTTATTATAAGAAATCTGAAGTTATAATAATTTTGAACTACAAATCTAGGTTATATGATCTAGATTGTTGGCTCAAATTCATTAAAACCAACTAGTGACATTTAATAAAAATTAATTATTATATTAATTAAATTTAACTAATTTTTAATAACACATTTTCAAATAACCTAGATTTGTAGTTCAAAATTATTATTACTTGGGATTAATGAAAAAAAAGGTATTTTTAATTTTGATTACCTAAATTTTTATTTGGAGCGACCAGCTGGTCACCGGGATCAGCATAAAAAGATCCCATACATTTTTCATGAGCAAATCAATAAATTAGATATATTCGCTGAAGAAACGAAAGCTCTATTGAAAGTTTCAAAATAGCTCCTGGATCTTGAAAAATAGCTTCTGGATGTGGAGTTTAGCAAATTTTCAGTGATTTTAAGATTGTCATCCATAATTCCATAATTTCTATTTTTTTTAAACTCATAAAAATAAGAAATCTCGAAAAAAGTTTCGGGATAAGGATGAATCAATTAAGATTCGTGGTGGACCTGCGATGTCAGTTCCTCTTATTGCACCAACATTGTCTAGACTCAAGGATAATTTGGTAAAAATTTGAAGTCTCTAAATGGTTCCGTTCTTTGAAAATAGTAAAATGTTTGAAAAGCTTTTATAAGAATATACAATTTTGATTACCTAAATTTTAATTTGGAGCAACCAGGATCAGCATGAGGAGAACCCATACATTTTTCATGAGCAATCCAATAAATTAAATATATTCGCTGAAGAAACGAAAGCTCTATTGAGAATCTCAAAAAAGCTTCTGGATCTTGAAAAATAGCTTCTGGATGTGGAGTCTAGCAAGTTTTCAGTTTCTTTAAGATTATCACTCACGATTTCATTTTTTTGAACTCATAAGACGAAGAAATCTCGAAAACAAATTTGGGATAGGGATGAAATTTTCAAGATCCGTGGTAGACCCGTGATGTCAGTTCCACTTATTGCACCAACATTATCTGGGCTCACTGATCATTTGGTAAAAATTTTAAGTCTCTAAGTGGTTCCGTTCTCTTTAAATAGTAAAATGATTGAAAAGCTTGAAAAAAACCAATAAATTCATCTTCAGATCAACAGCGCATGGTAATCTTGGGTTTCTGGTGAAAATCAAATCTCTTGTGATGCCAAATAATTAATAAAAGAAGAAAAATCAAGAAAAGTTAAGCAATGAACAAATTTTGTGCATATCATATGCAAAAAGTGCAAAAATCGCATAGATTCTGGAATCTGAGGAAGAGACGCGGCGAGATAACCAACTTCAAAATGACTAAAAATGTGTGACTTGGCAATGTTTATAAGATCTCATCAAAAAAAATTAATTTTCATTGTTAATAAAAGTGCCACCACATCGTGAACGTTTTTTGGAAAATTCTGATTTTCCCGAAGATCACGGGATCAGCTCTGGTGACCACCAGGTGAGTGGACCAGGTCTGAAACAAAAAGTTTTCATCCTTTACATAGTTGTAAGAAGTTTTGGTGAAGGTCCGATGCTATTGTTCTCGTCAAAGTAAATAAGCGCACAGGTCATGCTCAACTCCTCTACGAATTTACATTTCTGGTATCTTCCGTCTCGCACATCCTTTTGTTCTTTTTGAAAATTTTCCGTTGAAAAATAAGTGGATTTTATTGCAATGCATCTATAAACTCTGCATAATTTTTTCAATTTAACCTAAACGCGATAAAATCATCGAAATAGTGCATTTACTATAGACAAATAGACAATATGTACTAAGTTGCTTTGGAATTTAGTCACAATCAATATATTTGGTTTTTTTTTTCTCTGGAAGTTTGGACTGTCCGACACAGTTTCTTGATTTTTTTGTTCGACTTTTTCAGTGTCCCCAGTTGGAAAAAAATGTTCGATTTTATTTTCAAAATGTAAACATTGCATGTTTATGTTAAAACTAGTTCTATCAGTGATTTAAAGAGTGCCAGTTCACCAAATAGTTCTCCAGAAGATGATAAACACTTGCCGTGGAAGTACTATATGCGTATTACATGACCACACATATAAAACAATGCATTAGTTTGATTGAGCGCCGATATAAAATGTAAACATAAACAAAAACAATAAAATTTGACGCAAAATCATAATAAATTTCTCTAATTAATATATTAATGACTGTATTCCTTAATTCATCAATCAGTAAAGTTCTCTATATTGTTGCTTCATCTTAGTAGTTCATTAAAATGTAGAAGACATGTTATTATATTGGTTTTTATTTTGTAATTTTGTCAAAACTGAACATAATTGGATCCTATCCCAGAAAAAAAGATTTAATAGTGGAGCTTGAAGCTGTTTTGTTGGCCGATTGCACTACTTAATCTTTTTTCCATTGCAATACATCTTCGTTGTTCTCAAAATCTCGATCATTAACTTTTAAGACTATATTTACATTGTTGGGATTCACATTTTTGGTTTCAGGTCCAATTTAGGTTCTTTAGGAGTGATTCAAGGAAGCTAAGCTGATGAGTATATAAGTCATGTAGTATTGATGAAATCTTGATCACATTACATGAGTTTGTTAGCTAGAAATGACATCTCGGTTGATTCTGGGTACCATTATGCTTTGTATAATCATTCCTCTTGCTGTATTTTCAATCTTTTCATGCTTCCCAAACCAATTAATGAATTATGATTACAATTATATGCTTCCAAATGCTTTTATGCTTTCATATAGGTTTATTGAAACTGTTTAAAGTGACCAATTCTCTTGATTGCATGGATGCATCTCCAAAATTTCTCCACTTTTACCTAAAAATATCCTGATTTCCTACATTTCCTAGCTCTTGATCAACAATGTGTTTGAATTTAGCCCCCAAAATTGTTACCTTGATGACTAACAAGTACGTTAAAATCAATTAATGTGAAATTGAACCATCAACTGCAGTTGGTGATGGATGCATCTCTTAAGTTTTATTGTTTTCTTTCAAATGCTATCAAATAATTACTTCCTGAAATGTGATGGATCTTAAAATTTACAAAAACTCTTAAAAATAAATAATCTTTAAAAATAAATTGTATGGGCACCAAGAATCTTGGATCTTCTTCCAGAATTCTGATCTTTTGAGAAATCTTAAAATTTCGATGATTCCTGATTTTTCATAAAATATTTTTTTATGACACTAAGATCACAAATGATCAAATAATACGGGAAAATTTTTATATGGTGAAACCAACTCCAGGATGGCCTCATCTTGGTACCAGAAGTGATATATTTTGGAAGAACCACGAATTTTTGCACTTTGACATGTTCTAAAATTCCAATTTTTTCTGAGAATGCATAGAATCTATCAGTCTTCATGACATAAATATGTGCTGACCAAAGATCTTGGTTCAACTTCCTGCTTTTTGATCTTTTGAAAAACTCTATGTTTCTGTTACTTCGGGTTTATGTAAAAATTCAAAAATCTTGGAATCCTCCTAAAATAAGCCCAATTGAATATTAAAAGTGTCATCTCACTCCCAGAAGGTCAGGGATGAAATATTTTTTCTGCTAATGAAGCCACTAAAAATTATTTCACAAAAAATACTTCTTGTAATCAGAAAATTCTGAAATTTTGTTTCCTAGCCTATAAGTGTCTCAATGTTAAGGAAATGACGTCACCGGAACCGGATATCAGCTAATTTCCGGTTTGGGAAGGGGTAAATTAGAACTGATGTATAAAATCAACCCGTGTTTGGATCTTTCCAAAAATTCATATCCTTATTGTTTATTAAATTCTCTTTTTGAAAAAAAATAAAAAATTCAAAAATTCAAGATGGCCGACAAAATAACGGTCAAAATATTTTTTAACCTTAAAATTTTAAATTTTTTAAATTTTTTTATTAAAATTTTTAAATTTTTTTGAATAGCCTTAAGTGTCAGCTTTCAAGGAAAAAAAAGTTTTTTGAAAAATATCAAGTATAACAGGAGATATCAGCTGGGAAGCAAAGTAAGACTAAAATTGACGCCCAGCATGAAGGAATCAATCGATTTTGCTGAAAACTTGTAAACATCTTCCTGTTATACTCATATTTCAGGAAAATGTAAAAAATTTGACCGGGAAAAATTCCTTCATCCTGAGCGTCAATTTTAGTCTTACTTTGCTTCCCAGCTGATATCTCCTGTTTTACTTGATATTTTTCAAAAAACTTTTTTTTCCTTGAAAGCTGACACTTAATGCTATTCAAAAATATTTTAAAATTTTTATAAAAAAATTTAGAAAATTTAAAATTTTAAGGTTAAAAAATATTTTGACCGTTATTTTGTCGGCCATCTTGAATTTTTGAATTTTTTATTTTTTTTCAAAAAGAGAATTTAATAAACATTAAGGATATGAATTTTTGGAAAGATCCAAACACGGGTTGATTTTATACATCAGTTTTAATTTACCCCTTCCAAACCGGAAATTAGCTGATATCCGGTTCCGGTGACGTCATTTCCTTAACATTGAGACACTTATAGGCTAGGAAACAAAATTTCAGAATTTTCTGATTACTAAAAGTATTTTTTGTGAAATAATTTTTAGTGGCTTCATCAGCAGAAAAAAATTTCATCCCTGACCTTCCGGGAGTGAGATGACACTTTTAATATTCAATTGGGCTTAATTTAGGAGGATTCCAAGATTTTTGAATTTTTACATAAACCCGAAGTAACAGAAACATAGAGTTTTTCAAAAGATCAAAAAGCAGGAAGTTGAACCAAGATCTTTGGTCAGCACTTGTTTATTTCATGAAGACTGATAGATTCTATGCATTCTCAGAAAAAATTGGAATTTTAGAACATGTCAAAGTGCAAAAATTCGTGGTTCTTCCAAAAAATATCACTTCTGGTACCAAGATGAGGCCATCCTGGAGTTGGTTTCACCATATAAAAATTTTCCCGTATAATTTGATCATTTGTGATCTTAGTGTCATAAAAAAATATTTTATGAAAAATCAGGAATCATCGAAATTTTAAGATTTCTCAAAAGATCAGAATTCTGGAAGAAGATCCAAGATTCTTGGTGCCCATACAATTTATTTTTAAAGATTATTTATTTTTAAGAGTTTTTGTAAATTTTAAGATCCATCACATTTCAGGAAGTAATTATTTGATAGCATTTGAAAGAAAACAATAAAACTTTAGAGATGCATCCATCACCAACTGCAGTTGATGGTTCAATTTCACATTAATTGATTTTAACGTACTTGTTAGTCATCAAGGTAACAATTTGGGGGCTAAATTCAAACACATTGTTGATCAAGAGCTAGGAAATGTAGGAAATCAGGAGTAAAAGTGGAGAAATTTTGGAGATGCATCCAACCAATCAAGAGAATTGGTCACTTTAAACAGTATACATAAAACTACATGAGAGCATAAAAGCATTTGGAAGCATTAATAATGTATTAATATTTCATAATTTGGGTTGGGAAGCATAAAAAGATTGAAAATGCAGCAAGAGGAATGATTATGCAAAGCATATTGGTACCCAGAATCAACCGAGATGACATTTTTAGCTAACAAACTTATGGAATGTGATCAAGATTTCATCAATAGTACATGACTTATATACTCTTCAGCTTAGCTTCCTTAAATCACTCCTGAAGAACCTAAATTGGACCTGAAACCAAAAATGTGAATCCCAACAATGTAAATATAGTCATAAAAGCTAGTGATCGAGATTTAGAGAACAACGAAGATGTTTTGCAATGAAAAAAAGATTAAGTAGTGCAATCGGCGAACAAAACAGCTTCAAGATCCACTATTAAATCTTTTATTTCTGGGATAGGATCCAATTATGTTCAATGTTGACAAAATTACAATACGGAAATCAATATATATGACATGTCTTCTACATTTTAATGAACTACTAAGATGAAGCAACAATATAGAGAACTTTACTGATTGATGAATTAAGGAATACGAGCATTAATATATTAGCTAGAGAAATTTGTTATGATTTTGAGTCAAAATATCATTGTTTATATTCAATATTTTTATTTTCATAACCAAAACAATTTTGGCAAAAGTGAGTTTTCAATTATGAGCCTTATCGCCAAGAGCATACGAGCTACTTTTGAAAACTCACGTGGCTAGGAAGCGCTGCCTCAAATTTAGTGTATTTCTTTAAGTAAAATGGGACAATATTGCAGGGTTGTATGAAATTTTTTGTATGCTTTTTACATGTTTTCCTTTTTTAGCTCGAAATTTTCTTTTTTTTACTATGTATTTTTGAGTGAATGATCTTAAAAATAAAACCTTAATAAGTAGGAAATGATTTTGTTCTATATATTTCTATTAAAAGGAGGGTTACCTTATATACCTTAAATATTCATACAACCCTGAGCAAAAAGACCTGTGCGCTTATATACTCGAGCTATTGACGGTATATATTAAGTATATGATTTAAATAGACAGTTAACTTTGGAGCTTTACTCAAGCTCAAATTTTATTGGTTTCTTTGTTGCTGAAGATGATGCCAACTTTCTTAAGCTACTGGCTATGGAATATGTCAAAGAAGTCTCCAACTCAAGTAATCTTTCAACTATTATATTACTAGTTATCCCGTCTCGGCAAAAATGCCGAGTTAAATATTTTGGTTGTAATAAACTTTAAGCCATCAATCTAGATCAAATAACCTAGATTTGTAGTTTAAAATTATTTTAACTTCAGATTAATGAAAAAAAAACGTATTTTTTAATTTTGATCACCTACATTTTTATTTGGAGCGACCAGCTGGTCACCAGGATCAGCATAAAAAGATCCCATACATTTTTTCATGAGCACTATGAAAAGTTTAAAAAAATGCTTCTGGATCTTGAAAAATAGCTTCTGGATGTGGAGTCTAGCAATTTTTCAGTTTCTTTAATCTTCTCCCTCACGATTTCATTTTTTGAACTCATAAGACGAAGAAATATCGAAAACAAATGTTTGATAGGGATGAAATTTTCAAGATCCGTGGTAGACCCGTGATGTCAGTTCCACTTATTGCACCAACATTATCTGGGCTCACTGATCATTTGGTAAAAATTTTAAGTCTCTAAGTGGTTCCGTTCTCTTTAAATAGTAAAATGATTGAAAAGCTTGAAAAAACCAATAAATTCATCTTCAGATCAACAGCGCATGGTAATCTTGGGTTTCTGGTGAAAATCAAATCTCTTGTGATGCCAAATAATTAATAAAAGAAGAAAAATCAAGAAAAGTTAAGCAATGAACAAATTTTGTGCATATCATATGCAAAAAGTGCAAAAATCGCATAGATTCTGGAATCTGAGGAAGAGACGCGGCGAGATAACCAACTTCAAAATGACTAAAAATGTGTGACTTGGCAATGTTTATAAGATCTCATCAAAAAAATTAATTTTCATTGTTAATAAAAAGTGCCACCACATCGTGAACGTTTTTTTGGAAAATTCTGATTTTCCCGAAGATCACGGGATCAGCTCTGGTGACCACCAGGTGAGTGGACCAGGTCTGAAACAAAAAGTTTTCATCCTTTACATAGTTGTAAGAAGTTTTGGTGAAAAAAATTCTTGAAAAACTTAATCCGTTCAAAAGTTATTAAGCTTCAGTACACCGACACGACAGAATTTCGCGCACAACATATATAGAAATATATATACAACTGAATTCTATTATATCTAATAATGTTGGACACCATTTAAATCAGAGGGGTCCGATGCTATTGTTCTCGTCAAAGTAAATAAGCGCACAGGTCATGCTCAACTCCTCTACGAATTTACATTTCTGGTATCTTCCGTCTCGCACATCCTTTTGTTCTTTTTGAAAATTTTCCGTTGAAAAATAAGTGGATTTTATTGCAATGCATCTATAAACTCTGCATAATTTTTTCAATTTAACCTTAACGCGATAAAATCATCGAAATAGTGCATTTACTATAGACAAATAGACAATATGTACTAAGTTGCTTTGGAATTTAGTCACAATCAATATATTTGTTTTTTTTTTCTCTGGAAGTTTGGACTGTCCGACACAGTTTCTTGATTTTTTTGTTCGACTCTTTCAGTGTCCCCAGTTGGAAAAAAATGTTCGATTTTATTTTCAAAATGTAAACATTGCATGTTTATGTTAAAACTAGTTCTATCAGTGATTTAAAGAGTGCCAGTTCACCAAATAGTTCTCCAGAAGATGATAAACACTTGCCGTGGAAGTACTATATGCGTATTACATGACCACATATAAAACAATGCATTAGTTTGATTGAGCGCCGATATAAAATGTAAACATAAACAAAAACAATAAAATTTGACGCAAAATCATAATAAATTTCTCTAATTTATATATTAATGACTGTATTCCTTAATTCATCAATCAGTAAAGTTCTCTATATTGTTGCTTCATCTTAGTAGTTCATTAAATGTAGAAGACATGTTATTATATTGGTTTCCGTATTGTAATTTTGTCAACATTGAACATAATTGGATCCTATCCCAGAAAAACAGATTTAATAGTGGAGCTTGAACCTGTTTTGTTCGCCGATTGCACTACTTAATCTATTTTTCATTGCAAAACATCTTCGTTGTTCTCAAAATCTCGATCATTAGCTTTTAAGACTATATTTACATTGTTGGGATTCACATTTTTGGTTTCAGGTCCAATTTAGGTTCTTCAGGAGTGATTTAAGGAAGCTAAGCTGAAGAGTATATAAGTCATGTACTATTGATGAAATCTTGATCACATTCCATAAGTTTGTTAGCTAAAAATGTCATCTCGGTTGATTCTGGGTACCAATATGCTTTGCATAATCATTCCTCTTGCTGCATTTTCAATCTTTTTATGCTTCCCAACCCAAATTATGAAATATAATTACATTATTTATGCTTCCAAATGCTTTTATGCTTTCATGTAGGTTTATATATACTATTTAAAGTGACCAGTCCTATTGATTGCATGGATGCATCTCCAAAATTTCTCCACTTTTATCTAAAAATATCCTGATTTCCCACATTTCCTAGCTCTTGATCAACAATGTGTTTGAATTTAGCCCCCAAAATTGTTACCTTGATGACTCACAAGTACGTTTAAATCAATAAATTTGAAAATGAACCATCAACTGCATGTGGTGATGGATGGATCTCTTAAGTTTTATTGTTTTTTTTTAAAATGCTATCAAATAATTACTTCCTGAAATGTGATGGACCTTAAAATCTACAAAAACTCTTGAAAATAAATAATCTTTAAAAATAAATTGTATGGGTACCAAGAATCTTGGATCTTCTTCCAGAATTCTGATCTTTTGAGAAATCTTAAAATTTCGATGATTCCTGATTTTTCATAAAATATTTTTTTATGACACTAAGATCACAAATGATCAAATAATACGGGAAAATTTTTATATGGTGAAACCAACTCCAGGATGGCCTCATCTTGGTACCAGAAGTGATATATTTTGGAAGAACCACGAATTTTTGCACTTTGACATGTTCTAAAATTCCAATTTTTTCTGAGAATGCATAGAATCTATCAGTCTTCATGACATAAATATGTGCTGACCAAAGATCTTGGTTCAACTTCCTGCTTTTTGATCTTTTGAAAAACTCTATGTTTCTGTTACTTCGGGTTTATGTAAAAATTCAAAAATCTTGGAATCCTCTTAAAATAATCTCAATTAAATATTAAAAGTGTCATCTCACTCCCGAAAGGTCAGGGATGAAATTTTTTTTCTGCTAATGAAGCCACTAAAAATTATTTCACAAAAAACACTTCTAGTAATCAGAAAATTCTGAAATTTTGTTTCCTAGCCTAAAAGTGCTTCAATGTTAAGGAAATGACGTCACCGGAACCGGATATCAGCTAATTTCCGGTTTGGGAAGGGGTGAATTAAAACTGATGTATAAAATCAACCCGTGTTTGGATCTTTCCAAAAATTCATATCCTTCATTTTTATTAAATTCTCTTTTTGAAAAAAAATAAAAAATTCAAAAATTCAAGATGGCCGACTAAATAACGGTCAAAATATTTTTTAACCTTAAAATTTTAAATTTTTTAAATTTTTTTATAAAAATTTTAAAATATTTTTGAATAGCCTTAAGTGTCAGCTTTCCAGGAAAAAAAAGTTTTTTGAAAAATATCAAGTAAAACAGGAGATATCAGCTGGGAAGCAAAGTAAGACTAAAATTGACGCCCAGCATGAAGGAATCAATCGATTTTGCTGAAAACTTGTAAACATCTTCCTGTTATACTCATATTTCAGGAAAATGTAAAAAATTTGACCGGGAAAAATTCCTTCATCCTGGGCGTCAATTTTAGTCTTACTTTGCTTCCCAGCTGATATCTCCTGTTATACTTGATATTTTTCAAAAAACTTTTTTTTCCTTGAAAGCTGACACTTAAGGCTATTCAAAAAAATTTAAAAATTTTAATAAAAAAATTTAAAAAATTTAAAATTTTAAGGTTAAAAAATATTTTGACCGTTATTTTGTCGGCCATCTTGAATTTTTGGATTTTTTATTTTTTTTCAAAAAGAAAATTTAATAAACATCAAGGATATGAATTTTTGGAAAGATCCAAACACGGGTTGATTTTATACATCAGTTTTAATTTACCCCTTCCCAAACCGGAAGTTAGCTGATATCCGGTTCCGGTGACGTCATTTCCTTAACATTGAGACACTTATAGGCTAGGAAACAAAATTTCAGAATTTTCTGATTACTAGAAGTATTTTTTGTGAAATAATTTTTAGTGGCTTCATTAGCAGAAAAAAAATTTCATCCCTGACCTTCCGGGAGTGAGATGACACTTTTAATATTCAATTGGGCTTATTTTAGGAGGATTCCAAGATTTTTGAATTTTTACATAAACCCGAAGTAACAGAAACATAGAGTGTTTCAAAAGATCAAAAAGCAGGAAGTTGAACCAAGATCTTTGGTCAGCACTTGATAATTTCATAAAGACTGATAGATTCTATGCATTCTCAGAAAAAATTGGAATTTTAGAACATGTCAAAGTGCAAAAATTCGTGGTTCTTCCAAAATATATCACTTCTGGTACCAAGATGAGGCCATCCTGGAGTTGGTTTCACCATATAAAAATTTTCCCGTATTATTTGATCATTTGTGATCTTAGTGTCATAAAAAAATATTTTATGAAAAATCAGGAATCATCGAAATTTTAAGATTTCTCAAAAGATCAGAATTCTGGAAGAAGATCCAAGATTCTTGGTACCCATACAATTTATTTTTAAAGATTATTTATTTTCAAGAGTTTTTGTAGATTTTAAGGTCCATCACATTTCAGGAAGTAATTATTTGATAGCATTTTAAAAAAAAACAATAAAACTTAAGAGATCCATCCATCACCACATGCAGTTGATGGTTCATTTTCAAATTTATTGATTTAAACGTACTTGTGAGTCATCAAGGTAACAATTTTGGGGGCTAAATTCAAACACATTGTTGATCAAGAGCTAGGAAATGTGGGAAATCAGGATATTTTTAGGTAAAAGTGGAGAAATTTTGGAGATGCATCCAACCAATCAAGAGAATTGGTCACTTTAAACAGTTTAAATAAACCTATATGAAAGCATAAAAGCATTTGGAAGCATAAATATTGTAATCATAATTCATTAATTGGTTTGGGAAGCATGAAAAGATTGAAAATGCAGCAAGAGGAATGATTATGGAAAGCATATTGGTACCCAGAATCAACCGAGATGACATTTTTATTCTAACAAACTTATGTAATGTGATCAAGATTTCATCAATAGTACATGACTTATATACTCATCAGCTTAGCTTCCTGAAATCACTCCTGAAGAACCTAAATTGGACCTGAAACCAAAAATGTGAATCCCAACAATGTAAATATAGTCATAAAAGCTAGTGATCGAGATTTAGAGAACAACGAAGATGTTTTGCAATGAAAAATAGATTAAGTAGTGCAATCGGCGAACAAAACAGCTTCAAGATCCACTATTAAATCTTTTATTTCTGGGATAGGATCCAATTATGTTCAATGTTGACAAAATTACCAAATGAAAACCAATATAACAACATGTCTTCTACATTTAATGAACTACTAAGATGAAGCAACAATATAGAGAACTTTACTGATTGATGAATTAAGGAATACAGTCATTAATATATTAATTAGAGAAATTTATTATGATTTTGCGTCAAAATAACATTGTTTATATTCAATATTTTTATTTTCATAACCAAAACAATTTTGGCAAAAGTGAGTTTTCAATTATGAGCCTTATCGCCAAGAGCATACGAGCTACTTTTGAAAACTCACGTGGCTAGGAAGCGCTGCCTCAAATTTAGCCTATTTCTTTAAGTAAAATGGGACAATATTGCAGGGTTGTATGAAATTTTTTGTATGCTTTTTACATGTTTTCCTTTTTTAGCTCGAAATTTTCTTTTTTTTACTATGTATTTTTGAGTGAATGATCTTAAAATTAAAACCTTAATATGTAGGAAATGATTCTGTTCTATATATTTCTATTAAAAGGAGGGTTACCTTATATACCTTAAATATTCATACAACCCTGAGCAAAAAGACCTGTGCGCTTATATACTCGAGCTATTGACGGTATATATTAAGTATATGATTTAAATAGACAGTTAACTTTGGAGCTTTACTCAAGCTCAAATTTTATTGGTTTCTTTGTTGCTGAAGATGATGCCAACTTTCTTAAGCTACTGGCTATGGAATATGTCAAAGAAGTCTCCAACTCAAGTAATCTTTCAACTATTATATTACTAGTTATCCCGTCTCGGCAAAAATGCCGAGTTAAATATTTTGGTTGTAATAAACTTTAAGCCATCAATCTAGATCAAATAACCTAGATTTGTAGTTTAAAATTATTTTAACTTCAGATTAATGAAAAAAAAACGTATTTTTTAATTTTGATCACCTACATTTTTATTTGGAGCGACCAGCTGGTCACCAGGATCAGCATAAAAAGATCCCATACATTTTTCATGAGCAATCCAATAAATTAGATATATTCGCTTAAGAAACGAAATCTCTATGAAAAGTTTAAAAAAATGCTTCTGGATCTTGAAAAATAGCTTCTGGATGTGGAGTCTAGCAAGTTTTCAGTTTCTTTAAGATTATCACTCACGATTTCATTTTTTTGAACTCATAAGACGAAGAAATCTCGAAAACAAATTTGGGATAGGGATGAAATTTTCAAGATCCGTGGTAGACCCGTGATGTCAGTTCCACTTATTGCACCAACATTATCTGGGCTCACTGATCATTTGGTAAAAATTTTAAGTCTCTAAGTGGTTCCGTTCTCTTTAAATAGTAAAATGATTGAAAAGCTTAGAAAGAACCAATAAATTCATCTTCAGATCAACAGCGCATGGTAATCTTGGGTTTCTGGTGAAAATCAAATCTCTTGTGATGCCAAATAATTAATAAAAGAAGAAAAATCAAGAAAAGTTAAGCAATGAACAAATTTTGTGCATATCATATGCAAAAAGTGCAAAAATCGCATAGATTCTGGAATCTGAGGAAGAGACGCGGCGAGATAACCAACTTCAAAATGACTAAAAATGTGTGACTTGGCAATGTTTATAAGATCTCATCAAAAAAAATTAATTTTCATTGTTAATAAAAAGTGCCACCACATCGTGAACGTTTTTTTGGAAAATTCTGATTTTCCCGAAGATCACGGGATCAGCTCTGGTGACCACCAGGTGAGTGGACCAGGTCTGAAACAAAAAGTTTTCATCCTTTACATAGTTGTAAGAAGTTTTGGTGAAAAAAATTCTTGAAAAACTTAATCCGTTCAAAAGTTATTAAGCTTCAGTACACCGACACGACAGAATTTCGCGCACAACATATATAGAAATATATATACAACTGAATTCTATTATATCTAATATTGATCGAGGGTATTTATGGCTACTTTAAAAAACATCTTGAACTTTACTTATAGAGTAGATAAAAATAACGAAATAGATTAGTTTTAATCGATCTCAAACAAGTAAGAATAAATAATTATTTAAAATCCGTGTTCTTTCCTTTTCAGTTGCATGTAATTTATAAATTCAAACTTAATTATTGCAACCTGAAAAACAAAATTTCATTTATTTATAGAGAAAAAAATATTAACTTATAAAAATGAGTTTGTTGATTTAAAAATCCAAAAATTCGACCAACCAAACCTCATTTTAGGAAAATTTTGAGTCACAACTTAAAATTTGAAAAAAGTATTATATAATATAAATTTGAAAATTGAGAATCCTCAAAACTGGTATCCAGAGCAAATTCTATGACATGAATGAACCATTTGTAACTAAGATAATCATATTTTAACATTTGAAAGAATTTAAAAATTGAAAATGTGAGATTTTGAAAGTTTGGTAGCAAAAGCTGCAACTTCAAACCACAAAACTTAAAATGTTAAGTATCGTTAACAAAAATCAACAATCAACATGCAATCAGCAGTCATATTATATTAAATATTATCTCAATTTGAACTTCTAAGAAATTCAAAATCATTCTTAAGACAAAATATATGAAAAAACAATTTCCTGGTAAGTCCTCAAGTAACTCAAGCGATAATTTTTTGATTATTATCTTTCTTTGATGTTAATGTTGGCAATACATGGCATTGACGCGAGCAATATCTTTCTCACTCAATCGAACTCTTTGACCCATAACTTCGTTGGACTCCTGTAAAATATGAATGACATAGCTTTATAGAAAAATATAATGCTAAAAACAGAGATGTATTCATTCAAAAATGTAGTCGCTGTGTTTAAGTGATAGATTAAATATTTAATAATATGTAAACTTACGTTCAATTTAACGATTGTATCCTGACCATTGATCGAAAAAGCAGTTCTCGAATAGTGCATAACTCTGTAAAAGATACATAACCAATAAATTATTTAAGTATCAATCTATATTAACTCACGATCCATAATCGTACAAGACATCAAAGTTGGTAACACGAGTTGCCTCATGTTTAGCAAAGTTGTTCTCAGTTCCTGCTTGAATATTGGCCCAAACAATTTCAACAAAGTCATCACGCTCAGGAGCAGATTGCATATGGTAGAAACCTAATGCATGAAGGAATTCATGGATGATGGTATACAGACGAAAGCATCCAGATTCTGGGTTGTTTGGTGTAAGATTTAATACTTGAGCTCCACCTCGTCTTCCAACTGAAGAGTAGCATCCATCGTTGTTTCCTCTGATTGTTATGTAGTCGGAGTGATGAATATCTCTACGTACAAGCCTCAAGCAAGTAACAGCTTCCAAATCATGCGCGGCTTTGTCAATATATGCAATTTGTTCGGCATCTTCATATAGATAAGTAAATTGTTAGAATTCATTATAACATCATGAAAGGTGGTGAAACTCACTGAAATATTGAGTTTCAATAAAGTAAGGAACCTCGAAATTCAACCATCTGTATCTAGTATCAATCAAACCAGTTCTAGAATTGCGCTGCATGAGTTCCTCAGGAGTCATTAAGATATCTCCTTCAAACTGGCCACTGAACTCTTCAGCTAAGTCATCAGGTTGAAGGTTGGCCAACCTTGCAACTATAAGTTAGAAATATTATGATTTTTCTAAACTGTGATTATAAATTCTTACGGTTTTCCGGAGTGTTTGGTCGAATCAATTTTGAATCTTCAACGGGCAAAGCGTTGACCAAACATAATCCGAAGATTACACCAATTAATCCGAAAAGCTTCTGTAATAATTTTAATATGTTAGAAAGTTTGCTTTTTATTTTTAGAATATGTTGGTAAACTAACCATTTTTAAATGAAAATAAACAAGTCCGCTCAAAAGAACAACACTGTCTAAAGGAAATAATTAAGAAACTCGATATTTTTAACGCACTTTTTAGTGGGTTCGGGTGAAAATTCTTGAACAATGAACTTGTATCGTTTTAAATCTGCTTGATTAGATTTGATGCACACAATAAATTATTTTATCAATTGATCAGTACCATTCAAAGATTAAAACGATTATATTATGATGTAGCAATTTAAACTTCAAAATTTAATTTTGTCACAAAAATGCGATCAATTTTCAATTAAATTGAATTCGTCATTAGATATGTATATTTTTGTAAAACACTGTAGAACATTTTATTTATTCAAAAGATTGATCATTGAAAGTAGATTTATCTTTACTTTATTTTCCATAATAACTTTTAAACAAATTTTAAAATGAATATTTTTCACAAATGCTGGCAATACATGGCATTCACTCGAGCAATATCTTTTTCACTCAATCGAACTCTTTGACCCATAACTTCGTCGGATTCCTGTAAAATATGAATAATATGAAGAAATTTGAAAACTAAATTGAAATCTGAAGGAACAAAACTTGTTCTATTCTTACATTTAATTTCAGTATAGTAGGTTGACCATTGATAGAGAATGCTACAGCTGGATAGTGCATAACTCTGTAACAGAAATCATAACCAATAAATGCTTTAAGAAGAAATCAATGTAAACTTACGATCCATAATCGTACAAAACATTAAAGTTGCTGACGCGAGTTGCCTCATGTTTAGCAAAGTTGTTCTCAGTTCCTGCTTGAATATTGGCCCAAACAATTTCAACAAAGTCATCACGCTCAGAAGCAGATTGCATATGGTAGAAACCTAATGCATGAAGGAATTCATGGATGATGGTATACAGACGAAAGCATCCAGATTCTGGGTTGTTTGGTGTAAGATTCAAAACTTGAGCTCCACCTCGTCTTCCAACTGAAGAGTAGCATCCATCGTTGTTTCCTCTGATTGTTATGTAGTCGGAATGATGAATATCTCTACGTACAAGCCTCAAGCAAGTAACAGCTTCCAAATCATGCGCGGCTTTGTCAATATATGCAATTTGTTCGGCATCTGCATGGTGAGGTAAATTGTTAGAATTTATAATAACATCATGAAAGGTGAAACTTACTGAAATATTGAGTTTCAATAAAATAAGGAACCTCGAAATTCAACCATCTGTATCTAGTATCAATCAAACCAGTTCTAGAATTGCGCTGGATAAGTTCGTCATCAGTCATTAAGATATCTCCTTCAAACTGGCCACTGAACATTTCAGCAATATCATCTGGCTGGGGGTTGGCCAACCTTGCAACTATAAGTAAGAACTATTAAGATTTTTGTAAATTGTGGTTATAAATTCTTACGGTTTTCCGGAGTGTTTGGTCGAATCAATTTTGAATCTTCAACGGGCAATGCGTTGACCAAAAATAATCCGAAGATTACAACAATTAATCCGAAAAGCTTCTGTAATAAAATTTAGTTCTTGGAACATTAAAAAAAAATTGTGTACTAACCATTTTTCGTTTCAAAAGAAGAACGATGAGTGAAAGAAAGTTTTACCAAAGCTGTTATTTTATACTAATTGAAGTATAGGTTTGTTTTTCAAAGTGAGCTTGCATTTTATGATATCAAACCCGATTAGATTTCTGCTAAAGGTAATTTACAATAACTTTAATAAGTGAGTCCGCGTTATGCTGATAAGTAACTAAAAATATCTCGAGTAGCTCTTGTTATTAATTGTTTTGAACTGAGGTTTATTGAAACGAGAGACCTTTATAATTCTAACTGTTCACACACATATAAATTGGTGTAATTGATGAACATTGATAAACATAACTCTCGAAAACAATTCTACACTTTATTTGCTGGAGGTCCCTTAAAAAGATCTAAAGATTTGAATTCTGTCAATTTTCAAAACACTTTGATAAGAAAATATCAAAACCTTAAAAATTATTGTTGTGCAATTGATTTACTTGTACTATGATAACAAATAATCAAATGACTTAATCTAATCAATGCGCTGGTCAAAAACGATACAACTTCATTGTTCAGTCGTGATTTGAATTTTTTACAGGATTTTAAATATTATTTGAGAAAATGAACACAGAAATGAGTCTTCTTTCAGTTGAAAAGGTGCCTCGATTAAAAATGGTTTGATTTAAAAAATCTGTAAAATCTTTGACTAAATATTTTTAATTACAGAATTTCTTGGGATTAACAATATTAATCTTAGGATTATTATGTTTGGTCAACGCTGTACCAGTTGAAGATTCAAAATTGATTCGACCAAACACACCAGCTAACCGTACCTATTTTGATATAATAAAAAGTAAAATTATTCTTATGTAATGAAAATTATAGTTGCAAAGCTAGCAAATTTGAAGCCAGATGACCATGCTGAATTTTTGAGTGGACAATTTGAAGGTGACATTTTGATGACTGATGATGAGTTGAGACAATTACAATCTAAAACTGGATTGATCGATACCAGGTTCAGATGGTTGAATAATGAGGTTCCTTATTGGATTGAAACTGATTATTTTGGTTAGATCTCTTAACTTTATAAACGTTAATAATTTAACAAATCAAGATCCTTATAGACGACGCACAAATTGCTCACATTGAGAAAGCTGTGAATGAAATGGAAGCAGCGACATGCTTGAAATTTGTGAAGAGAACTTACTATCACACAGATTATATTACCATTAAAGGGAATAATGATGGATGTTACTCATCAGTTGGTAGACGTGGTGGTGTTCAAACTTTAAATCTTACTCCTTACGCTCCTCAAACTGGTTGTTTCTATTTGACAACCATTATTCATGAGTTTATGCATGCATTAGGATTTTATCATCAGCAATCTGCAACTGAACGTGATGAGTTTGTAAAAATTATTTGGGAAAACATTGAACCAGGTCTTGAAAATAATTTTAATACTTATGATGCAAATCGTATTACAAATTTTAATATCTCGTATGACTTTGGATCGTAAGTTATTTTTTCTGCCATAAAATTTTATCTGGTAATTTATTTGATTGTTTTAGAATAATGCATTATCCTAGTACAGCCTTTTCTATCAACGGAGAGGACACCATCGTTAAAATAGTTGTAATGTCTTCGCAATATAATTTTCTAGAATCGCTTTTGATGAATTTCATTTAAAATAGGAAAACAATGAGGTTATGGGTCAAAGAATTGCTATGAGTGCAAGCGATATTGCTCGCATGAATGCAATGTACAATTGTCCCGTGGTTATTCCACCTACAACAGGTCCAAGCATTAGTCAAAGAATTATTGCAGCTTTGAGACAATTCTTCGCGAACTTTTTAGGAGGACTTTTTGGAGGAATGTAAATTCATGTAAATTGAAAAAGTTGTAAGAAAATAAAAAAATCAACTTAAATAAATTTTGTTGATTATATGTTAACGCGTAAATTGTCAATAGGAATAACTTGAATTTTAGGTTGTCGGACTTTAAAAAATGCAGATAAATGATTAAAAATAGCAAATATTCCTATAATGTGAAGGTTCTTGATCGTTGAACATCTATTGTTTGCAATCGGATATGATTAGATAAAGCTCTCCATAATAAGTGCATGTATAAATCAATGGCACAAGAACAAACTAAGTTTTAACGCGTAGTTCTTTTTTTCTTTAAAAATCACTTCAACAAAGTTGTGTCAAGTATTCACATTAAATTAGATAACAGATTCTGAATCGAATTTTGTTCAAGATAATGCCTATTTAATCAAATTGAGGGTTAAGTTGTAAAAGATCTATATTCTCAATCCTTTTTATAAACTTATATTAGGACTGGCATTTCAAATGGCGATTCCGTAACAAATCGTTTTATGATGAGAACTCAAAAACTTGAATATTTTTATGTGAGCAACTTAAACTAATTAAATCTGAAATTTATCTGGAATTGTCGATAAAATATAAAATTTTCAAGTTTCCTATCCCGCTGATCCACAAAGTACCAAGAGTCCCAAAAAACAGGGAATTTTGACAATTTTTCTTTTTGCTCCAAAATATCTCGAGAACCTTAATACTTCTATGCGTCAAACTTTGCCTAGTAATAATCTTCAATAACTTAGGAAGAGATTAATAAAGATCCAGTTCAGAATTGCTCCACCCGCTGGTCCACAAAACGATATTAATTTAAAATCCCAAAAATTCAATTAAAAAAGCCAATAAATTTTTTCTTTTTGCCCTATCATTTGAAAACCATAATACTTCTATGTGTAAAACTTTGCCTAAAAATGATCTTCAATGACCAACAAAAAGATTAATAAAGATCCAGCGAAGAATTGCTCCACCCGCTGATCCACAAACATACATGAATCCCAAAAAGTCGGCGAACTTAAAAAAAAAATGAATTTTTTGCATCAGAACCTACACATAAATCGAAACCACTAATAAATTTGCTCCTGGATTATAACAGGATGGTTGCACTACACCTAATATACCTACGAATTAAAGCATATTTTGCACAAGTTGATTTAAGTTTATAAGTTTACGATTTTTTAATCGTGTTTTATTTATTAGTTCATTTTTCATTTTAAACAAAATTTACATTCCACCGAAAATTCCTCCGAAGAACGATGCAATGAACTGCCTCAATGCAGCAATAATTTGTTTAACAGTTGGACCTGTGGTTGGTGGTGCTGGTGGAACTACAGTTGGACACTTGTACATCGCGTTGATTCGTGCGATATCACTTTCACTCATTCGAAGTCTTTGACCCATAACTGCCTCAGATTCCTAAAATTGAGTTTTTATAACAAAAATTTCGTGATGAAAATTCAAAATGAAAGGAACTTACATGCAATTTAACAATAGTATCCTGTCCGTTAATAGAAAATGCTCTTGCGGAATAATGCATGACGCTTAAAATAAAAGATCCAATGATTTAAACCATTAAGTAAAGACAAATTGATATAAACTTACGATCCATAATCATATAAAACTCCAAAGTTTGTAATTCGATTTGCATCGTATGTGTTAAAATTGTGCTCTTTGCCAGCTTCAATATTTTCCCACACAATCTGAACAAAATCGTCACGTTCAGTTGCAGATTGCATGTGATAGAGTCCGATTGCATGCATAAATTCATGGACAATTGTGTAAAGACGGAAACAACCAGATTCTGGAACATTAGGAGTTAGATTCAAAGTTTGAACCGCTCCACGTCTTCCGACTGATGAATAGCATCCATCAGTATTTCCTTTTATGGTTATGTAGTCAGTGTGATGATATGTTCTCTTTACAAATTTCAAGCAAGTTACTGCTTCAAGTTCATGGGCAGCTTTTTCAATGTATGCAATTTGTTCCTCGTCTATTAGGATTTGGTTTGTTAAATTATGAACTTCATTACAGTGAAAATATCTTACTAAAGAATTCAGTTTCAATCCAATAAGGAACCTCGTTGTTAATCCATCTGTAAGTCTCATCAATCAATCCAGTTTTAGATTGCAATTTTCTGATTTCTTCATCAGTCATCAAAATGTCTCCTTCAAATTGTCCACTTAACTCTTCAGCCAATTCATCTGGTTTTAGGTTTGCCAATCTTTCAACTATAATAAAGTTTCTATAGGATCTTTTTTAAGAGTTTAGTTAAATTTACCATTATTTGGACTGTTTGGCTTGATCAACAATGAATCTTCAACAGGAAGTGCGTTGACCAAACATAATCCAAAGATTATGGAAATTAGACCTAAATGCTTTTGTAAGGAAAATGAAATTTCTGTGTGAAATATTGTCAAATATATAACTAACCATGTTTAAAAAAAGAGCACCTTTTAACTCGAAAGAAAAATGACTTGTGAGTTTTTTTTAGTAAATCCAAAGTTTTTAAGTATCGATCGACAAATATAATCTTTATAACTGATTTATTGCTTTATTGTATGAATTGATAAGATAATATTAAATTACAAGTAGCTTAAGAATTGTATATACAGATATACTTAATTTTATTGATTAACATACCATTTCTAGCAAGATTATATGATGGTTTTGTAGCTTATAAAAAGCTTATAGAAAGAACATAATAAATATTACTACACAAATTTCGAAAAACTGCACATTTTATTGTACAAAAACTTGCATACAATTTTTGAACGTTAACAATCAATAATATCTTAAATTTGACATTTAACCGATAAGAATTTTACTGAGCAATACCACCATGCCTGACTGATAACAGTAGAGTAGAAACTAAAAAAAATTTGATCGAACTTTAGTGTAAGCAGTGATTGCGATTTGTTCGGTGCTGTTGAAAGATATTTAAATTTTAAACTCAATAATTTATTTAACAAAGTTCGAACCAGGAAGTTTTCAACATCACCACATAATTACTCAATTCAATTATCCAGAATTCGTTACCATAGGCGTCACCTGAAATGCACACAAAGCACTCTGACTCAAGCTTACTGCCATAAAGTTTGCAATCTCATATAGCATATATAAATTTCGCAATAGCGATATCGTTCCATTCAATTATATGGATTAGACAAACTTTCCATTTCCATCAAAAATATCAACGAACAAAAACACCAAAACATAACTTGAAGTAATTTAAAGTGCTTATATGTGATTTATTGTTCTTTGGTGCTGGAACGTGTCGTTGTGCTGACCAAGAAACATTTTCATAAAAGAAAATCATGCTGGTTTGTACTCAATTGCTTAAAAATGTATGTAAAATTAAAAATTATCTCCAATAGTTTTTCGGGACTGTGTCTTTATTTGTGGGATTTTACTATGCTGCATCAATACCATTTGAAGAAACTCCCACTGAAATTGGACTAATCAAACCAAATACAGAAGAAAATAGTAAGTACTTTGTGATGATGAATTTACAATTATGGTAAATTAAAAATTATTTTTAGTTGAAAAAATCTTTGATAACGAGGAGATTGTAGATCATGCTGAAGAGTTAAGTGGACAGTTTGAAGGAGACATAGTTATGAGTGATCAAGAAATTATGAGGCTTCAATCTAAAACTGGCTTAGTGAATGAAGCATTTAGATGGCAAAACAACATTGTGCCTTATGAGATCGATTCTTATTATTTTAGTAAGTAGTAACTCGTTAAGAAATATTCGTAAAACATCTAAAACTAAACACACATTTTAGATGACGAACAAGTTGAGTATATTATAAAAGCAACAAAAGAACTTGAAGCTGTGACCTGTTTACGATTTGTCCCAAGAAATGATGACCACGAGGATTACATAACAATTCAAGGTGAAGCTGGAGGCTGTTATTCTTCAGTTGGTCGTAGAGGTGGTGGACAAATTTTGAATTTAGCTCCAAGTGCTCGCATTGAGTCTGGCTGTTTCCGTCTATTTACCATTGTTCATGAATTTATCCATGCAATTGGATTCTATCACATGCAATCAGCTACTGAACGGGATGAATACGTTCAAATTATATGGCAAAATATTCAACCAGGACGAGAGCACAATTTTAACACATATGATGCCAACAGAATTTCCAACTTTGAAGTGGAGTACGATCCAGGTTCAGTAATGCATTACGGTCGTCAAGGTAAGAACTAAATATTTCAAATAATTCTGACTAATACACAATATCTTTTTAGCTTTTTCAATCAACGGCGAGGATACAATAGTTGCTCTTCAAGGTTTTTCTGGAACGATGGGTCAAAGAAGTGAAATGAGTGATAGTGACATTCTGCGAATAAATAAAATGTACAATTGCCCTGATGTACCTGATTTTAGAGAAATTCCAGCAGTCAGTGAACCAGAAAAGCCAAGTAGTCGTTTCCATGAAAAAATGCTTATTGCAATCAGAAACCTAATATACAACGTGTTGGAGAACTCTGACCACTTTAAACTTAAAAATAAAGAATAAGTACATTTAATATCAAAAAGCATATAAATGTAGTAAGATAAGAATTAAGTTTTTCCACAATAAATTATTTGCGTATACTCAGAACCAAAAAACACATAGTTTGTTTTAGTTATTCTTTTTTCTTTTAAATATTTGCACAAGTTTTGCGTATTTTTGATAAATAAACACAGTTAAAATTTATTTAATTAGTAATTTGCTTGTAATACGCCACTTCAAAATTTGGGACATAAATTCCTTCTGGGACTTCATGATACTTTTCTGAGCCAGTTTTGCACACTGATTCATGCTGTATATTCAGTTTTTCTTGAAATGCCCCAAGATTCCCATAAACTTCATAACATCAAATTTGGCGCCACGTGAATTTTCCAAAATTTCCATGTTTTCCAAACAAAAATTTTTTTATTGTAAAGTGTGGTCAATTTATCCATGCAAAACTGGCTCAGAGAAGTATCATGAAGTCCCAGAAGGAATCAGGTGTTTCGGCGTGTAATGAATGCTTTATTGAAAAATAAAAATTTGTAAAAATTTGAATAAAAAAAAATTTTGGCTTCTAGGAAAGGTACATAAGATTTCAAAGATTGCAAAAATCATACAATATGTCAAGATAATTAATTTTTTTTTCTTCCAAAAAACAAGACCCGAAAATTTTTATGACTTATATCTTTACAACATACAAAATACAATTAATTTTTCATTCAGAAAAAGTTGACAATTATTTACACCGTTTGTTCTAATTTATTATCAGTAATGAGTTGAAAAAATATAATCATAAAATTTATCATTAAGTATAAAAGGATTCGATACAAAAGAGATGGTTTGAACAATTTTATCCAGATAGCTTTGATATGGTGAGCAAGATGTGATGTGCCGAAAAGCTCTGAAATGTGCTGTATTTTTATACTTTTCAAAATGATTATTTCAGAAAAATAAATTAAGCTTATTATGTCTGGGATTACTGATAGCATTTTCCAATGTAAGCTGCAAGCCAGTTGAAGAAAGTGAAGTGAAAATTGAAGATGGCTTAGTGGATACTTTTGTTGATTTCCCCCAGAACTTGGACAGTCAAACAAATTCGTCAGGAAATGGAGGTATATTTAAATTTCTTATATATCAATTGCAATCTTATGAAATTCATATCATTATTAGCCGAGCAGTTAGGTAATCATTTTGAAGGAGATCTATTGATGAGTTCAATTCAAATGCGACAACTTTTATCGAAAACTGGATTAAAAAACACAAGGTATCGATGGGTCAATGGAATTATACCTTACGATTTATCACCAAATTATGGTATGTTTTTTAAAATAAATGTGATAATTTGATACGATACATTTTTTTAAAGGCGCAAACGATCGAAACATCATTATTAGTGCCATGAATGAAATTCAGTCTTACACATGCTTAAAGTTTGTGCAAAGGACGAACCAATATGATTACATTTTCATTTATAGTGGAAGTGGTTGCTCCTCGTATGTAGGTAGACAAGGCTCTGGTCGACAAGATGTTAGGTAAATTTCTTTATTTTTACAATATTGAAACCATTTTAAAAGTTTATTTTTTATACTTTAAAGTTTGATGAGATCTACAAATGGAATGACATGTATGATCAAAGGTATCGCTATGCATGAGTTAATACATGCTGCAGGCTTTTATCATATGCACAGTAAGAATTTGAAATTTCAATTCATCAAAAAAACTGAATTTATGTAATTGCAGGCCACACTGAACGCGACAATTACATCAGAATTAACTATGAAAATATACCGAATAACTTGGCATATGCTTTCAATAAGTATGGAAGTGATACGGTCGATGGATTTGGCACTAGTTTTGACTATGAATCGATTATGCTTTATGATCGCAAAGCGTTCTCTACAAACGGGCGAGATACAATCACCACTAAAGATCCGAAATATGCTAGCAAAATTGGCCAACGAACACGTCTGAGCAACGGAGATATTACTAGACTTAAAAATATGTATAATTGCAAATAACTGGAATTTTGGTGAATTTTTAAAATCAAATCAAATGTTTATCTCTATAAACTTTGTCTTTTGATTAAATTAACTTCTTGGATTATATAATTCTTTGAGTGAATAAACTATTTTTTTTGGCTTGTCATAACATTCTAAAATTTTTTCATTTAATGGAATGAATATTCATTTTGAAGATTTTAAAAATCTTGGCATTTATTTTTATAAAATATTGCATTTAGAGCTACTTCAAGCTCTTCAAATAAATTTATTATTTGATGCCATATTTAAAATGTCAATAAACGATCTACAACGTATAACCATCACGAGACCATACCGCTTATCTTCAAAATTCTTAAAATGTTTTCTTTTGGATAATAAGAAACCAAAACTTGTTTAAATATTTTGGCTTGCATTAAAGCGACACAACAACGCTCCACTAGCAGTTGCCAATTAATCGCGATCCAGTAAGGTTTGAATATACTATTATTATAATAACGCTATAAATCATGTGTAATACTGAAATACCGTACTGCAATATGCAAAAAGTAGAAATTACGTGAAATTATTTCGGTTTGTTCATTTGACACAGATCATTATTTACTAAATTGAATTAATTATTTAATTCACCGCTTTTTCAACGATAATCAAGTTATCGTCAAGTTTAATTCAATTGCGCGGTGACGATATTTGAAATCATTAAAATGTATGTTAATATTTTTCTGAAAGTGCAACATTACAAAGTTGGGTCATTTTTATCCATACTAAAATTTTTAAATTTTGAAAAATATTGCCCATATTTCATACTCTACTCTACCAGCCAACTTTTTTTTAAAACTTTTCAAGTAATTGGTCAAGTGGTCATCGTGAAGCTTAAACGTTTTTCGGCATTTCTCGTTGAAAAAGCAACTGAGAATTTGCATAATCGAAATTATTGAAAATATTTATGTGTTTTTTGCCGCTCAAACTGAAATTTCTTCAGCTGAATCTCTACGCTGTTTAAGTATTTTGAGTATTTTACCATTTTAAAATTTTTATGCAAAACAAAGTTTAAAGATGTTTATCTCAAAACAAATGAAAAAAGTGAGAGATGTTAAAAAGTTAGTTTTCACAAAGACTTTTACCTGTAAAATTTGAATGTTTATGAATGTTTATTAATTTTGTGGTGAGCTTGTGAGATGGTATGCATGTAATCAAATCAGCCGTTGCAATTTAAATAACTTATAGCTCAATTTTTCATCTCTGTATGTTCCAACTTTGAAGCAGTGATTTTGTGAGACTTTTGTCGGTCAGTGTAACTCACTTTTGTGTATACTTCCACTCTTCTCAAAAACCTGCTAACATGGTATTAAGTTGTACAACCATTCATTCATGCTACACTATACAGTGATACACAAAATTCACACATACAGCATTCCCAACTGATCATGTTTAGTATTGAACAAACCTTCAATCGATAAAGTAATCGAACGTTTCTGCATCAAATTGATGTTTTGCAGTGCAAGATCTGTTTAATCGGGAAAAATATGAAAGTGATTTACAAATTTTATTAGTGTTTTGCTGTTAACTTGCATTAGTGACCAAAGTTGGATTGTGCGGTCAAAGTTTATTTTTTAGATGAATTGGTAAAAATCTTCATTGAAAAGTCGTTAAAGTTTTGTTAAAACAAGCTTAAACGGAATTACGAGTTTATTGCGAGTTATAAGCGCAATTATTTAATGTAGTTACTAGTTTATTAGTTGAAAGTGATGGAAATTCCAATGCCAAAACGAAAAACTAATGATACAGAGGTGAAAACTAATTAAAAGGAATTAAATGGCAATACATAGCAACAATAGTGAATAACTCAAAGTTCCAATGTGGGTGAAGATTCCGTTATATCTTATGAGTCTTTATGATTTTGTTATTTTAGTTATTATTCGAATTATTTTAGTCATTCAGCGGATTTATGGCAGAAGCAATTCTTTAGCTAGCTTTGTGTATAGTTAGCTTAGTTTAGTTAACAGCAGCGAGTTTCTAAAATATTATTGGAAAGCCAATAGAAACCTCGATAATAAAAATAAATTGATCGGAATATTGTGAAACAGTGCAAATAATATAATTGTTGAGCTTATCAACACTTTATTCCAGTGCATACCTTATCATTAGGATCTAATGAACTTTAATCGATTATTGTTGATCTGTTGTGCTTTTGTTGTACTGATTTGTATTGAGTGCTGCTTGTGGAATATTCAGATAAATTCCGATTATTTCTAGATAATTTAGATAATTTAGATATATTCAGGTGTGTTTGCTTAATACATTAATTTAGTCTGTTGTGGCTATTGTGCAAATTTAATTCTGGTGACAATAGAAATAAATATTTCGAAATAATTTCAATCACCGTTTATGCGTTTTGCATGTGCTGCGCTGATTCCACTTTATGTTATTATGAGAATATTACTCATTCTTCTATAAATTTTCTATTGGGAATTTATCACTTCATACTTGAACAAGTGGTTCATCTACGTCTGTCTGTTGTTATTTAAGAAACATAAATTTTTCTCAATAACTCATGAATGTGAATGTATTTACACTTTAAGTTTAAAACTAAAAATCGAGCATTGTTAGCCCTAAATAACCATAAACACTATGACTTCATTTGCTACTGGCTCATATTGATTTGGAAATTCTATACCTGACTATCGTTAACCGTACACACGCCAAATCATAAATATTATAGCTCAAAGACCTTTTGTAACATTTGCAGACATACAAAACATGGATAAACAGTGGAGCTGTTTTGTTTAGCAACTCTTGTTGTTTCAAGTAGATTTTGGAACCTTTGTGAGTTGATGACTTGGGCTTATTCGAATACTTTAGATACTTCATCAGTTCAATTTATTGTTTACTTGTTGAATGAACTTGAACGAATGTAGCAATTGGCAAAACATTTATGTACCTGCTTGTATTAAATTTTCATTCAAGTCTATGAATTGGCTGTCATTCCATGATTCTTATGGTTTTTCATAAAATTTTAATATACATAATGTACATAAATTGAAGGAAAAATTATTTTTTAATATTCTGTAGAATTGATTAAAAACTCGTTTGAACTTTAAAACCTTAAAATATATTTTAAATCTTTGAACTAACCCAAATAATTTTTTCTTATTACTGCCATATTTTGGTCGTAATAATTTTCTGAATTTTTTATTTCTGTTGCTGCAACTTTAAACTTTTAAATGATTAAAACAATTGAATGACTAAATGCACCATAACAAGATACAAAAAGTACAACAGAAATTTAACACAGTTCAACATTTAGAAAAATAAAATAACTTTAATTTCAGAGATTTTGGTAAATTCTTGACAAAAAATTAAAAAAAAGGAAATAAAAAGAAAACATAAAATAAATAAAAATTGTGAGTGCAACAAATATTTACTTATCGAGAGGTCACTGTTGGAAGTGTGTGGAGATTTCGATTATCTGTAGAATTATCTGAAACTGGTGTATTTGGAGTAAGAACACAGAGACGTAGCAGGTAATTAGCTCTTTCTGATTAAAAAATTTATATTCATTTCTCAGTTTTCTCATATGTGCGCATCTCCTGAGTATATTGCCTCAACAATAATTGATTTATTTGTTGCCTGTTTGTAGACTGTTTGATTTATTTTGCTTATAAGCTACAGAACAGATAAAATAAACCTTCACCTAGTAAATTGAATATAGCTCTAGCGCACGCTATAAATTGTATACTCACGCATATATTTTAAATGCTATAGGTGTCACTTTTTAACCAAATGAAAACCATTAAATTGTAGTATTTCAGTATTTAGCGAATCTCGACAAAAACTATTATAATGATGCACGTGAACAATCACATGAATATTCAAAAAAGGCATATAGATTGAGATGATCTATACTTTTTAAGTATGTTGTAAATGTCTATTTGTTTCAATATAAATGCGGTGGACCTTTTTAGGTTAACATCCTTCTCAATCTTTCGTGCTATAAGAATTTATCATACAATTCACACAGGGTCTTATCTTAAATTCAACATTGAAAATTAAACTCCACTAAATAAAAAAATTTATAAACTGTGCTATACGGTGCTAATGTGGATGGACTTTGAAAGTTGGATACGAGTTTTTCAAATATAGCTAAATTGGTTGTTAATGTTTATGCTCATTTGAATGTCTTGAATTTTTTTAAAAAACTGATAACATTCGAATAAAGTTGCAAAACCAGAAAATTAAACAAATTAATGATTTTTAGTTTTGGTAGATTTTCTGGTGAATTTCTACAGAAATTTCTGGGACTTCATTGAGTATTTTATGCTTCTTAGCCTGACAAAAGCCGTAAACAAATTTTTGGGCAAATTTTGAATTAATTTTGCCTTGTGATTCGCAAGAAAATTTTTAATGTGAATTCTCATTATTCAATGATACACGAATGATACTTTGCTTGGACTGTTTTGAATAATACATCTTTTTGAAATGATTTAATGGCGTTGTTATTGAAAATAAAGATTTGTTTATATTTACTGACATTTCTATGATACTAGTAGAGTCACTTAATCTTAACCAAAGCCATAGATTGCGATTAAAAATTCAAAAATATTTTTAATGGAAAACTTTTCTAGAGTTTTGTGAGTTTTATATGATTCATGTATTTTGTTATCATCTCTCATCTTAAATATTTCCAAATTCTTTCAGTTTTTGATGTCATAAGAATGTCATAAGAATATCATACATTTTAAACTTTGTTTTAATCTAGTAAAGCTGTTTGAAAAAGCACATCATTAATTAGTTATTGCATTACTATAAAAACCATTAAAGCTACTGATTTTATGAAGCTTCCTTAACATTTAAAGTTCTTTGTTTAAAATCGTAAAAGATGAAAACATCCAAAGAATTAAACAAATCCAATTTCTGTAAGATTTCCGTCTTGTCATTCAACTGGTTCTTTAGAACTGCTCAAATACTTGAAGTAAAGACATCTATTTCCTCCTCAATTTCCTTAATAATATTTAAACTCTAGTTGGGGAAATGAAGCAAAAAGCTTCCAACAAAGAGATCTCATCGCAGATTCACAGATGGAACTCTAGCGGCCTTGAATCGTTTTGCACATTTCTGTTTATATTTTCTGCTATTTACTGTCGCTCTGATGAAGCAACAATAATTCAATAATTGAACTTTTTACTGTATACCTCAAGACTCATTAAGATTCGCTTTCAATATCTTAAAACAATATCAGTGGTTTGTTTGAAGATTTGTGTGAATTACGGTGCCCCAGCTCTATACCTATAAACGATCGATCGATGTAACGCTTTAATGCTTTAATGGTCAGGAAAAACTCTTGGCTGTGAAACATTTTGTTTGGTTAATGCAGTATTCGAGAGGCTCTATTGGACAGAAAAATTATCACACTTGCTTGCAATAGTCAACTTGTTTGTGAAATACTGGAAAGGGTAGAAATTATCATAAAATAGTATCTAGATTGGGGCTAATTGGTGCTTTGTGTGCATATATGTGCAGCGAGAAAAATTTTAGAGCACTTGAATATAGTACACATACTGCGAGTCTTATTGCAGCTTCCATTTCCGGATCACCTTGACAATGAAGATTATTTTTCCTCTAGTTCTTGTGTATCTTTTACTGTTACTGCAAGTTGGTGCGAGTTACAGCAAGCTACTGAGAACAATTAAGAGGTACTGCAAATTACTGCAAGCTGATCAATTATTATTGATAAACCGTTTATATAGAGGCTAGGCTGGATGAATGTATAACTGGTTATTCAGATAAAATACTCTTTTTTATGAGGAAAAGGGTTATTTAAGTTCCGGGTGTTCCGATGAATTAAACCATAAAATTATTATTTGATTACTTACAGATTTAAGCAAGATCTTTTAAAAATTAAGAAATTTTGCCATAGATAATATAGCTATAAAGTAGTAAGCTATTTTATAAGACAAAATTATTAATTTTCCAAAAATATTTCAGGATCAACCTGTCGAGTCAGCAAAATGCTAAACTGCACAGACTTAGCATGTGTGTTGCATCATCACCACTTTTACGCACATTTGCATCACTTGAAGCATCACCTTCAGCAAGATGACCACGACCATCATCCACACCATCATGAAGACGGTAAGTTTTTATTAATTTTTAATCGTATACATTCAATTTTATTGATTATTATTGCATCTGCGTTAAATAACTCAATAAATGGATTGAAACAAATTAAAAAAAAAACAGTAAATTAAAAAATTATGTAACAAAAATGCAAGAACATAAAAATTCACTATAAACATTTTTTGTAAATAACCTACAAAGTTGATGAAAGTGAAATGCTTTTTGGTTTTAATTAATTTCGGGGATCGTGTGACTTTTAAGTGCTTTCAGAAGAAAAAGATAATTAATTGCGAAAACTGTGTTTATATATTTTAGCGGTATTAACGACGAAACAAATTTTTCATATAAATTTAAAGTTTTTGCGTTCATAAATAAATCATTTGGCGTTAAACTTTATAATATATTGTTAAAAATTGTTTAAATTGGAAAGTTACCAAAACTGAGCAGACTTTCCTCCCAAATGAACTGCAAAACTTCAACAAAGAAACTACTGAAAAACCTCGGAAAAACCAAATATATTCAAAAAAGCTTAAAAAAATACTTAATTATAGTTTATATCTCGATCTAGTGTTTTGCATGGTTTATAAAAATCACTAGAGAAAATACACATATGGGCACGCCATATTCTCTGTTGAATTTTACTGTTCATGAACAAAATTAACTACGTTTAGTATTTTCATATTTTGAGAATCGTTGAACAAAATATGATATTATGTCACCGCTTTTTGACAACACATGTATTGAACACATGTATCAGTCAATTTAAGTGGCACGGGAAATTTCCAGTGATTTACTATAATATTAGCTGCTTATAATCGTAAAAATAGTTCCAACAAACAGTTCCAAGATATTGATTATGATTTACTTTTATTTCTATCATGGATCTTCCAAGGGATCAAGAACATCGTAACACAATTAAATCATCGGCAATAAGTTATTTAATTTTCCCAGGTTTCAAGTTTAATTAATATTTTTTTTTTCATAGACCTAACATTTTTGAACTAAAAACTTACTAAACTTACTAAATGCTTTCTAAGAATTGCATATGTTATTTGCGATTTCTTTAAAAAAATATATTAAAAACAAACTTTCAAATATATTTTTTCCTTTTTTTCTGGTTGGAAATAATCAAACTACATTCTATAGAAAAAAGTTCTAGAAGTAAAATCGAAACAAATTACATGTTGTTACAACATATTACAAGTAATTCTACAACTTTTTATAAATTTAGCATTATAATTATAGAAAAAGCTGAAAACCGAGTTCGAGTATATTTTGCATATTATATTTTCCACATGTTTAATTATTATTAAAAGTTTAATTATTTGTTAAATTATGCCTTCATTAAACGATCAATTATAATTATTCAAGATTTGAAAGCAGTTAATTTGAATAATAACTACTAAAATCTATTAAGTTTAAAAAAAATACAAATCAATTTGAACAGCAAAAATAGTCAAGGCAATGTTTTCTTCAAAACATTTAAACTCTCACTAAAATATATTTCATATTTGAATACTTGATTGATGAATTGTTTGTTAAATTTGAAACACTTTTAAGTATGTTATTCATTTTACATCTTTACGAGATGTTTTACTAAAATTTCTGTGAATTGAGTGAATGGATTGAATGGAGAACACATTCCTATATTTCCATAAACATTTTGAAATTTCAATACGGTATTTAATGAACTCGATTCATCAGTGATATTTAAATGTTAGATGAAGTGATAATTTCTATTTGTATTCATAGTAACACCTGTTGCTTCAGACTTAATTATAGTACTAGTCCGTTTGACTTACCTACTGGGGATGTGAAACGTGTATTTCCAGGGCTGGTAGTGTATTCATAAATTGATTGATTTTATTCCATAGAACACTTGTCTCAACCTAAGTGTCTTATACACTACGAAAAATTGTACGCAATAATTGTTCTAATGTACGCTATTCATCAAAAATTTCTATTTTCTCAGGAACTTTCCTTAATCTTACACTTCTTGAAACATATTTGTCTGATATATTATATCTGTCTACTATAAAAAGCTTCACGAAAGCTTTATATTTCTTTGTTGCTTTGTGCTAGAGCAATATATCAATTATAAAACTTTTAGAATAAATCTTGAACACCTTGAATATCTTCTCTAAATCTTGCAGCTCATTAATGTAAATTTATTCAGAAAAACTTCTAAAAGCGAAAATGAATATTATATTGAATTATTAATCGATGAAATTACTGGAATTATTGATTTTGTCAGATAATTTGTTGAATCCAGTTTGGCTAATTTAATTTTAATATTAATGATTTTATAAGCTGCAGTTTTTTGTAAATTAAATTTTAAATTTCTATCATGTTGGGGCTGGCTACGTATTATGTCACAAGTTCTTAGTTTCACGAGAATGGAGCTTTTTGAAACTTGTACCATTTAATTATTAGTATTAGACACAATTGCACAAAAGATGATTAATTTGTAACATATTAAATTTTATAAACAGCTTTAAGAAAAAAAAGTTATCATAATATATTAAACTTTTAAAATAAACATCAAATATATATTCACAATTGAATTGTATTCAGCCAATTCAGCATTGTTTAATGTTTTCGTTCAAGAAAGCTCAAATATTTGAAGTTATATCATCGAACCGCAAACTATTTTCTTAAAATATTTATTTATATTAAATGGATAAATTGTTTTACTTTGTTAGTTTGCCTGTTTGTTGGTTAGTTTGAGGCCGCAACTAGCAAAAAGCTTTCTATTGCATATTGTGTTTGAGCACAATGCAAATGCCATTAGCTCACCAATATTCCCGCACAGTTTCTTTAGCTATCCAGTATTTCGTCAAATTGCTAGTAAGTTGTGTAATAAATAAACGGCACTGTTCGTATTATAATGATTTGGTGCTTACTATGACTATACTGAGCCAAATCACTCAATCTCTGTTTGAAATGTTTAAATTTAAATATTTTCGGCATCTGAATCGAGTGTCACAGATTCAAGTAAATTTATCACCTCCGCACATATTACATAAATTCTTTCTCCTGTGTTAAAAATATATCAAAAATATTTAAAGACATGAATAAACAGTGAATATGAGCTATTGAGTTACCGGGAAAAAATTTAATTAATTTGAACTTTTTTTCGTTGACGATTATAACGTTGAAAGCTTTTCGGTAATTTTGATGTTTTGTCAACAGTTGCATCATATTTGGCATTTAAATGTTATTTAAGAGAAGCACTTGCATTTACAAATTCATCATCTGTTATGCATGTTATATAGCGCCCTAAAAATGTTATAACTTCCAGTCGTTAATTTATTGACTAATTATCAAATGAAACTAGGACTTTGAAGTGGGTTTTGATTACATCTATGACTATTAATATCATTTCAAAATAAGTCAATAAATATTTTTACTGTTTTATAGTTTGCACGGATAACAAGTTAAACAATGAAATATAGCGATCATTGTAATATTCAAGAGATAGTCGTTAAAACTTCAAAGATGCATTTATTAGACACTTAAAAATGCATTAAACGAAAGTTATAGAAGTTGAAAATGCACGCAGCTATATTGCTGAATTACCTTGTAGTTTCCAGATTGAATAAATTACACTTAGATTACATCTATTAAATGGCATAAAAACGTCAGATGTGACGTCAGTTGCAATGAATAATTTTGAAGAAATTCACATATCATTAATGCTGTAAATGACGTCAAGAGAAAAATGAAATTACTAATTTTTATTTATATATTGAACTCATATTTGCTTTTCATTGCAATTTTATAGTTTGACCAGATAGTTTAACCAGGATTAACGTTCGCTTGCTTCAAAATAAACATTTTTGCGTACGTGCTTTTTTCAAGAAAATTTTGCAATTTTAAAATTATCTTCTCTTGTTTATGATGTATAGTCAAACATATTAGGTCATACATTAACTATTTACTATAGAGTGATAAACTCGATATAAAAATAACATATTAAATTGTTTTTTTCAAATAAAAAATAAATAAGTTATAAATAAAATCATAATTGAATCTTACGTTTAAAACTACTCAATCAAATTAATATCCCATAGCAATTTACTCCAAAAACTATTCATGATTATTTTCTTCCTCAAAATATCCATTTACTTAACTGAAGTCAAAATTTCTGTACAATAAATATCATCTAAAGATCAATTTAAAAAGCCTGTTTTGTACACATACATGTAATGATACCTGTTTCAATTTTTAAAACAAAAAAAACATCGAAACATCGAAAATTAGTGCAAAAGAGCAAAAACTAAATTATTCGCAAAGTTTTCGCAAAAACGTTGCAAAACTGCAAAAAATCGGCAAAAGGAATGGAACAGTAAAATGCTTCCCGCTTGTCTGCAGCAATATCAATGAATTTTGATCAATATCAGTCAATTCTTGAGGATTCCATCAAAATTAAAAATGTTTTACCATCAAAGACTCATTGAATGTTAAAAGTTGAAATAACGTATTTTGAACATTTGGTGCATTTTGGATATTTTTAATGATATATCAGATACTTTGGTGATTCACCAACATACTTGTCTGAACTTTCTGCTCCCATAATATTTTTTCGCATGTAAATACTTAAAATTCGGAACAAAGCAATAAATTGTTTAAGGACACTACCATGCATATATAAAATTACTCATTTATTAAATTATTTTTTCTACTTTGTTACTTTTTTATTAACTTACGTATAAATAACATATTTAACAGCTTTTACACGGCGTGCAGACAAATTTGCTCTTGAAATTAACATGCCGGTCTATATAATACATAAAATAAATAAAATATATTTATGTGCGGTTAAAGAGCTGGTCACTCAATGTGAATTTGTACAGCAAATAAAAGAGAACTTCAAGATATATGTTTGTAAATAATATATTTAATACTTTTAAAAAGATTAAAATACATTGAGATGCGGATATATAAAGGTGTAGGGAGGTTTCTATACAACTATACGGTAGAAATGCTTCGAGAAAATAATTATATTATATTAAATACTATTTTACGTTAAATGAATTATAGTTGCTCATTTACATTTTCAATTCATTCAATTTCCGATAAAAATACAAGCACTACTCGGAGTCTCCTGTGTCTGTATGTATAATTTACTTTATATTCTTTACAGCATTATACAGCTCTCATTATACTTGAACAAGTATGAAAAAGTATAAACATACAGTAAAAGTTCTATAAAACACAAATAATATAAAAAAACAATATAATGTTTCCAGTTGATTATTGAAACAACACGGGGTTATAATATTGCCGCGCGATCATTAGCCAGGTTTAGTTGTACTAAGTCCAGCGCATGAGATGAATCGCATTGTCTTTATACTTCGTACAGTCCGTATAAATTGTGTTATTCGCACGCGAGGTTCTTGATGTAATTTCTGATACGATATATTATTTCCAATATTTGTAATAATATAATAATATAGAACGGAGGCACTGTGCATGCTTCTTCACTTTGCGGCTCGTAATTTTTGTGGCAAAAGCTGTTCATACCTCGTGCGAAACAGTTGACAGTGATAAGACATTAAGACAGTGCAGTATTTATTACAAAGAAAAGTAATTATAAAATTAATGTCATTATTGTTTTTTGTGCCAAGTTTTTTTAATAGTTTTTTACTGGTTTTCCAGTAATTCGAGTTTGTTGAATCAAAAAAAAATTAAATTGTTGTCCAAAAAAACAAACTTTAGTATGAACTGTTTTTTAAAGTGAACGAATTTTCCTAATTTTGTGAATAATTGAGGAAACTGAAGCACGAAATTCATTGATAATTGATTATTTTAGGGAAAAACCACACGAATTGCCTGAAATTGTAGCAATTTGGTAGAAAGAGTTCAGTGGAGTGTAAATAAAGTGAAAAATACAGCTTGTTAAAGCTCTGAAAAGTTTTTAACTAAAATTATAAGGACTCAAATCTTAGAAAATTTCTTCATATTAAAAAAGTATTTGAAAGTTTTGATGTACTCTCACTACAAAAGTTTCAAGCTTTCAAAGTTTGAAGTTGCAGTGTAACAAAATTTATGAGCAAAAAATATCTTGAATTTGTTTAACTTCCTAATTCATCTTCTTTTCTTTTAAAAAAGACTACAAATATTTGCTCAGTTGTTTGAAACCATGTACGGAGTACTTCTCGACAACACTAAAAATTATTTCAAAAAAATTCACGTGTTTACTCAACAATCAATTTTTCAAAACTTAACATAATTGTCTATTAACTCAAATTGAGTATGAAAATAAATAATAAATAAAATCAGTGATAGCAAAAAAGTAATTATCTTGCTATGAACTTACAACTTATGCTGATTAAAAATAAACATTCTGCTGTTCCAAGTGCTTGATAAAATTTTGATTGTCACATGTTTTGCCATGTTTGCATAGTAACTTCTTCTCCAAAGATTCTCTATTCAAACAAGAATCTCGTAAAAATCTTCTTGACAAGTTGTCTAATTTATTTAATTTACGAGTGTTAATTTTATAATTTTTTACTTGTGTAACTTTTTGAGCAACCCGGGAAACCAACCGGTATGTCTGCAGAATGATCACAGAATCTTCGAGCAGAACGTTTGCATGCCGGAAGAACGTCTGTAAATATTCTCCAGTTATAACACTTAACGGGTAAAGTGCCCAAAAATACATTCTGAAAAGAACGTCTAATTAGAATGTATTTTTCATTCTGAGACATACCGCCAAAAATAAAATTACATTCTATGAACATTCTGTGGACATACCGGAATTCATTCTAAATTATATTCTAGAAAATAGGTATTAAAGGCAACATATTTAGAATGTTTTTTAAAAGTCTAATGAGTATTTATTTTTTGATACTGTTCGAATGATTGCTGGAATGATTGATAGTGGCAAAATAAAATTCATATTCAATTTAAAAGTTTTATTTCTGCTTATAATTTTCTATAATGATATAAACAGTCTGACAAAAGAAAGATGAAATGTTGTTGAGAAAACTAAGATTCAGGTGCTGGTTCTTATAACTTCACGTTCTTGGGGATTTTCTGTAAAGAGAAAAGATTTTAGAATAAAATATGCAGCATATAAAGAAATATTTACCAATGTACTTGAAGAAATTTTTACACCGAAAAAACCAACACACTGTACTGCGTAGATACTGTGAAGCTCAACACCTTAAGAAATCGTCCGAATAGCTAAAAAGATTAAAACTTTGTAATAATACTCAAAATAACCTCTAACTATAAACTCACCTTAAACTCTAGTTTTCACTACAAGAATCAGCTGAGAAAACGTCAAGCACCAGGTCAAGCACCAGTAAATCTTGTTTGATTGTTTTGTATTATGGTTGGATTGCTTTGTTGGTTGATTCGCACAATATTAGAAACTCAAACAGGATATTTTCAAAATAACTTCAAATTTTAGCTTCAAATAGTTTTTCCTCACTTTTTAATGTTAGATCTACACTTTTCTTACTCTTACAGGTCACTATTGGTGTTTTAAGAAACAATTTATGAATTTAAACTCATTAAATCACGCAAAAAGAATTTATTTTACGAAGAGCTCTGCTTTGCTCCGCGTTTGTTTTGGTATACTAAACATTCCAATAATTTATTCTTCATAGAACACTAACTGGAATCAATTTTCGATATGTCACAATATGTTAGGTTTTTTTCAGTTTTCCGTTCTGAATCTCATGAACTTCCTATATTTTTACTACAGGCTATATATTTGGTGATAAAAACGGTAAACATAGTAAGCTTGATACTTATTTTTAACTAAATAGGCCAAAAATCAATTAATAATTTCAATCATCTTTATATTCTAACTATATGATGCTCTGCAGAACGTTAATTACTACTATCTAACAGACTCTTTGAACATTCTTTGAAGAATGCATTTAGAGAATATCACGAGTAAAATAATTATATCTCATTTTCATGAATTTTGCAAGAATTTTTTCAATAAAAGTGATGAAAAGTAATTAAAAAAAAGTTTATCTACCTATACATCTCATTTGAACGCAAAAAACGGAATATTGCGAAATGTTACATATTTTGCATTCCACAAATCATTCTACTTGGTTTTCTAGTTATCATCTTTAAAAACTATAAATTGTAATGTTTTCTAGCATGCGAGTTAGACTTCTTTAAAGATTCTCCATTTAACCTTCTGCATACAGAATGAAAATTTCAGTATATTTGGAATGAATATATCGGAATGAATTTTAACCGGAATGTTTTGGTTTCCCGGGCAAAGCTCAAAAAAAATTTGTAGGCAGCGTAATAAATATTTCTCGCCCAAAATGTTTAATTTTCCGCTAATTTTCTCGGGAAAGACCGAAATACCTTAAAGCTATTTATTATTTGTTTAACAATTTTAATTTTAAGTATCTTTTAGCTGGTTTTATCCAGATTTTGGACATTAAACATTTAAGCAGATTTAAGTGAACAGTCTACGTTATCTAATTGATGTCAATTCCTAATTCCTAATGATTTTTGCAAATATTTTGATAAAACATTAGCATTTAAATCAACAAGATAAATCAAACAAGTCTGATAAATTGATTGTATATTTAAAAGTTGTAAAATATTAAATTATTAAAATATTCATACAATTGTTCAAAGCATACGTATTTAAGTTTAGTGATGAGCCAGTCTTTTTTTAGACTTCTAAGTTAAATTTGCTAGAAAACATTCCTGTTTTGTTTGATTAAGATTTACGCATTTATGTCAGACACGTCACCTGAAAGTGTTAAACACTTTGTATTGTAAATATTTGACAATTAGAGTTTTGTTTCATTTACAATATACAGCTGATGTGTATTATTAATAGAACAGCCAATTTTATGACGGTTTTCAAATATATTTTGTTTTAGTACTGTCTTTTCTAAGATTTGAGAAAATAACCAAGTTTTATTTTTAAAAAGAAATTTTACAGAAAAGTTAAACTTTCATTAAAAAAACGAAGATAATAATCGAAAAAATAAAAAATCAGCAAAAAGAACACCCCATTCAACACAAAAAAATTAAATAGAGTGAAAACTAAAAATTGCAAAGCTGGATTATTTTGGATACCAAAGTGTGGAGAATGTATCGACAACGAATAAGCCGAGCGGTGAGTTTATTGTGTTAAATGAAAAGATTAATTAGAAGTTTAAGCTTTTTCCTAGCTTAAAGATTAATAGAATCGTCAAGCTATTGGATAAGTAATTAATGGAGCAAAAGTTAAAATAAAGGTCAGCAATTATAATATAATTTTATAAATATTACGCAGTTTATCAATTCTAATGATAAAATTAAAAAAGCTGTTGTTTTGTAAAATTCTGCAATTATTGAGAATTTTAGATTTATCACCTAAAGTACAAACATTCTCAATACGTCTTGAAAATTACAAGTTACGTTTTTACAACATTTGTTAGGCAATTTTTTACAATTGCGAGTTGTATTTTCCGGTCCCATCTGCTTCATCCAGATTCTCTCAGACAAATCTAGATAAAGAGAATCCGCTTCAATGTAATTTATTTAAATGTAAACCAGCCATTAGTCATTACGGAAAGTGCATTGTTCAAATACAAAACAAATATCAAATTCCGAAGTTTCCGATTGTTTATGTTCGGTTGTTGAAAGCTTCAAAATTTAAAACTAAAAGTTGAAAAAATGAAAACAAATAACACAAAAGCTCAGAAGTTATCGTAAAATGAGATTACAATTCGGCTTTATGTACAATAAATGTGCGGTTTTTGAATGAATCGAAAGCAAAAACACAATTAACTAAATTGTTAAACTTCACAACAGAAACTCAAAATATAAAAAAATTATATATCTATTCAATTTTCTTAAAAGTTTTAAAAAGTGTTTTATTATTTAAGAGTTTCGTTTAAAATTTAATACTCAAAAATTCATGGCGATACCGGCAAAAATGAAAAAAACCGGCAAATGCTTGAATTTTTTTTCATATATTTGGTATAGATGCGATCCTATCAAAGTCCAACAAATTCCAACAGTCTCAACAGTTGCAAAGTCCAATAACTCAAAACTGAATATTACAAAGAATATATCATAGTCGGTGATTAATAAAGTGGGAATTATAATCTTTTCCAGGAATAATGGAATAAATAATTATTTGGTCTGGCGTTCATCGCAGATTTAAGTAATTAAAAATCTACGTCAACCACCAATTAGCTATTTGATTCAATCGTTTGTCTGAGCAGTAGTTTGTTGTGTTATGAGAATAGAAATTTCTGAGTAATTCTCAGAGAAAATTGTTTTAAATTGACGATTCAATTGTATTGAGATTAACTCCACAGTCTTCAGTGATTATATCAATTATTTGGTGATTTGATTGAAGATCCACTTTGAGTTTCTCTTGTAGCAAGTTTCTGCATATTATTAAAATTTATATTTACAATTGAAATTTTAATTAAAGCTGTTTAAACCGATCGAAAGCTGAAAATTCTTAAACCACAAAACATCCATAAAAACAATTAAAAGTCACGGGTTTTTCCATTTCTACAAGCAATCAAAAATCAAACAAACAAAAAAGCAAAGATCAATATTTACTGACCAGCATTCCAAAAACAGTGTTAAGCAGTATCTTAAGCAGCCTCATGTATTTAAAAACATGCAATATATTTAATTGCGAGTCGAGAGTTTTTCTCCGAATTGTCGAATTTTTTGCCAAGTTGTTTTGGTTTTTGGCTTAAGTACGCAATAAAAGTTATTGAGAACACGCGGCTGATCCATGGAACTTTTGATCGCTTTGTTTATCCAATTTGTGGATTTAAAATATTATTTACTCTTGAGTTTTTAGTAAATCATCTGCATATATTTGAGATCAACAATTGAACTAAAACTTCAATTTAAGAACGCTTTAATGCCAGTAAGTTATTTATTATAGCGCAAAATTCCCAATAATTGTTTTTAAAAAAACTCCTTCAAGCTTCAATTTCAAACATTAAACTAATCAATATCTCGTAGGGCTATGCTTAACAGATTTTTCAAGTTCAATGTTTGTTCACATTTAAGTTCACTTAACACAGAGTGACTGAGTAATGTTATTCAAGCAAGTAGTGTAGAGTTTACTTATTGTAAGCGTGCGCACATGTCTTGTTACAACTTAAAGTCTATAAATCTACTGAAGGTTTTTGATCTAACAATTTTAAGCGAATTGAACATTTTTTATTTATAAGCTTTTACAATTTACAGTAAAGCACTTATAAACTGTAAAATGCTATACTTTAAGGTGACATTGATTTAATTAATCAAAGTTCCTAATTGATTTGCATTTTTGTGCCAATTTGTGCAAAGTTTCTCATAATTTTTAATAATATAGGGAACAGCGGTTTCCTTATTGTGCTAATATTGCTTGTACTTTTTAATTTGATTAGAGTATTCCGTATGGGGGCTCGTAGAACAATAAATTAGAACAAATTTTAGCGTTATTTTAGGAAACGAAATTTAATATTGAAAACACGATTTTGGACTGATGTTGGCAAGCTTGTCGTTTTCAGTTTATTTAAATAAAAACTGAAATCACAGAGGTCAAACTCCTTAAAATTGTAAATTTTCCATTATATTTTTAGAAAATGATAACAGACCTCTTAAATAAATATTTTTTCACTAAAAATAGCTTATCATGCTCTGAATACGATTAAACAGCAAAAACCAAATAAATAGTTTCAAAAGTCCAACATGACAAGGGCGAAAGCTGCAACTTTTTACCGCCAAGCTTTTTAACTTTTCAATATTTCCACGATTTTGCGATAGATTTCTGACTGAATAATTAATTTACAAAGTGTCAATTTGCATACTCAACGAGTTTCTTTCAGACCATTTAACAGACATTTTTTGCTTTAACTTTAAATAATTTGAGATTTCTGAACAAAATGGGAAACTGGAAACTACTGGAAACGAAGACTTTTTTGCCATTAAAAATGAAAAAAGTTAATGAAAATATTATGCAAATGTTAACACAACAGCAACGAAGCACTTTAACGCGAGAACTGGTTTGGTCAGCTGACTTTTCTACAAGATCTTTAAAGTTTTGAACTTTTATAAAAAAATCCTGCGGCTATTGAATTCTTGAATCTTTGATGAACACAGGACAATGTTGCGATACTTAAGAGACATTCCAAACAAATCACATGGTGTGGCATTCGATGAAGTTTTTTCTTCTCAATAATCAACACAACATTGATTGGTAGAGAATTTCTTATTTATTGTTGAACAACATATAATATATATGATAAACATTGGATTTGAGAAAACTTCCAATCACTCTTCAAATTTCAGAATTTAATATTTCCTAATAGCAGAAATTTTCCACTGATAAAGTTGCGCCAGTAATATTTTTGAAAATAGACAAACAATTTTGTCATTCACCGTGACATTCAATTTGACTCAAATTAGTTGTTTGTGTACAATATTATAAAATTTTTTGTTCAATTTTTATAGAAATAATTGTGAAATTACTTTTTATGGTTTACATGTAAAATCAAATTTGGCGTTATCATATCCGCTAGCTGCTGGCAGACCAATTTTACCACTTTTTTTACATAAATTAATAAAAACCTATTCAATTTCAAAGTGAAACCTGATGAAAATATCAATAAAAGTGATCTAAAATGTATCAGAATGTAAACAAAAACTTAAATATAAAAATTTGAAATTAAAATTTCACTCATGCGTAAAAAATCAATGATAAGTACTTGGCGGCAACTCAAGCAAAATTTTACAATTCATAACTGCAAAAAAAATATGCCAAAAAGTACACGTAGCTCCACATTACCGAGGAGCAAAGTATTAAAGTAACATCCAAAGTACTGCCTGTAAACGTGATCCAGCACTTTATTAAACATTGTTTAAATTCAAAAAAAAAAATAAATCATTATATTGAAATGCCTGCATGCTTGTGTTCGACAGTTTTAAAACAGATTTCAGAACACTGTACACATCCATCAAAGTCCAACCAGTCCAGGGCAACTTCCGAACTCAAAAAAACTTATTGAAAATATTCGCATAACCATTAAAAAGTCATTCATCTGATTATCTCCGAAATGATTTTTGATATTTTGTTAATTTTCCAAACCTTTTCGAACATTTTTGTGTTTCGTTTCGGCATTGTTATGCAGACAAAATTAACTGGCTTAATTTTCTCTTATGAGAAACACCCGAATTATGATTTAATGGAATTTTATAACAATACCTCAATTTTACCTTAGTAGTTTTGTAGTTTGAACTTGAACTTGATGTCGTGGGGAGCAAAGACCGATTTATAACAAGATTTGTATTTTGGGATTATTTTTATTGTTTTATTCTTCAGTAATGTTATGATGATTTTTCTAGTTAATGCGAAGACTATTATAACTAGCTTTAAATAATCACAAAATTTTTTAAAGTGAAACTCCATCATTTCTTAGTAAAAGCCAAGAGCAGTTATGAATTTTTGTAGGATCAAGTTTTTGCATTGCTTTGTACTTCTTGGAAAAAACGTGGAATTCCCAAGTAGCTTAAAGAGTTTAATAATCTGAATCACTATGATAGAAATGTGTTTTTCAAGAACATAGGGATAAGATAAACATTTACACATCAATTCTGGAAAAATCCCACAAAAGAATCAATAACTGGATCAAGTATTATTCCTATTTGCTGATACTTTAAATTTTTCCTTTATTTGTAATATATTCTGTTTATCCAGTGATTAGCTTGGCTAAATAAAATATTGTTATCAATATTTATTATCACTCAAACATTCATTACATTTATTGTTACCAATTACTTGAGCAGCAAAAATAAAACATCAAATAATTTGATCAAATTGAACAACTGCGTTTTATAAAATATTTATTGTTTTGAATATATAATATAAATAGCTAAAAGTGTAATTAAGTTTGATTGATATTTATTTTCCTTTTGAACAGTTTTATTGTGCTTTTCAAGTCATTCAAGCCATTCAAGTAATCGTGGAAGAATTAGACTGAAATTTCGTGCACATCGAACATTTATTTAATTATATATTTTAACTAAGCTCCAACATTTTCCGTGCGACGAAAACAAACAAAAATTCGAAAGAGTCTGAAAGAAAACACAAAAACGCGGAATTGTCCTTCACTATTGATTATTTCGGTTGATACTCCAAGATGGATCGACACAAATCACTTTCAAACTCACAAATTGAATTGCTTGTCTTAAATTTCATGCTAAACAGTCGGACAAACACAACTTTTAATTGGTTTAAATGGTTTAAATGCTTTTAATGTTTTTAATTGGGATTTAGCTGCCAATTAATTCTTTATAAGATATTGTTTATTTTGCAATTTATTCATTTATGATGTTGTTCTGGCAATATATTCCTGTTCAGATTAAAATCGATTTTTATCAGTACTTATTCTAGGGGGAATAACACGTACAAAATTGAGTACGGATTTGTGTTTATTGAATTGTCGTGACAATGCAGTAAATCTGATTTGACAAATATTAGTTTAATCGTAAAAGGACATGTCTAAATTTAAAATTCTTTTAACAATTTGACTTTAATAATCTTCAGATATAGCCATAACAATTATTTATTTTTATTATACTCATAGAAACTAGACTACAGACAGTTTATTAAACATTAAAAAGCTTATACAATAATTTTATGAATCATAAGAAACCTACTTTAAAAAGCATTACGTCAGAAATATCTCAATGAATAAATAGCAAATAAAGCAAGTGTTTAGCAAGGATCTTGAAGTCTACTTTCAAAATCAACTTAAACTACAAAAAAAAACATTAAAACAAAATAAATACTTTAAACTACAAAAATACAGGCTTAACAACTGCCAATAACTAATAAGATCCCAATTCTTTTGAATTTATTGACAATTTATGATTCTACTATAGTATTGACCTTAGAATGAGAATTCAAATTGTGTCAATTCTGGCAACTTGTTTTAGTTACAGCGAGAGCATATTGAGTCTTGAAGCATTTTTATGTTTAAAATAAAAGCAAGTGATACAACAGCTAGATATGATAATTTTTTTAATTTTTTTGGGAACGAGATTTCTAGCAATGATACTCAATACAAATTCCACAAAAGATTTCATTAAGATAAATTTCCATAAAAAAAGTTAACATTTAATTTTAATATAACCCACTGCGAATATAAATTATTGATCACAAATCATTTGATTAATTGCTTTTATTAATAATGCAAGATAAATATTTATACGTTTGGAGGCCTGATTTTGCCTCCATCTTTGGCTGTGCGGCAAACTCTGATTTAGTCATACACGCATCATGTACCATTTTTTTGTGAGTATCATATGCAAAACCTGCAAAGTAATTTAAATGCTCGGCAGACAAAAAGTCGTCTTTCTTCTTTAGTGTCAAGGTCTAGATTGAGCAGATTGAAAAGATTGGCAATATTTGCCTGCGTGTACAAGTATAAATATGTAGAAAAGCACTTGAAGCTTGATAAATCCAGTATGGGTGAGACGCTGAAATTGGTAAAATGATACACGAGGTGTAAAATAATGGATTGAGTTATTTATTTGCTACGATGGTTTTTATTTACAAGGAATGTCAATTTTAGAAAAAATCAGTAGTTACTTTTTGCCAACTAGCAGTAACTAAAGATAAAGAGTTTTAAACGAAACATATCTTTCTAGTTTGGGCTACAATGTCTCATTCAGTTGTTATTGACATCTCTTAAAACATATTTAAATCAGATTCTTGACCATATGTCACATATATGTGATCCTTTTATTGACAAATTTGAATATATGTCATAAGCTAACAAGCAAAACAATCGTTAATAAATATTAATTAGAGCCAATTTGTGAATATATTTTCTCTCATTCGAAGAACCAATCACGTATAGCCTATATTACACATACTTAACAAATCTTATTGATGAAAATATGTTAATTTGAAGTATCCATTGCAAATTGTAAACAAATACTTTTAACTGCTTCAAACCGACTTCCAATTGCAACTTTCCAAGCAATTCCATTTCATATTTAATAATAATGATAATATTGAAGTTAATAGTTCAATAAACTCAAAGTAAGCATCAGCAAAGCAAGTCAATCAGTTATGTCATAAATCACACATTAAATACATAATGCTCACGAATCATAAAAATGCACATAATTCACATAATGCAATTACGCATTAAAAGCATTAATATAACATCTCATAACCTAATAGCAACTCAAATAATAATAGCTATCACGATAATTCAGTTTGAAGTCACATATCTACATTATCTCTTATGTTGTCTCGTTACTGCTATGCTACTGTATTACTCGGTGTTACGAACTGTGCATGTGAGTTATCAAATCATCTTACATATTCTTACATAGGAGAGCATTTGCCAGCATGATTTTATTCATTTAGATTGTGGAGCTCACCTTTTGCGGATATGGAATTTAAAACAGGAAATGTTTTTGCTCTCGTGATTTGAGTGATTTTTAGTGAATTCAAAATCATTTGCATTTCGTGCATGATTTAATGATTTGATACACTTGTAATTTTTTCAGCATTTAAAGAATTTTTTGTGATGTTTAAATAATATAGATAGGATACATTCCGTTTTAAAAAGTAATTAAACCTGAAGTCATTCTAAAATTATTAATTATTAGTCGTTAAAAGTGGTGCCTCAGTTAGTTAATTAAAATTCTGCAATTTTTTTCCGAAAAACTAAAAATATTTAATGCTATAATTAGCTGCATTTTAATATAAGTTAAATTACATCTCGATTACATTACAACTTCTTCAGTACATTTATTTGTGAATTAGCATTTCAAATAATTCAAAAAATTACATTAATTAGTACAGTACATGACATCAAAAGCAATAAATCGCGTCAAACTAGTAATTACCGACATAACCAGTATATAACACTGAAAACATTAATAAATCAATCATTATTTGGTTGATGTAGGTTATAACTCAAATTTATTCTTTTTTTTATTCTCAATAAATCCACTTCAGAAACTTTGATTCCATCAGATCAACAGCGAAAAATATTTAAAAATCTAGTAAAACCTTTAAAAGCAGTTAAAAAATAGTAAATACCCATACAAAATGCTAATTTACCAATTTTATGCTCAAAAGTGCTACAAATTGATTTCAAACATAAATGAGTGTGATTAATGCACCCGCTCCAACGACCAAGTCTTTGCACTTGAAAATATTTTCATGAAAACATTGATTCCCATGATTTGAAAGTCAAGACTAAAAACTGTCCGGATTTAACACGGAATTAGAGTAATTCTTTGTTGTCGCTGATCAGCATAAATTATGTCAAGGTTAAACAAGGTCAGCGCATTCAGACTTTTCACGATCAATTTTCAGTGTTTCTTGTGCTTTTGTTGTAAATTTACAATGATTCAGTTATTGATTTATGTGCGTCAATTTAAGTTTAAAGCTTGTTTATTGAAAGATCATTTTGAAGTTTGTTGGTTTATTCGTTTTATACAATATTGCAAATTCTTTCTTGAATCAAGTTTTATATTGGAAATTAATTGAAAAGCCACAAGATTGAGGTCTATTAAATGTTCTAAAATTAAATTTTTTAAATTATGAGCTTATTGCTTATGGAAAGAATTATTATTTTATCTTGTGAAAATTTTGCAAGTTTTTGGTATCATCCTTTCGTATTTAGAATTTTATGTGTGCTCTTTCGTGTTAAATAAGCTTAAAAACTGATAATCTCGGAATAAAACGTAGAAAATGCTTCAAAATCGCTATGAGAACTAGAATGTGGTTTGTCGAACAAATAGAAAATAACAGTTAATTGTGCAAGTTAATGATTATACTGATTATAAATGCGGTTGTAACACGTGAGTTTGCTCGGAGCATTAAAATGATTGAAATATGAATAAAATTGAAATTGAATTGAGTATAGCAATGAATCTTCGCTAAAGTTGTTTTAATTTATTATCCAAGTATGACTTAAGTGAGTAAAAATTCTATGTAAAAAATAAATTCAAAAAATTTTAAAATTTGCATAACGTTTATTAAATCTTGAACCAAAAGAACTTTAAAATTGTTTATTGAATATTTTTTAATCCTTACTGAAACATTATCCTAGCTCATATTCTATCAAGGAACAACTAAAGACTCTGACGGAAATTTCACAACTCATTTTGCATCTAATAAATTTGGCAATATTTTATCTGCAGTTTTACCGGCAATGTCAATCAATTTTATTCATAAGTCAAATACACATAGCAATTAGTTTATGGTCCACTTTGAAGTGGTTTTTGCACATTTTTTGTCTGATATTCTCGCTATTTCTCTGTTATAACTGCTGTTTAAGCTATTTAACTAATTTGTTTTTTGTCTTTTGTCAGCTGGATATAAAATTCAAATTTATAGCTTAATTTCAGAATAGACTTGAAATAGACGGACTTCCATAAACATTGTAAAAACGGAAGTAATTAAAAACGGGTTCGAGAACACATGTGGATTATGCAAACTTTCGGGTATTTGATTGATCTTGTGTGGCATTTGATGTTTTGCGGTATTTCTTATTTGCTGTTATTTGTACTGTTATTTTAATTGTATTAATTAATGTGTCGCCTTAGTTTCACGATTTCAAATTTTGTATGTTACTTCTGTTTTGAAATTCTACGAATTAATAGAATAATAACAAAAAAGCTTTAAAGTTGATGTAAAAAAAACGTGTTTTTTATATAAAGACAGTTTGAATCAAGTTGTTCTGCTTAGTTACTAGAATCAGTATAAATTGCTTGACTTGCATTTTTAAATTTTTTCTCAAAGAAATACTTTCGTCAAATCCATTCAAAAATTTACAAGTACTTGTACAGCACACGCCTACGTCACTAACTCAATGAAAGTGAAAGGAATTACAAATTTCAATGCTTTTTAAAATATAAAGAGCAAAAACTTGGTAAAAACCAACCGATTGTTCGTTCATTTGCTTGGTATGTTGAATACAATATCGTACAATGAAAGTTAATAAGATTTATCATTATACTACAATGTTTTTCAACATTCGTTCTTATGTAATCATTGATGCATAAATATTTAAAAAAAAATCAAACCCAGTTGTCAATTGGATGCATTTAATTTAAAGAGATTAAATTATTAAATATTGATTGAACGCAACAATCAATTAAATTATGACCACATTATTGTAGTTTTAGAATTTATATGAAATAAAATCTATAAACTAAAATTATCTAACCAGTTCTAAAGTAAGTTAATAATGGGGTTTGAATACTGCGTCTGGTGTTCCATATTGAATATATTATTTATAGTCAGTTAACGTCTATACTTTAAATCGCTGAGTATAAATGTATACAATATAGTTAAAAAGTAGTATTGAATGTCAATTTAATGTCAATATTTTTTTATGTATAATTACATCAAAAACTTCCACGCAATAATTTTGAATTAAAAAAAAATAAAGAACAAAGAAAAGGTAAAGATCAGCTATTTTATCATTTTAATCAAAAAACTTACATAATATAATGGACACTCAATCCCTTCTAATTTGTTTGAATGAACATATTTATAATGGTTTTTTAATATTTTTGTTTTCGTAACTCTGCAATTATTCTTGCAATTAATTTAAATCACACCAAAATCCATTCAGAAAAGTGAAAGAGAAAGTGATGATGATTGAGAAAAATAAACCAATTTTGTAAAGTGCTGGAAAAAACCCAAAAAATATGCTAGTAAAATTAATTAAACTCCATGAATCATTCAAATTTTAATTTACTGAAAAACGCTGCAAATTTATCCTACAGTCTATGCTGAGTTGAGCATCTCTCATTCCTCAAGTGCAAATGTTTAAAGGTAGAAAAAACATTGAAGATCAACTCATTTGTCAAAAAGTCTTGAACTTCAAGATGTTCAATGTTTCACAAATATATTAAGCATAATTCACTTAACGATCTTTACTAATGATTTAATTTGCTTCCTTAAAGTCGCTCAAAAGCTGAAATATTTGAATATTCGAATTTGTATAAAATATCGGAAATAGATTTTTTTCGACAATTTTTATGAATGGAAACATAAAATTTCAAAGATTTGAAGCACATTGTGAATGGAAGCAACCTAAAATATCCTAGTAAAAGACACAGCTTTATTATATTGAACCATATTTTACCCTTGAATGTTTATTAGTTGTGTTTATTGAGCTTAAAATGTTTTAAAAGTATGCAGTGAATTTCTTTATCGTATTAATGTATTTAATCTATCCACGTGTGATGAATTGTATGATATTCTATTAATGTTAATTTAGTTACTCAAATTATGATTACTCATGACAATATTTTTTTCCACTTCCCCAATTTGTTAACCTTGATTTTGAAAAAAAAGTTAAGCCAACTGTGAGTTTTCAAGTATTTGACAAATGCGTTTTAAAATATATTTACTAGGTTTGAGAAGAAGAGCAATTTATCCGAGAATATTAATTGTAAATGTTATAAGTGTTATGAATTGGACTTTTACTATACATTTCTTTTATTTTTATTTTCATTAAAAAAATTAATGAAACCGTCAATATTGAATTTTAAATTTAACTAAAATTGATACAATTTTCTAACCAAAACCATTAATGATCTAACATACATAATATTATTAAAACGATTAAAACATTGCAAACTCTGTCTTGACCGCCCACAAATTAAAGGTTAATCGCTTCACAGCAATATATCATGTATTAAAGTCTGCAGCGTTAAATCCACCACTAAATAAAAGTACTTTCCATTCATTCCACCACACTTATTGTGAACACTGTGAAACAGATTGAGCGATAAGTGCAAAATATTGGCGGGAAAATAGTTGGAGTCCAAATACTTGGTCAGAAAGAAAGTAATTTTGATTTAATTTTGTTTGCGAGGAATGTTAAGCACGTTTGGCTTTGAAATTTTTGCTTTATGATATGCGTTTATTATGGAGCTCTATGAAGCTTTACAAGACACTAAAATTACTTGAGTGGAAATATTTGAAAAGAAATTTTTTTTGCACCGATTCATTGTTAGTTGTTTTGATTTCGTAATGTTTTATATTAAAAAAGTTTAGCTGAGGAAAAAGAATTACACAATCAAGTTACATAATGGGTTTGTGCTTTATTAGTGACAACTCATCTTTCAATCTTTTATTTGATTCTGAAATTCAATCATATTTATTAAACATAAAGTTAAAAATATAAGTCCATCTCTGCCAAATTCCATACAACATTGTCTATAAAAAGTACATCATTAAATGAACTGCACGAAAATGTTATTAACCATTTTACAGATATATCTACTTGCCAGCTTGGTGTATAATTCAAAATTAATATATAAAATTTGATTTTTTGGAAGAAGTTTTGCTCAATTTTTCAAAACTTCGCTCATCATTAATCACAAAATTAATCCATCTAGTGGAGCACCCGCCAGCTCGAGTAACATTACACAACCGCTCAACAAACACAAATTATCGCAAAACATGAATTAATCATTTAGCAGTGCGAATTGGAAACGTCGAATGACAATTGTTTGTGGTTTCCCGAAAACCCAAAAAACTCGAATAAAAACACTTTAATATGCTTTTTGCATGAATTAGAAAACGCAATCAATAATTAAATAATCACAACGGTTTGTTAAATATCATAATAAGTTTTGGTTCAATCAAATCAAATAGAATGAACAAACGAGGAAGCTGAAATTAATGAAAACATAAAAAAGTGCAAAACTGTTTACAACTTTAAATGATAAACATTAAAAAATAATTTAGTTGTCGGTTGACTACTAGCTGTAAATAAGAACGAGTTTTTTATTTAAAAAAAGAAAAAAAATAGGAGATACTCCATTTAAACCTTTATCCAACAAAATTTCAAAACTACAAAAGATTGGAAGATTTATTTGCTCCATCATCATTCCATAATAATAATCGCACCGCTTCATTGACTTCTTTATGGTTTCTCATTGTTTTAATTGCGGCGTCTCGGACCACTTTTTGTCCAGAAATCGCTGAACTATCTCCTCGCCATTATAATTATTTGCAAGTAAAGGTGATCGCTATGCTCGCTGACAATTAAAACTTATTCATGATCTTGAAAATCGCCAACAATATAATAAGACTTTGATCGAGACCTAGAAAATGAACGAAAATAAAAAAACTTCATAAAATCCATAAAATCTATAAATTGAATGTAAAATTGGCGTCCATTGGCAATTCATTAATGTATGAAATGTAATAAACAAAAAGCTTTTCCGAATGTTTCACGCTTTGTTACATTTCGAACGCAGTAATTGAGCTGATTTGTGTATTTTACGTTTATTTAATTACATGGGTCAGGCATTCTGTTTTGGTTCATAGGAAAAAGTTTTATACATTATTCACAGCAGAAAATAGGTAGAAATTTTCCGGAGAAAGCTTTAGCATAATTTTTCCTTTTCTCCAGAAATCTTATTAGGAAATTTTGCGAGTGCCAGAAAAGTTTTTAACTAGAAAACATGACATTGATGACATGCTCCTTGATAATGACTTTGATAACGACACTGAAAATAGCCAAGTGATAACAAGTTAATTATATAAGTCTTTGCATAGTCTATCTCAATACAAACGCCCAAAACTCACTCATTTTTCAGTGATTTGCTTATTAAGATAATGAGTGATAAGAATGCGAACTTGAAGTTTGCTTGACTATGTACTTGTAAATGCTTGGAATTGCTCAGAAGCGTCACATCTTGTCTTATCATTTGCTTTAATATAATTATACAGTGTACGGATAAACAGAAAAGTTTGAGCTGATTAAGTGCACAGGGTGATTCCTAAACTATTTTCATTGTTACAAAAAAGTCTCAGGGAAGTGTTGAATATGATTTTATCTGGTTTGTGATAATTTTGATTGATATTTTTGCTCTGGTTTAACCGGTTTATCTACAAATAACTCGTGGAATTTTGTAATTGTTGAATAAGGCAGCCATTTAATTAAATTTTGAATTTTTCCATTTTCTGTAGAGTTCTTTTATAAATAGACATCATTTATAGATCTGCAAAATAATTTTGCACGATGTTTTTATTTTACGTGCTCATTCCATAGATTTTAGCAACAAAATCTGATTTGATACATTATTCTTACAAACGAAAAAAGTTTTTGACTTTTTGATTAATTATCATTAGTATATGCTTTTTACGAATCTTCATTTAACATATTTGCGAATCTTGTCAAAACTCGGTCAAACCTCGGTCAAATAGTTTTTTTAGTACCAGATTGCCAGTGAGTATCTTGATTGTTATTGATTGATTCATATTTTTTTAGTGTATATTTGTTTATTTAGTTTAAAAGCTAATCGATGCATGAAATTGTTTTGACATCTGTTTGACTTCGGCTTAATCGCACAATTTGTATTTTGTAAAAAATCGTAGCTAGGTAATTCTGCATCACATTATAGCTATTGATTATTATTGTTATTTTATATAAACATTTGATAAATCATTTACAATCAAGTTACATCATATTTATTAGTCTGATGCATTACACAACCCATAAATAATAGCTTCAATTGATTTCTTAATTACATATAACATACTGCACAGCAATTTTTGACATAAAATTATTTTTGCAGGTGTCATTAAAATTAATAAATTAATTGCACTCCAAATTCTCAATTGTTGTCATAACATGTGATTTTTATTGCTTGAAAAGTTTTAATAGAGATGATTATAAATCGCACGTTTTTGATATAACAATTAATAATTCTGGATTATAAATAGAATGAATAAATGCTGTCTGCGGATTCCAATCATTTCTGCTGATGAGTTGGTTGTATAAGCTTCTAGGCTTCAGTTCTGGTCAGAATCAGTTTGCGAGAAGTTTTATGTAATGCCATACAATTATTATCAAATTATCTAGTAAATCGTTTTTTATTAAGTTTTGAATAAATTCGAGATATTCTATTTCTATGGAGATATTAAAGATTTTTTCCACTTTGTGTAGAAAAAATGATAAACATAGGAAATTTCCTCTCAACTTGAATTCCAGCTATATTTCACTAACCAAATGTAGTTTATTGTTTTAACACGTAAACAACAAAGTTTTAAGTAAACTTTAAAATATGTCGCATATCCATTATCCGCTAAAAAATGGTGAGCATGAATCATTTAAACCAACCTTTTTGTGATCTCTACGTAATGTAGCCAGTTTGAGTCATTTACCCAGAAATTGCCAAATATAAATAAAACAATAAAAAATCCATTAAAAATAAAAAGTGTCATATCTTAATAATTTGTGAAGGGGACGTTCACTTTTCACGAAAGTAGAATTTTTCCCGATCGTCCAGGTTCTGTTAAAACCTCGTTTAAATTAAAATTAAAATTATTAATTCATTTGAAATAATTTTGATGGTAATTTATGTGTAGCCCCTAAGAAAAATGATATCAATAACACAGCTCATCATAATAATTTAAAAATCGGATGAATCATACAACACCCAAAACCGTGACTGTCCTACTCTTTAATAAGTTCCGTCAGGCAGCCCAAAATTCTCCAAAAAACGTTCTGATAATGCGAAAATTCAATTGTTAGATTAAAATTTTTGTTTTAAGTGTTCAGCAAGTTGTTATTTTATTCTGTAAGATATAACTGAGTAGTATCAAGTTGTTTTGTTATATTGGCAGTGCGCTTAAGTAAGTCGTTTACTGAGAAGTTGCCTAAAATCGCGTAATACATGTAATTCTTGTGATTCATGTTATTAATGAAATGCTTAAAACCAGCTTAATTACGATTGAAAAGTGAAATATTGTGTGTTAATGTGAGAAATTCTATTGAGAATGAATAGCCGGGAAACATTTTTATTTAATTATTTTATTAATTTCAAAAGTATTTTTGAAGTTTCGATGTTATTGTGCTTGAGAAGTTGAAACTCTCTGAAACAATCGAAAGTGTTAAATTAATTGCTTTTAAGAATTATTACCTGAAGTAAAGTGTTAAGCGAGTTGTACATTAATTGTTTAATTTGCTAGCACAACTCGTGACATTTGAAAAGGCAATAACATTGATAAAACTTTGCGTCGCGAAACAATCGAACTTGAAGAGCTTGTGAATCAAATAATGGAGATAGTGGAATTGATTCGCGCACAATGCTTTGATTCGTAAAAAGCTTCAATGTCAAGATTCAAGATGGTTTTGGCGGAAAAGTTGGCGGTCGAGAGACAAGAAAGCTTTTTAAACACGTCATTATGATGATGGATTTTAAATTTATGAAAGAAATGTTAATTTTTTAAGAAGATTTTGATTTCAGGGAAGAAAAAAAAATTTTGAGATAAAGTGCAAATTTATTGAATAAAACTTGTAGACAATACAATATTTTTGAAGAGAACTGAGTGAAATAAGAATTTTATCAGTTTTTATTGCTTTCATACTCATTGACGTCATTCTATGACGACCAACCTTTGAATGCAATTGTATTATTAATTGTATAGTTTTTGTAGTGAACTTAATTAAATAATAATAAACATTGAAACATAAATATTTTCATGAAATCCCAACGACTCGTTAAACCAGTTTCAAGTTATTTTGCACTCGGTAGTGACGATTCACTCTTGAGAAATGTTGGGGACTGAAAGAAGAATCTTGAAAATGTTCAAAAAATTGTTTATTTAAAAGTTTGTTACTGTGCTTTATTATTTAAAATTGTGAGATGTGAGTACTGAAATCTTTCAAAATACATCTGAGCAAAAATCCTCCTGTCGATAAGGTTCTTACTTTACGATCAAAAGATCTCTTTGTTCACACAAAACAGCTTTCCACCGCTATAAAATAGTCAATAAATTTTATGGACTTTCTCGCTCGACCACTAACCAAAATGAAGACAATATATCAAATAAATGAATACATACTGAAAGTATTAACAGTTCAATAAAAAATTGCACAAAAGCTTGCAAGAATTCCACAATTAAAAATTGCAAAAATTGCGTCAACTTGAAACACTTTTTGAATGCGGCAAAATGTCTGTCGAAAAAGTGATATTGAAAAGAAAATTGCCATAAGCCTGATTCAAGCCGAAAATTACTTTTGTGTTTTTTCTTTGCTGCATCGGTCGCTAAAGACACTAGCAAACAATACCTTACGTATTTGATTAGTTGGACAGTGACAAATAATAAAAGTAATGGTCATTTTTAGGTATTTCGAAGATTGAAGAAGGCAGAAGCTTATATAATTAAAATGACCATTCCTTATCTTCCTTGGTATCGTCAGTATTTTCAGCATGTGCGCTAGTATATTTTGCTTGCCCATAAAGCTTTGGAATGGACCTTGTCCCACTTGAACATTTATCGCCGTTGCAAAGGCAATTTATCATATGCACAAAAAGAGGTATAACATTTAGTTAATAAAGTGTGTTATCACCCTCAGCCTGAATTGGTTTATTTGCTAGTTTTGGTTGATTGTCTGCTTGCTGGACTGGTTATAATTATAGGCAGCAAGTCGAAGTTTTTTGGTATGCAAATTTATTATCAAGTTTAAAAATAGACATCGATTTTTGGAAGTTTGTTGCGTATAAAAGTCGAGTTTCAGTGGATCTTACAATTAATACAATTAATAAAAGCACAAGGCAACTTGTGTGGTATCTTTGATATCGATGAAATCAGCAGTTCAAGTCAAATAGGGAAGAACTCAACACTTGCCAAGTTTTAACCGTTACATGGCCAGAATGTCATTTGCTAGCAAATATTGCGCAAAATTTTATATATGTCTCAAATTTTTGTGAAACAGAAAAGAAAACTTGTACATGGAATTTCACAGGAAATTATTTCTACTGTCCTTGCTTGTTCTGATATGGTTATGATGTAACCATAACCCTTTCACATAGTTTTCTTAAGTTTTATATGGAGGATAATAAAATGACCATGTTTCCGTATTTTGTCGACAGAAGGCAGTTGGGTCAGAATTTTGTAGGTCAGGCATGATCGTTATTACGTAATGTACTTATTTTTAATTTATATTGTAAAACGAGATATATCGAGCAATATCCAAAGTTATGCATTAAAATGTCTGGGTTCGTTGCAACCTCTCATAACCTCACGTAACCTGTTTTCTGTCAATTTTAACGTAGAGATAAAAAATTCATTCAAAATACTATGGAAGTTCAATTCATAATTTCAATGTTTCGTCACTTTCTGCGCTATTTAGAAATTCACCACAATTCGCTTTTCTCATAATTGAAAACCGAATTCGTTGACGAAGACATTTACCATTCCAACATGTTCGAACTGCAAACTAAATTACCTCAACTATTTACCAATGCAACAGGTACATAATTGTGAAACCTTTAATTTATGTCTGCGCTCTCAAATAAATTGAAATGGTTGTGAAATGTCAAATTTGCATTGTTTGTAATTTTTGAGTTTACTCCATAAATATGACAACCTTAATAAATTTCTTTCTTTCCTTTATAGTTGAGGGCGGGAGTGACATAGCGACAAACGATATTGCAGATCTGCTAAATGACACAGGTGAGATCTTTTAAATATAAAATTTAGTACCATTACTGCGGTTGAACCGATTCAACGGCTTTTATTTGAAATTACATTTTTGAACATTTGTACGACATTTGTACGGAGTTTGAAAATTTTAGTACACAATTTTTTGTTCTAAAACCTTACAACGGTTTCAATTTTATATATTTTAAAATAATTATTTAACTGTGAAAATTATTTATAATTCATAATTTCCATTTATTTAAAAAAATTTTTTTTTTGGACATTCATTTTTAACGTTTAATTCATTAAGTTTGTGACTAAACTTGTTAATTTCTTGCATTTGTGAATCTCTCAAAAAACGTTTAATTTTTATAATTTTAAATTCTTAAATGCTATTGTCTTACAATTTCATACTTTATGTGCTTCTAATCAATTTAATTCTTTAAACTGCATTCATTATTATGATTTCCGCATTTATTTCAATACTTGTGCACTTTTTAGAACAGTATTAATCCAGTGTGAATACAAATTGATAACGAATTATGAATGAATGTCTTATCAGTTGGTTATGAATATCATATATGTATTGAAAAGAGTCTTAATCTCCAGACAAGACAACCTTACAGTCGGAATTACACACGAAGATCTTTATTAACTATTTTAATATTTTTAATGATGCGAACTCACTGAATTTTATTTAGCTAATGAATTGTAAAATGTAAGTAAAGCAGACGGCGCCTTGTAATAGTTGCTTATTAACTTCAGTAATACGTGCTTTAATTAAAACGAAGATTACATAAATTCTAATCATCATTGTTTGAAATATTATGAAGCCGAAAAGATATAAAGATAAGGGAGATTAGGGAAGATTAGGCCAGAAAATTTTGTTGACAGAATTTTTTGATTGTTTTATTGCAGATTCAGAACTTTCCTCCTTATCACATGTTGGTAAGTCATTGGTCCCTCATATTTGCATCTCACTTGGTTACTAAACTTACTACCAAGATTATTTAATTATTTAAGTTGCATGCGAAAACTATTTAACCTTCAAATTATTTAATACAGGCTTAGGAATGAATTTTTAGAGTTTAGAGAAATTATTAGACTTGAACAATATAATTATAACAATTGAAAGGTTTTCAAATTTTTCTAATAAATCTAAAATAGCATTTTTTGGTAGTTCAGGTTAACAGCGATTGTCATTTGGTAAGATCTTTTAAAACAAGTTGTTTTTTAGTTCAAAATAATTTCAAATGAATAATAAATCAAATGACAAATTTTTTAAAGTCCAATTCAACGAAGAAATCACAAATATCTGCCATGACAATTTCCAAATTAATCCAAATAGTTCAACAGAAATAATAAAACTCGCATAAAAATTAATAAAATTTCCATTAAAAAATTACAAAAATTGTTCTGAACGACCTTTGCAATCAGCCACCAAACTTAAAATCAATAAAAATTGTTGTCAAGCTAAATCCAATTAAAACCAGTAGTCTAATTTCCAATTGACATCAAAAAGTCGAAAATTGCAATAACATGTAAAATTCAGTTTCCAAGCAAATAATTTTGTTGAAAGAAATTCAAGAAGTGTAGCTTTGCGCACTTACGTCCATTCAATAATTTATTTACTTCATATTGCTTGAAAACATATCAAATTCACTCGAAATCACCAAAAAAACAGTAAAATCGTGTATATTTACAAAAATTTCATTAAATATTTTAACTTATATAAATTAATTCAAGACTACATGGTTTCCAAATACATGAAACGGACAAAAATGACATGTTGGCAGTTTTTTGCTTGAAACTTTTTTTTTGTGGTTTTTCAGTTTTTCTTTTGAGCTTTGAACATTTTTCTGCATTTTAGTGCAAACTACAAATTTGAATTGTCATCGGGCAAAATACAAAATTTTTGATGTGAATAGCTGAATTAAATAATTAAACAGAAAATTAAAAATGTTATTAAATATTAAAATAACCTACATCAACTTAAAGTTGATTTTAAAATAACAATAAGTAATATTCTGGAATTTTAATTCTCAGCGGAAAATTTTATTTGAAAATCTGAAATTCTCATTTTATTTAATTTAAAGCTTTTCTGTAAGATTTTTAGTAAATATTGATAAGTTAAATATTTATCTCTTAGTTAGCGTCAGCTAACTACTCCCGTGAGTTTTCTTTGTGGGAGAGCAGGTGTATTTGATTGGAAAATTTCCATCCAGAGCATGTTAAAAATAATTTTTATATCAAAAATTGTTTTTAGAATGTACATTGCGTAACTTTCGAGCAATTCGAAAAATTCAAATATTGTGGAGGATTTTTACGACGTTTCTTTAATTTTCGGTAACATTGAATTTTCTTGTTTAAAACATTGAAATTTGCAAATCCTTTTCATAGCTTTTCTATGAAGAAATATTTGGTGCACTTTTTATTATTTTGCGAGTTATTTGTTCATTTTTTTGAAAATTTTATGTTTTTTTGTTGTAACACTCGTGATATAACTTTAGACACACTGTCTCGATTCAACTTTAGACACTTCAATTATAGCGCTCCAGCGTTACATAATTGAAATTCTGGGTAAACAGAAGTTTGATTAGACTCTTAAGCTTTGATAATTCATCATGAAAGATAATCTACTTGCAACTTTCTTTAACAAAATATTCATTTTGAAAAAAGTCTATTTTTATGTCTTTTGTATCGAGGATTTTGAAGTACAAGTGTCTAAAGTTTAATATCACGAGTAAAATGCTTTAACCAAGATGATTTTATGTTGGAATCTTGTTTATAACACTTTTTCACGTAGGCTGATGTACAGAAAGTTGATAAAATATTTCCATAAAGTGTCGTATCAAGGTCGTCACAAAGATTGAATCAAACTGTCTAAAGTCATATCACTAGTGTTAAAATTTTCTAGATTTTCTAAGGTTTTTGTTGATCATTTTTTCTGTTTCTAAAATTGTGATTCCTTTTTATTCATCTTTTCTACTTAAAATCCTATTTTTCCTTTTCTGAAAATAAACTGTATAGCAGAAGAAAAAACAATCTCATCGATCAACAAGTCTCAAATCAGTTCTATCTACATCAAATTCTGCAAATAAAATAACAATTCAAAGCAATTTCTACAGTAAACTTCTAGAAACCAACGCATTGACGCAAGTGGCTCATCAGATCATCAGCAAAATGAAAAACAATTTGATTGTAAATTATTTGAAATCGAAAATAAATTCAATATTTCCAAGTTATTATTGCAAGCAAATGGAACTGAACTACTGAAAATGTTTTTCTGTTTTTTCCGTCTACTTCAAGAGGCTCGTGGGCGGATATATCAAAGTTTAGTCAGCTCTCAAATTTACTGCACCATTAAATAGCCATTCAGCTGTTTATCAAGTCAAGAAATTTTAGCAATTTAGCGGAAAATTGACTTCTTGGAGTTTTTGTTTCCAAGCGAGACATTTTGGAGACATTTTATAAAATCTCAGCTTTATTTTTGAGTAGTCGCGGGACTTCTTTGTTGATTTCCTCAACATTTTATTTTATTACGACGATTTCGTGAAAAACTGCGAGATATTGCGTTTTATAAGAAATTCGACTGAATTTCCTTCTTTACTTTGTTCGATGTATTCAGAAAAACAGTGATTCAGTTTTATATTTGCCCAAATCCCGCTTCAAATGATATAACTATAAGAGAAACTTGCAAAAAACGGAAAACCTCGGATATGTTTATTTTAACTAAATAAATATTTTGCAGATTAATGCGAGATTAATGTGTTCCATCGAGTTTTAATAAAAATTTCAAATTTTGAATATGTTTTTTGAATAAATGAGCAGTAATAAAATTTTGGTTTTTCAGCTGATTCTTGATAATATTTAAAATATGAAAATAAGATTTCAACTGATACATTTAATTAAACTTATTTATTCTAGTTGGATTAATTTACGTCAAACAAAATTTGTTTGCGAAAGTACGATGTTTATTATTGCTAAAGTTTTATATAAGCTAACCACGTAACAAGCAAATCATCTGTTTAAACAATTTGTTTCGAGTTTTGAAAGTAACTAATAAATATATTTTTTAATCGGATAATAAAGAACAAAAAAGAATATTTAAATTTTTTTGTTGAGAAATTATTAGTTTTTTGATTCTCTTTGATTGAACCTCAGAGCTGAACACATATTTACTCAAATAAGAAGGTGATATATTATGTAAACTTCAAAGTTCACCAATCACCAACAATCTAAAGTTTCCATAAATTTCCTCTCATTAATTGTTTTTCGAGGCTTTCCGGGCGAATACTTTTTATTATAAATTTAATTTGAAAAACCTCCATCTGAGCAAATTTACAAAAAAACATACAATTCAGTTCAACAAACAATAAATCTTCGAAAAATATTTATTTCAAAGCACCTCAGTTGAATAAAATAAACACCAATCATTATCAGACCGCCAATTACAATCTCAAATAGCTCAAAGAATGAAATATTGTATTCACACGGAAAATAAATAAAACTGTCAAATTGTGAATTGCTGAATTGTGCTGTAAATTTTCCATATTGTAAAAATTGGAGTATCTTTCACATATAAGCTGAAATAATGTATATTATACACAATCCCAATTTTTTGTTGGTTGTCAACCAAAAAACTCCTCTTGTTGCTAGCTGGAATATTCAATAAATTATCATTATGACCTCGAACTCTACTCAGCTGTTTCTATGCTGCCAAACATCAATACTTGTAAATTAACAAAATGATGCATGCCTCAATACTTTTGTATACATTAACAGGTCAGGGGTGATTTTCTAATTTTAATTTTTAGTAATTTGGTGAGTTTTAAAGTTTTTTAGTTGATAAGAGAACTTTGAGCACATTATCACTGAAATATAAATTTTGCCGGTGAAATTTTCCAACCCTGTCTCGCGTATAGACGAACCATAGGCAGCTACAAGTGAAGTCATTGATTTTGGCAAAATTGTATTTTTATGTTTTCTTTTGACGAGGAGGTTGATATATGGCATGAGCGCCGTTTAACATTAAAAATATTTTTTCTTAAGTTTATTGATGACGTATGATAAAAAACAAAATAAATTTTATTGGAGGTTTTAACAGCTGAATATATACTCATCAATTCATCAATTGTCCCGAGAAAACTTACCGCGTGATTGTCAACTGTATATGTCACTTGATGGTTACTTGAATATAATAATTGGGACAAATAAATGCGAGTTGTTTTTTTTTATTGGTTTTTATTTATTTCATTACATCGCTATTTGATGGGTAACCAGTTACAATCAGCTTCTATATCATTTTACGAGAGAAAAGTAAATTTTATTCAAGTGAACCATATGATGATCTTTCCATAAAATTGCAGATTAAACTGCTTTCATTTACATTTAATTTTTAAATTATGTGCTTTTATATTTCAAACACACAAAAGTACATTTTGTTCCAATTGTCGGTTCGCAATCATTTTAGAGAAAAAATATACAAAAATAGCAATTATTATCGGTTAAGTACCTATTTTATACAACCGATTAATAATTAATTATTTAATTTAAATAAACCACATTGGGAACCTATAAACCGCAATTTACTGAGGAAACCCACATTGATTACATTATTTGGAAAGCCCCACGAATTGCACGGTTTCCGCTGGAATCAATTAAAATTAAGTGACGCGTGCTGTTTATGGGAGTCCAATAGAATTTGTTGCAAACGGCGATTATTATGGGGTTTGGGGGATTACTTTGTTATTTTAACTCTTTACAAAATATAAATAAAATTGTAAAACTTGCTAGATCAATTTTCCAATAACTGATGTCATATTTAAAAAGACATAAAAACCATAAGGTACACTTTATTCTCACAAACAATTTATACAACCAACAAACTCCTCCAAAATCAACCTTGCATCAAATACAAATGATTAATTATCCACAAATAAAAATCTTGAGACTTGATTGACTTTTATGGGGATTCTCTGACAGATTCTCAAAATAAGTTATTGACCTATTTATGTTTGATCATATTATAAATACTGAGCTGACAATTTTAGAGCAAGGAAATCTCAGGAATCTATTTTTTCCTAGTTAAATATTTTCCATAAATTCTGCGTGAGGTTTTTATTTAATTTTGGAAAGAAATTAAAATCATGGCAAAATTTTCTTTAGTCATGCTACATGATATCACAATATAAATAACCTCTTTTAATTTTGAATTTCTGACTAATCCACTTTCCCAAACATAAAATTACTAACAATCTTACTGTGTATCCAGAAATATAAAATAGAACAATGTTAGTAATCTGTAATGTTTATGAAAATAAGAAAAAAAGAAAACACTCCATTGACCTCCACTTGGTTACATAATTTCTACGTTTCGGATGCGTTTGCTCCAATTATGTTTGTAAGTTATTTTTCTCCGCCAAGCTGTTTTTGTCTTTTGCTCTTAATAATCTTATTATGTTGTAACTTGTAAGGTTAGTGATGACGTCAATCTGTTTGCGAAATGGAAAATTGAAAAACTGAAAATAGCCTAGCAGGATAAGTCATTGAGTTGTTTTTATATTTTTATATTTTTTGTTTAGATACTCACTTGTTTATGCGATATCAGCTGAGATTTCGTATGTTTTTTATTTTTTGAGTTTTGTGGGTTTAAGCGATTGGTGATGGTTACACTTAATAACAACTTAACAATTTGCATGACTGACTACTTGAGACGCTTTATTAACATATTTATTTATTAATTTATGAGTTTTTCTATTTACTATTGCCATTATTGAAGATAACATAATCTTGGTATAAAAATATATTTAAAGATTATTCAGGGGAATTTTTGCATTATTTTATTTACTCGATATTCGTTATTGAGTTAAAAATAACAAAATTGGTGATAATAGACAATAACAATAAAATTATCATGAAACTATTCAAATAAATTTATTAATCTTTTTATCAACTACTTCTAGATGCTCCCAATGACGTCATTTATATGGTTTGCGGTGTTTTGATTGCTATGCTCCTAGTTGGGTTCATTATTATTTTAGTGGCAGTCACAATCAGGTAATTTATCTAATTTGATTTATTTTTTTAGGTTTTTAATAAAAATGTAGTTTGAAAGACTTTTTTGAGTTTATATTAAAATTAGCTGTAAGATTTTTAATTTTTAATTCGATATGACAACTTCATTCAACTGAAGATTACTTAAGCTAATTAATATAAATTTAATAAAGTCTCACAAATTTATTTACCAAAATTTATCACAGTTCAAGTAATAAAAATCTAATTATAAAAATTTTGCTCGAAAAACTCAGCTAAAATGTAAAATATTATAAACTAGCATTGAAATATATTAATAAATATTATTTATGTGGTTTAATTGGGAAAAAACATCATAAATATAAAATGAGAAATTTCAAACAACCTAAAACTACAAACACATCAAATAATAAGTCAATAAATTGATTTATTTGATGTTTTGCTAGTTTAAATGTGCAAAAATATCCCGCAGAGCAATGTTATTTTTAAATGACCTGCCTCATCACAGACATCAGTTCATAAAACTGATGCAATCTAATCAACGATTTAAATATTGAAATTTAATGACTTTAATAAATTTAAATTGATAGCAAGTAGCGATCCGTTGAAAAATCAATATTTTATAAAAAGTTCATCAAAATCAAACTTATCAGGGTGTTTGCAGTATTAAGTAGAACTTTAGTTTATCAGTGTCTGAGAACAATGTGACAAAAATTTATAATGTCATGTTAATCAAGACCAAATACTTCGCAGTCTTAAAATGTCAAGATTACCCACCAAATCAAGCCCTGGAAAAAAAAAACTTGGACATCTGTGAAAAAATCGCAAAAAAAATCCATAAAGTCGATCAAGACAAACCAATTAACAAAATTTACAGCAGTTAGCTTAATAAATTCGAATTTTTGCCGATTCATAAAAATTTTCCTGCAAAAAAATTGGCAATCATTTAAACGAAATCTGCAAGTTGACAGTTTATATTTTCTGTGATTATTTTTTGTGATGTTTTCAATATTTTAAATATTTCGCGATTATTTTAGAAGTTTTCCAAATCATTGTGAGTAATCGTGCTCAATAAATCGGCAATTGACTTTTAAAGGAATCAAGTGCTTTCGCGGCAATAAACAATCGAATTCAATTAACTTTATCAAATTTACAAGTGTATCAAGTGGTTATGAACTGTGATTTTGTAAATATAGTTTTCCCTAGTTTTTCCAACAGTTTTTCCGAGTATTTCATTCATAAAATTGTAATTGTAAATAAGTAAATTAGTTTGTAGTCAAGTCTCAAGTGTATGCAATTAAATATATTTATAGATCTGAAGACGATAATTATACAGCAATGTATCATTTCTGTATAATCAAGTGTCGAGTAACCAACAGCAAATTTTCTATTTTATTTAGCTGATAGTCAATTAGCGTGAAAACTCAAACTCATTATCAGTCTACAATTTTCTTATGAACTCTTTGAAAAAGCTTGATTAAAAATATGAAAAGAAATTTGTTTAGTTTAAATGTTATTTTTAGAATCCAATCGAAATATAAATAAATTAGTGATAAAACCGGCTCAGATTTTCAGCTTTCTTGCGTTTTAAACTATAGTTGCTAGGGAGTCAAGGCACGTGGAGAACTTTAAAGATGTCGAGCATGTCGAGCAAACTCAAAACATGTTTTTTTAATTGTCTGAATGAGAATACGAATTGCCGTAATATTGCATGCTCGTTTCAATTCACTTCATGATTGTTTGAGCTTCTTCGATTTTGTTTAAATTTTTTATGATTTTTTATTTTGTTTGTGATGATAGTTGGGTCACTAGGCGATGAAGGCTTGATTTATTAATTAGTTACGTAAATTGAATAAATGATTAGAAGTTATATTTAGTTTGTTTGATGGATGTTTTAAATCTATAGTTTTGAGAGATCTTCCGTAGAAATAATTTTAAACTGTCGAGTATGACAAGTTCAGTTATTTTACAAAAAGACAGAGATAAATAATATTTACTCAGAACTGTATATTTGTTCAGTTTTTTTTTTTTTTAATTTGTGGAATCACTTTTATTCAATAAAATTCTGGCTAAAGTAAACAATCGTTAGTTATTGTCTGGTTGTGTCATTAAAAGTTCCTTCGACCTCTATTTTACATGCAAAAGTTTGTAAGTAAGCTAACTTAAGTAATATTCTAAGAAACTTGTCTAAGATACTGAATCCAACTACCATATAAATCAAACAAGATAATAAATTCTTTGACTGCCGTAATTACAAATTAAACGACTTTCATCTATTTATTACTCTGCTAAATGAAGTGTTACTAGGCAAATTATAAATTAGACTGCTTACGGAAATAATTTTGCACAAGAATAATGACTTCACAAATAAACAAATGTTCTCAAATTTATATATTGCAAATTATCAAGCAAACGTAGACGCGCCAAAAAATACAAAGATCCACAAAGATCTACAAAGATCTAAAAATTTCCTCAATTTTCTGAAACAACTTTTGTGTTTGGATTTTCCCGAAATTTCTTGAATTATCTTCAATCTTTTTGTGAAAATTTGTACTATAATATTACTCGAGAAAGAGCTCGAAAAGTTAGAGCTGAGCTCGTCTTAATAATGTTTTAATGAGATTATTTTCCTTTCAGAACAGTTTATTTACTCAACTGATCGTTCAATAAACAAAAAATTTGTTAAAAACGGTTGAAAATGATAATCATCGTCTTGGCAATATTTTCTGAATTTTTAGAGTAATAAAAAATATTTTTGAACAGTTTTGTGGGCATTGAAAATATTGTATAATTAAATAGATTTTTACATAGAAAAATTACATAAGAACGTTTTGAATGAAATTGTCACGTTTTCTTGACGGAAGATTATTGACGAGGTTAAATTATTGAAGTTCAAAATTATGATCAAATGAGTTTTTTTTAAATTATTCGAAGGATCTTCAGAATGGTTCTAAAATTCACAAAAAAATAAGACTTACTGTCGGTGACTTATTTTTTTTGAAAACAAAAGATTTTGAAATAATAGAAGAATAATATATGACAAACTCATCACAAACAAACTATTCTAAAATATATTATTTCTTCAGCACAACTTATGGTGTTTGATTACAGCTCAAACGTGCAATGAAAGAAAATCTGCACTATTAATTTTTGCAATTTGTTGCAATTTTTGTGTGAAAAGGGGCAAGAGCGTGTGCTAAATAATTTTAAAATAACTTCAGTTAATTATTTGTTTAAGTGAAACACATTTGCATGTCTCAGGTTTACAGCATTTATATGTAAATTCTGTGTGAAATTATGACAGACCATGCGATTTTTGGATTTGCATGGTGTCAAATGTTGGCTTATTGATATGTTGCTATTGTGAAGTATCTACTCATAAAATTTGGATGCAAAAAATTTCCTTGAATTTGAAATCCATATAAGATTCTAGAACCAACTTTATAACATTTTCATCTGAAGAGTCTTCAAAATACTTAACCAATGTCATTTTATCTAAAGAATGCTCATACCCTACAACAACCTTCTTCCCCCGACATAATCCAATTGCATGTACTGCAGCGATTCAGCAAATAAAACGACCAAAGTGACACAAAAAGTGCTTGTCTCTGCCAAGTGTGAAGAAAATATTATACATGCATGCAATCTCTGTCAAGTATTTACTAATCTTTATTGTAAATTACATTTGCAAACATTTTCAAACATTCAAGCAAATTAAAAATAATTGAAAACAGCATTGTAATGGATAAAGAAAATTGTAAAATGGTTTCATGACAAAGTCCAGAAAGCGCTTGCCAATATTTGCATTTTTTGAGCTATTGCTTTTACCGACCTTATTCGAGCTGATGTAAAGCTGAACTGTCCTACTTAAATATTTAGTTTCATACATTTTTGGCCAAATTAACATTTCAAAAAGTTTACTTATCTCATCTATTGATAATTAGAAAAGAAATTAGCAATTTATTTAAACCAATGGTAATAACAATAGAATTTTGTTTTCTTAAATTCTTAAATTCTTGAAATGTTTTGATCGTTCTTGACCATCAAATATTTACAAAACAAACGACAATTACAGTAAAAGGCACGACATCGTTTTTTATAAATTTGTCACTTATTGTTGTATAGTTGCTCACAATATTAGTCATATGATGTTCAATATGACAAATAACACGAAATAAACCCTTCAATTATTTGATTGATTAATGCAGACGACTCAGCTAACTCATGAGGCAAGCAAGAGGACAAACTTATTATTGGCAATCAATTGAGGCAATAAAGTTAATTGAAGCGTCATATTTTTGCTAGAGGAGGTTTCTGCATATTGGGTGATTAATTTTTGTTTGCAAATTGCTAAATTAAAATTTTGTTGAAATTGCTTGATAGAAATACCGCAGTTAAGAGTTATATATTTTTTTTAAATATAATAATTTTACACGTTTCACCAAAGAATTAAAATCATTTCTTGTTTAAAATGATACAGTCTCGCAAACCACAAACCTTCAAACCCCTCCCAATTCCATTCACTATCGGCAAGTTCTAGTTCCTTGCCAACTATTTCTCAAACAAAAACCATCACTAAATTGAATGTTAATTAGAAATGTCTGAGATAATTGAACTAATTGGCAACAGCCGATAATTAGAAGGCTCGTTCGTTTTAATACTTCTATACACCGTGAACACAAACATAATTAGCATCTCGATCTCTGTAATAATTGCTATAATATAAATAAATACAAAATATCAATTAAAAACATTTAATCAGCAGGTTTCCTTACAACAACAAATCAAAACAATGCTAGAAATATTTCGATTGTCGATCCACAATCAAACAAACATTTGTTTGATAAAACGACTCGCGACTATCAGGAAATGATTCAATAGCTCAAAATTGATTTTTAAATAAAAACAATCGTTTCATTGAAGTTAGTTTAATCTACGTGCAATCTGGTCGTGAAAATTCTGCGCAAGTGATCAAAAACCCAAATATTTTATTAATGAATCGACATCGAGTATCCGTGGGTATCAAATGTGTCCAGTTGTGAGTTACCCTCCAGTTTAGTGATAAGACAACGATTCATTAAGTAATTTTGTCAGACACGAGCAGAAAAATATTAGTTGAATGTCGAAAGAGACTTTTATTTGTAGTTTTTTTCTTTGAATTTTCAATTACGAGACAAATTGATCGGTTATAGCTGACAATGACAATTGAAAAACACCGGAAAATGGGATTTATTCTAATTGCTTGTTTAAACCCAATGAGTTTTATCATTTGAGGTGGTGCATGGAATACTTTATTGTAGCGTAATCGGTTGATAAATAAATTCTCTATTGAATAAAAAAGGTACACTGTACTAATTGATTAGTAAAAGTTAAAATTTTTTTAATTATTAGGTAATATTCAAAAAAATCATTGTTATCAAATCAAACAAATATTTCCAACAGTGCTAGTCGACAAAACTCTTTAACCAAAACACAGACACTTAACCACTCAGCGTAAAAAACCACACAAAAATCAATGTTGATTATCATAATAATTAATTTTTATGAATTCGTAGTATGATGCGATTTTTATGGAAATCATCATAAAAGCAGAAAAACTGTATAGCGTAGATCAAAGTCCTTCACGTGATCACCTCTCTGGAGAGTGTTTGTTTTTTAAAGTCATTTCAGCAGGTTTGACTGTGCAGTGTGCACTCAACATCAGTTGTTTAGGTCACATGATGCCCGAGTGAAAATACCACGAATTTTATTAATTGTGGTTTTTTACAAGCGAGTAAAAAGTGGTAATGAATCATACCGAGATCATACCGCTTTTATGTGGCTTTAAGTTGCTAAGTAGGGTGGTATTAGTTAAGCGCCTTTTTTATTGCAGTAGTTACCTTTTTAAGCTTTCTGGTTGTTTTTCGATGAATTTTAGTTTGTTGCTAGGGTTGTTTGAATTTTGTAACGGTGACAAATATATTGACTTAATGATACACACAATCTCCGTTTTCTACCTCCAATGAAAAAAAACTGGATACTCTCTGTATTTATTCCGTCATTTAAACTACTGGATAGACATATGGCTTAATTTCCTGCGAAACTCGATCGACTGTCTGGCCAAATGAGTACATGCGGTAATGTTATGAACTTTATATGTTTTGACTATAAATAGGACACACTGTGAACTGGTGTGAGCTATGAGGTAACATGTGCTTGTGGATGAACGGCGGAAAGAACACCTACTAGCTGATTTGTTGTCTGTTAATGCATAACTAATGAAAATAAAAAGTAACGAGATTCATGAAAACTCATAAAGCAGGCGCTACAGGAGCCGGTCATAAATGATCCAAACTTTTTTGCAGTAAAATTGTCTAATAAATTTTTATATGACAAATTATAATTCAGAGAGAATGTTTTAAAAATAAACGATTTATGAACGATCCCCAATGAGTTTGTTTAAATATGTTTCTGCTAAAAAATGTGTAGCTTTTAGTTTCTCAAACATTTGCATAGATGTACCGATTCGAGCTCTAGCAAAATTTATGATGGCATGTTGCCAAATGCTAGTCAAAATCGTTCATGCTATTATTATGGTTAATACTATAAATACCGTCAATATTAGACATTCGGGAGGTTTTCTTGTCTCTAGGTCTTTCAAGTGGTTTCAAAGAGTTTTGTTTGTAATTATTGCTCAGTTAATTATTGTGCGAGATCATATACATTTTGCAAGAGTAATAAAAAGTGTATTAAGTATTTTCTATTTTGAGGCTTTCTGATTTAAAAAAAGAAACTTGTAGAATTTTGGTTGTTAAAATAAGAATACAAACTCTGATTCAATTTTCTTTGAGAACAAAAATAATTATTCTATTTTTAATTAGATTGTTCTATTTTAAAATATCTATACTATTTAGATGTCTTGCATTTAGTAGAAGGAAATAATATTTTACGGTTTAATTAGAGGTTCAAAGATTTTGTCTGTTGATGTTGGGAATCCAAAATTAAAATCAAGGCTACTTAATTTTTGTAAGATCATCATGCATATCAGAACAATATCAAAAAAAAAGAGAAAAATATCATGCAAAAGTGAAAAGACCATTTCACTTAAAATCTTTCTCAAATTATCCCCACGCGCCAATTAATTGTAAAAGCATGGGCTTCTGAACAACTTTCCAAAAATTTACAGAATTGAATTTCGATACTCTAAATGAGGCAATGTCTGGGTTATTTGATCATTATAATTTGATTTGTTTACAATACAATTTTTAGCTGATCGCGTGAATTTAGCAGATTTGTTAGATTCAGCCTTATATGTTGGATTTTGTCGACATTTACTGTAAATATTCGATCAATATTTAAAAATTATCTGTTTTGTTTGTGATATTTTTGGAAAAGTGTCTTTATCACATGATTCGAGATTTGTGTATTTGCTCGTAGAGTTTATTATTTTCTCATTGTTGCCGAAACAATTATAATTGACACACTCCTGTCTGCAAAATAAATATGAGGTTCCAACAAAGACTAGGTTGCAGTTATTATTTATTTGATACCGAAAGTTTTACAGTAATTAGAGAATAAAAAGAAATGTAAATTAGTAAGAAAATGACATAATAACAACCGTCAGCAGAAATTTGATTTACTTAATTTCCTTGCTAAATTCTAGGCAAAATTTTGAAATTTTTTGTATTATTACAAAAACGAGTTAAAAGGCAGACACAACATTGGATATCATTTAAAAAAAATCAAAAAAAACCAATACAAAATTTTTTGTTTTAAACTTGAAACTTTTGGAATAATATTATACCACACCGTATTACTCAGTAAAAAGTAAATGTATCATGCAAGCTTTACACAAATAACAATTAATTCAAGTTAAACTTATTGGAATTTTATTTTAATTTATGCACCTTGTTTTTATTTTACACGCTAGCAACAAAAGATGACAATGAATTGTGTCAATAGCATCAGATTTAATGGGAAACGTTATCGATTGTGTGTGAATAATTAATTTTTTGTCGAATTTTTGGCAAATTAATTAGCAAATATATTTTGTGGAGTTTGGAAGCCCCACTCAGACTGTTGGAATTTTTATTTGTTTGTTTTTTTTTTAATCTGAATTCTCGTTTGAGGTTTTCAAATTTTTCCATACATTTATTGGTATCGAATACATAACAAAATAAATTCTAAGATCAACTTTTTTACAATACGAGATGCTTCACCTCCAATCCATAACGTTTGGATCATACAAACAACCATTCGTTTATTTGATCACAATTAAAAATAATTCGCTCAATTACCAAAAATTCCCAGCAAAAATATTTATTTAAATTAAATCATTTAAGTGCTAATCCATCAATTCACAAGACGATAACTTATAATAATGAGTTCATCACGGTATTTCTACACGAGCAAAATATTTAAAAGCTATTATCTGAAGTAAATCCCAAATCGATAGTTTCGCGAAATCATGGATTTCACGAATTTCATATGAAATATTTATTTAAATTCATGGACTTCACGCACACAACAACAAAATCTAGTATTATTATTAATACTATTCTATAATAAACGCAAAGCAAACGTTCAGATCAAGTCATCGGCAGGTTCAAGATTGAGGAGAATACTCAAAACTCTTCAATGTGATTCAATGGTTCAATGGCAGATTTTTTTTTTCATGCAGACTCAATGCGGCGAATAAAACTAGCGGGACAATGTTATAAATGTTAAAGAGTTTAGAAAGTTTACTCATATAACATGCCATTTTTCAATATGTCTGACATTTTAAATCTGATTTGACTTGATAATTAATCAACTTAAAATTGCTTTGAGTTCAAGGGCCAAAAGCTTCACTACCAATCACATGGTGACTACATCATGCTCAAACTGTAATGCATAATAATTTTTTCTGTGCAAAATATTTTCTTTAAAATATCAATGCTACTTGGTTGGTTAGTTGGCGGAATTTATGCAGATTTTTTGGTACATTTTGACAGTTTTAAAAACGATAGAAGGTTTAATTAAATCTCTTTCATGTTAAAGCATTCTGGTTTTAGAAGCTGGAACTGTTAAATTATTTTTCCACCCATCAACCCCACCTCCTCTTGTCTGACTCCACCTCGGCTTTGAGCTACGAGTGACTATGTATAGTCTTTGAGCTACTACTGAGTATAATGAATGTGAAATAATTGCCATTGTTTGTGTTGCTCTGCAAAACGTGTTCGCCCGTTGATTCAAAGCTTGGAAGTCTTTTGAAAGTTTACAACAAAACTTTACAATAATTATGTGAGCGCTCAGCTCCACCGTCCAGTTTAGCTTCAGCAGTCCGAGTAACCTGATCCAAAAAGTTTAGTTTATTGTAGCATTATTAAAAAATATTTTTATTAAAAATGTAAGAGGAACGGTAGTGAGCAGTATGTGAGGATCTTTTACATGCTGTGTAAAGAACTTTGTGCATTGTGACTTGAATTATATAATTGAAATAATTTGTGTAATTCCAGTGCTGAGTACAGTAAACTATATATTAAGTAGTTGTGGAAGTAGTAATCATCGATACTTGTACTTGAGATCACTCGATCACTTGATCAATCAGCTTGTACGGTTTTTAATGAAAAGAAGCAAAAAAATTAAAATCAGTTTATCGAGAGCATTTATGCTGTGAGCAGCTGAGCGAAATTGTGAATATTTTATTATTTTGTTGATCGTGCTAAAACTTTTTATATTTTGGTGAAAATATATGAAGTATTTTAAAATCAAGTAAAATAAAATAGAAATCGAGTTGCGGGCCAAAACGTGAGGTGCCCCAATTAAAAATTTAATACATGTAAATATTTCACATGTACATTTAACATGAAAGAACGAGTGAATTCGGAAAATAAAGAAGTTTGTAAAAATAGTGCATCTTGGACTTTGTGGACTAGAGTGTAGATTTCTACAAAAATTTCAGTAAATTTCCGAATAAATTTAAAAGTTGAAAGTGAAACAAATCTAATTCTGCAAAATGGAGGAAATATATTTTATTTTATATATGTCGAGTATGAGGTAAATGCAATGAGTAATAAAATTTATTTGATTTACTAAACTTTTTAATATTTATGAAGCACTGCAATTGTTTGAGTGTAAGAAATATTTGAATTTATATTTTACAATAATTCTGTTGAATATGTCAAAGTCAAGTCGAATATTAATTATATAAATAAGTAGTGACGGTTTGTTCACATTCTGTACTTTTGAATTCATTGCCAATAATTTCAGCTTAGATGATCTGGAATATAATCCATTAAATTTAGGTTTAAAGATGTAAATTACCTTTACTAAGAAATATTTTTACACAGAATATATCGAGCAAAATTCCTTGATCTAAAACCCCATTTATAAAATTTTCTCTCTATTGAGCAGAGGATTGTCTGTTTGCCGTTACATTAATTTGCTTGTTCGTACAGATCAAAAATTAGTCCGTCTTCCTTAATAAATGCAAAGATGCTTTCAAAAATCCTCAATCTTTATAAATTTTGACCTTCTCTAAATTTTTTGAAATCTTCGGATTTCCGACCTATTTTGTCATATCTTTTGAATGTTTGCAATGCTACAGCTGACAACACAATAATACTACAAACAACAATAAAGCATAAGTTTCTATTTCTAAAAATATTCATACCTTTGTGAATATTTGAGTAAATTTGAGGTTAGCTGCTGGAAATTGGAAAATAAATGAATTTGGAAAGAAATATTGTGAAAACCGGTTACGAAACCCAAAAATTAAAAATTAAAATATAATGCTCAAAATACTCCCAAAAATTCATGTATACCAAAATAATAATGAAAGTGACGAATAATGTCAGTATATACAATAATAATAATGTCAAAACCAATTTATGCTATTTTTAAACCGCTGCGGGAAAAATTGAAAATCAACATTCAATTGTTCTAAAAATAGATATCGGGTTTTGCATTACTTACATACACATAAATAAAAATAAATGCTATTTCATAATTGAGCTTTCAGGTGGTTGAGCTCTTTATTACTCTGTAGGGAATTTTTTACATTTAAAACGCGAAAAAATACTTCATTTCAGATCCTAGATGACTTAACAATTATTTACGAGTTCTGATCAATAATAAAGTGTAGATTTTTGTAAATTTTTTAATAGTAAATTAAAATGTGTGTATAGTAGAACTATAGTGAAAATTGTTATAAATTCATAGGGACCTATATTTTGTTTAAAATAGTACAAATATATTTTTCAATCAAATGTTTTATGATTAAAATATATCAGAATAAACCATTGAGTTGAATATAGACCACAAGCAACGTTCTAAAGTGAGATTGATTATTCTTTATTTTCCGTCAGTTGAGTATGCTTAACCACACCAAAGTTGTACTAGAACCTCTCTGAAATAATTAATACAGCTGGAAATATCATATTAATATGGCTATATTAACTCGGAGAAAACAGTTATTTAATCACTGTTAAGGGGAAGAACACTGCACAAACTCAAGGAATGCTTAAAATTGTTTATTTGGCCTTTGCAGAGGCTATTGCTATAAATGCTAGTTATTACTGAAAATGCATAGCATAATGATGAAACAATATGAGTTTCATTAAAACACATTAAATGTTCACTTTAAGTAGATACTACAACTACTTGTTTAACACATTTATAATGTTGATATTTTTTTGTTCCGGGCAGCTCTACACTTTACTGTAAACTCGCAGCAGTTAATTTGATTCAGCTTTTCAATGCGCAAAAACGCAAAAAAGTATTATAGTATTCAATTTTCGAAGGTTGCCCGACAATTAAGATTGCTAAGATTTAGCTTTGGGGGTGTCTGAGAATTCTGTTAGAGAACAGTAAATGTTCCGTTAATAGTTAATCTCATGCAGATATGCTTTTCATAAGCAGTTTTCCCTTCATAATTTAATGTTCCACGTAACCAAACGAGAAAGATTAAGTTTTTTCATTCATTTCCTTTCTTACTTTTACTATAACTGTAAATCATTTTGATCTGATTTGACAGTACAAATTATGAGAGAAAGCAGCGAGAAAATACTTGGATTTGATTGGTTTCTTGGCAAATCATCAAACATCGATTTATCAAAATCTTAAAAAATCTTGTAACATCATTCACGGATATGTTCAGAACAAACTCCTATTAATACAATAGTTTAATCTTAAACAAGTTTTTGCTAATAACTCAAAATTAAAAATTTTAATTTCGGCCATTCATCAGCATTGAAGTTTTTATGAATTTTTATAACAAATCAAAGGTTGATTCGTAAAGAAATTACTGTACAATAAATAAAAACTACAGTTTGCATAATTCCGACAATATTCTTACCAAGCAGTTCTATGCAGCTTAATCAGCATATAATTGTACGTTTACTAAAAAATATTAAATTCAATGTTTTGAAAGAGTGTCCGATATCGTGGCGCACGTAATTGAATCGTTCAAAGTCAAATTTACGCAGTTTTTGTGGAAATCATCAGAATTGAAAAAGCCTAAAATTTTGCTAAAGCTAAAAAATAAATTTTTTTTGATAATTAATAAACCACAAAAAATTGTTTTAGCAAAATATTCTTCTTTCTGATTCTCGTGAATTTGACCCTCAATTAATTTCAATTCATCGCAGCCAAAAAATCACCGAAAAATGTTCTATCAGAATATTTCAGCAGCTCAAAAATCCTATATATGTCTCAAGGCGAATAAGTCAATGTCCTTTATCGAGCCGGTACAAAAGAGCAATTATGCCCTGATGCCTTGATGGTTTGATGTATGTATCTGCTAAATTGAATTAGTATGTGTTTTAAGAACCCGAAGCACTGAAAATGTTGGGTGGAGGGTAATGGGCGGGAAATTTGATGTTCAAGTGAATTTTTTCTTAGTTCCATGGAAACTTTTCACGGATTTCCTGGCAGTATCACTTTAAAGAGAGTTATCCAGTTAATCTTTGCTGTGAGCAAATGTCACACAGTCAATATAAGAAGGACATTGTGATAAAAACTCAACCTGGACTGCCCTTTGAACAATGTTATCGAATTGTTATACAATCTATAACATTTGTTCACAGCTGTGGAAGCGCTCTAATAGCTAATGCGGAGTGGCATGGTACAAAGACCTTTGTCTTCCTCTTCCATCTCCATTTACTTGAAACGTTCGTACGTGGTTCAAACGTATGGGAATATTTTGGGTTTTAAAGTCTTTTGAAATGTTCAGGTTGCTTTTGGAGTATAGAAGAAACACAGAAGAGGGTAAAAACCTTTCTGAGCTGAAATGAGAGAATTTAAAATATAACTATTCTCAAGGCTCAAGTAAAATTGGGCTCAGGTTCATTTGCATTTGAACCAAAGACCAAAATACATTAAATTTCTTTTAAAAGTGCACAATGAATGTTAAGCCAAACAGACTGATAGAAAATCCTTGAGACGAATAGAACCGTTTTATCAATTTTTTTTCCTTCCACAACTTCATATTCCAGCGATATATCAGCATTTCTGGTTTTTGTGCTGCAGACCAAGCCATTTCCTGCTTAAGTAGGTTTTTACGAGGCGTTGCTTTTGGATACGACATTTTTTCATTTGTTTAGATAATTTGGTGATGATGATGCGATGATAAATAAAAAGAAACTGTGAAAGATGCACTAGTATTTACTGGATCATACTGAAAACTTATTGTGCAAGATATGATAGGTTTTATGTTTTTTTGTTTCAATGGCAAATTGCATCAGATTTTATTTTGTTTGAGAAGAATGAAATGGAGTTGAGGTTTTGTGTGCTGTTTTAATTAATTTGATTAATTTACGTCTTTACGTTGAATCTATGTCAAAAACAAGGTCCCTGTGAATCAAATGGAGAACCATTTAACAAGTTTTGCCTGTCTATTAAAACATTTCAACATTAACTAAAGTTCTTTAATAAATCACAGGGACTTCACCAACCGAATAGTTTTTACAAACATCTGAAAACTGAAATTTCCCAATAAAGTTGCACAAAATCACAGTTTGTATACATAACACAAATTTCACCATCATATCCAGTTTTTTCTCGGAAACTGGGAAAATCGAGTTCACAATTTAGTAAACAACTCGAAGGATTTCTTTCCACTCAAACGATAAAAATATTTAGTGCAATAGATCAGTAGACGATAAAAAATAGCAACGCAGTAACCCGGATCAATATTTTGCTAAATACTCAATGAAAATAATAAACAAAGTTGTTATCGACTAACATCTAGATTTCTTTCTTAATCTTTTTCTTGGAAAATAGATAATAATATTGCAAAATCAGACAATAATCTCGGTATTTAGTTAAAATCAAAAACAACTAATAAGGGACAACATGTTTTGGCTGAGAAAGAATTTTTGTGGCATTTGAAAGTTTTATTATTGACAACTAAAATAGATATTTTAAAATATTGTACTCTAGATATCGTTATCTATAGACAAAAAAGCAGTAAAATGTGAAGTAAATGTATAATTTAATTATAGTTTTATTTTATTTGAATTTTTTAAATATTACTTGTCACGTGGATCTCTAAAATATAAAGTTGGAATGAAAAAGAGTTTGTGAGAAAGTATTGTTATGTTTGAAATGATGTTCTTTTACATTAACTTAAGATTTATTTATAAAATCAAATCAACAATTTATTTGAATATTGCACAAAAAAGTAGAACTTCAATAATAGCCCACAGAACAGGAAATTCATACAAATCAGCTCAATTTGTTGACTACCTGCCTTTTAACATCTAACAGGAAATACTTTTAATGTTTCACATTGTAATAAAAAAGTGTAAACATGGCTTCAACAGCAACCAGAATAGAAGTTTCTCCAAACCAACCGTCAGCAAGAAATTATTCTTTTTCGCCATATTTAAAAGTTATGAAATTGATAATTTATAGCTTTGTGAAGGATTGAGTAAAAAGGTTCTGAGGAGTGGGAAAATTTAGTTTGTGGTATAAATTGGTATAAATCTAATTTTAAGTAGTTTTTGAAGAAAAAACTTGGAGTTTAATTTTTTAAAATAAATGTCCTTCGAGAATAATTCAATTAAAAATTAATTAAGAACATTTACCACCCTAAAATGCTCCCTTCTACAAAATTGCATATAATCAAGTGAATTAATTCCATAAAAATATATCACGTTCCTTGCGAATGGATACAAAATGTTCCACTGAGTATGAATCATCCAACAGTAATCGATGTTCTACCAGAAATTTGCTCGCGGGAAATGCGTCTTCAATACTCAGTTGACAATTTGATAAAAGAACCAGTTTCTTTTGGCTTCAGCTTGTTGGCCTCTTTTCCATAAGATAATATTTAACTACTCAGTAAATTTCGGCAAAGAAACCATAGAAAACAAAAAAACACATGTTGCTGATCATTTCTTGGGACGTCACATGAGCTAACGTCTCCAACAATATTATTAAGAAATGATCAGTTCGTTGTGTTGCTAGTTAAAAAATTATTAAGAATATTAAAAGTATCGTGTTGACGGTTCAAAAACTGATAAATACGAGATAAATAAGCGTTAAAGCAAACATCTGAGAGGCTGAACAACTGACTGACTATAGCTGACAAACAAACCGATATTTTCGAGATATTTTTATGAAAATGTGATTTTTTCTGCGTTGCTTGTATTTTTGTAAAAACTGAAAGAGGCTCAAAGTTCACTCAGTTTCAGGACATCAACAATATCATAACTTTATCAAAAAGGCCATAAAAAATTGATGCGTTTTAAGATTATTATATTGCCATTATGAATCTTTTTAGTGAATCAAGTCTTTTTTTTAATAATTACTTTAGAAAACTGTATGTTTTATTGATTTTGACAAACTTTACAGTTTTCAAGACTATCATTAAATTTTTTAACCCATTTAACGACATTTGATCGTTCAAATATCAACTCAGAACTATAGTCTTGAATAAAACAATAATATTTTCTTTAATTTACTATCATTTAATTGCGTACTTGTCGAGTATTTGCTGCGAAATTATTGACGAAATCTCGAAATTTCCTAAATTATCAAGAAAACGAGTTTGTTGAAAATAATTTTCCCAAATTTTCCAGAACGCAGAATCTCGATCTATTAAAAATAGTACAAAAGACCCAATATTATTCTGAGTAATTTGAAAAGATCGTACAATATTCCACCAAAAGAGATACAAAATCTTAAACTCAAAATCGAAATTAACTGATCGCGTCACGCAATTTCCCAGACAGCCGAAAAAATAATTTCAATATTTTCAAACAAATTTTGTATTTTTACATTTGAGTATTATTTTTATAAAGAGTGTCTGAGCAATACACGCTCGTTTTCTGTCTACGTCACTAACAACGACTCTTTTAACGCTCGGCTTCAGTCTCTCTTATAAAAGGCAAGCAAAACTGGCGAAAGCCCATCATATTCATTTAAACCTCAGAGCATTGAGTTTCTGCTAAGCAGTAAATACACAGTTTTGTCCGTTGTATCACATTTTAGTGAATTGCAAAGCCAAAGTCAGTGAAATTTTGTGAAAAATTTGAGGATCCTTTGATTGAACTTAAAAGTTGTTTAATTTTTGCGATTTTGAAAAATTGTGGATAAAAACAAGGAAAAACTTGGAAAATTGTGAATAATTGTAAAAGTCTTGCAAGAACGCTAAGAGATATGAGAACTTACTTGGAATAATTGTGCAAACTAGTCTTAAAGCCAAAAGTCTAGTAAAACTAGCTGAAAAGCCCCAAAAAAGTGATTTGTAACATTTGAATGGGAAATTGTGATAAATTCCATAAACACTAAAATTCAACTCGAATTGTACTTGAACTGTGATAAACCAAAACCTCCTTCATTTCAATAATAAAATGGTCGGAACTGGTCAAATAATGTCGATGCGTTTAATTCGCAGCAAATTGAGAAAGCGCGAGGAGTCGTCGCATCCAGCCAGCAATAATGTGGAAGCTAATCAGCCAACCCAAGTGGTGTCCTCGCAAGCCAACCACCTCACCACAGACCCCAACTACCGGCAGAATCCGGCAAATCAGATCTGGATGTTCCCGCCACTTCCACCACAACCTAACTTGTACATCTATAACGCCAGTAGTCAAGTGAGTTCCTTTGAATTTTTTATTATGTGACTTGAATGAAATATTGATGGGTTTGATGAATAATTTTGTTATCAGCTGAAATGGTCGCCAAAAGGTCAATTTTAAATTTGAATTGAATCCAGCGCTTTACAATAAATAATTGGGATTTTTGGATTTTTTTTGCGATTAATTCATTAATTATAAAATTCTACATTTCTCATCATTTTCTGAATTTATTTGCGAACCAGCAAAAACATAACTGAGATAAGCCAACAAAATTGATATTCCGTTGAACATAAAAACCATCGAACGACCCTTGTAATAAAACACGTACAATATTCACTCCACTCCTAAATACATCATTGCATATACACTGCACAGTCAGGGATTTTAGAGCCCTCAATAAAACCCAACTTTTACAATTTCTCAAATGCACCCAATTATTTTCCAGTTTTCTCCTTGCCTTCAATATTCTTTTGTTAACAAAAAACCCGAAAAAATATCAAAATTATCAGAAACATCCAAACTGTTGTAGTTTTGAAATTATGAGAAAAACTGGAACGATTGAGTTGAAGTAAACTTGAAAAAGTAGAGAAATCTTCTGAATTGTGTGCAATAAACTCAAAAACTAAAAAAACTCGAAAAGCAGTAATAATTTATGTAATGAAATTCATCAAAACCAGAAGGATATTTGTTTATTGAAATATTATGTTTAGTCTTCAAGACTTGTAAACATCACTACATCAGAACTAAACTGCAACAAAGTTCAAAAATTGTGTGAATTTAATTTTATTGCTTTTGTGCATCAAAAATGCATCATAAATGCATCAAAAGTAGAATTTTAATGGGTTCAAACTCTCCAAAAAGCCAACAACTAAACCAGTTTATTTCCCTGCTCTCTCCAGTTTCTTCTTTCAATTAAATTGTGCCGAGCTGTAATTTAAGTACTATATAAAACCTCATTCTGTACCATAATTTGTGTTACAAAACTAACAAATTACACACAATGAAGCGGCAGTTCAGTGACACTGCTGCTGGCTCTATGGCGCAAAAAAATAAATAATTTAAAACGGTTTTTCTGTCTGGAGAACTTGAAGAACTCAAGAGAGATTCTTGGAAATAAACTAGATATATCAGATTTTAGAGGAACTTTGGTGGAAAAAAGCCGGCAAGGGCTTTGTGGTAGATGAAGTATTGAAATTGGTTTTTGAGAGGATGCAACGATAAAGGGTTTGGAGAATTTTGAACTACATCTTTGTTTTTATTTTCAGACAGTTCAATATAAATAATACTGATATTATATAAAATTGTCACTTAATAAAAAATCGTTAATTCTAATTTTCCACAATTAAAAATGACTCTAACTTGTCAGCAATAAATCAGCATGCAATTGTTTCAAAAACAAATATTTTGATACACATTTCTCTATAGTTTTCCAATAATAATTTACTAAAAAAATTCTATTGGAAACCATTTAAAAAGCTGTTTTAGAAGTTTAACGCTCAATTTATATTCCATTCCGCTTTGCCTTGAAACTGTCATGTATTCTAGAATTGTATACTTTCGTTCGCATTCATATCATTAATATTCACAGTTCGATTATTATTTTGTTATTAGGTAGTTCTTTGTGATGGAGTTGTGTGGCGGCTATACTTCAATATTTGCTCACAACTCAGGTGCTCAGAACTATTGACGACCGTAAAAAATAAACAGAATGTTTATGGAATAAACGTAATTAAATTACTAAAACTACCGTACTTTAAAAATTAACTTTAACTGATTGAAAAGAATTTTTATCGATATTGGCGATGATGACCATAATTTCCAAATTTTTTCGATCACGATTTTGGTGTCTGTAATGTTTGTAATTTTGCCACTTTAAACCAAAAAACTCATGAAATATTCTTTTATGGACTTTTGGTCTGTGTGGACTTTATGGCTTTTATGAACTTAATAGCGTACAGAAGGCAACGCCACCTAATCATGAAGCGTGAATATTTTGTCACTTTTTGGCATATATAACTTTTTGTACATGAATTGTCTACGTGAAGCCACAATAGCGATGAAAACGATAAATTGTGGTCATTAGTCAGTATTTGGGACAATATTGGTATTGTCATTTTTATTAGGCAAATTAGAACAGATTTTGATCTAGATTTTATGGTAATGGATATATTGATCATGAATTAATACTTGATCAATTTCAAAAATATTCATATATCACGAAATTATTGCTAGTCTCCATAATTTCTACAATATTATCGATCTAATGTATGTAGACAAAAGTACATCAGATTAGCATGTAATTCAATAACCTAATGCATGACCAATGCAAATTCTCAAATTTGTGATAAATGCCCCTACAGCAGAGTACATAATTTAATTGAGTATTTGCATAGAAATCAATTGGATTTTAATTAAACAAATTTTAATGCATGTGCGCCAGTATTTCTATTTGGTACTGCTGCAATATTGCAATAATTGAGGTGGTATTTGATCGCAGGCAATAAATTGCATTAAAAAGCATGAAATGCATCAAATGCATCAGTTGCAATGAAAGTATTCAACAGAAACTCGATAGAAAATTAATTAATTTTGCAAGCTTAGAGACGTGGGAGAGAAAAAGTGATCATGTAAGATTGACTTATAGAATCGAGATTACTTAAGAAATCTGAAAAAGTCCCATTCTTTCATTTCATGTCAATAAGGAACAAATGTTGTTAATAAACATTTTATCACTTTTCACACACATATGGTTGTGCTTTTAAATAAAATATTGAGAATGAGGGTGTGATTTTAAATTCATTCAAAGAAACGCTAAATGACTTTATCTTGACATTTTGCTCTGAATAAAAGTATTATTTGGTTTGCATAATGATTTGAATTTGACACAAAGCTAGTTACAAAGCTTGCTGTGATTGCTATCTAGACAAAACATCAGCTAAACCACAAAGCTCGAACAAAGCCAGCACTGACTATTTGATGATTAATCTAAATTTGTTAAATATTGCTAAAATTTTTGCAAACGGAGAAAGTGAAATTTAATGACACACTTAAAGATTTCAAATATTGCGCAAAATTCCTAAATAATTGAATATTGATTCAAATCAAAATCGATACCACGCAATTGAAAATGTATCATCATTGATTAATTTCATGGAGTAAATAGAGCAAATTTGATGGATTCACCAATGACTCAATTTCTTACTTAAGTATATTTTGCAATACATCGATAAATTGCTCGAAATACTGAAACTACGTAATGCTCATATCTTGAAGAGGAAACGCCACGAACTTGCGAAGATCGGACTGATATACAGCACATTTCGTATGTTTCACAATCTCCATGTACGTTATACCCAGTAGTCAAACACTGAATCATCTATTCACTTATTCATAATTTAATAAATAAATAATTTTACTTCGCTGAAAGTTTGTTTGAACAAATCGATTTGCATTGAATGAAATGTGTTATATCTTTTCAAGTGAATATTAAATTTTGCAATTTTTTGGGTATTTTCTCGACTTTTGTTTGGAAACTCGATGAATCAGTATGCATATGTTTTGCGTTAATGAATTTCTTACTAAAATTCGCTTTCAATTTTTAATTAGATATATTCATTAATTTTTTTTGAACTGTTAAAAAGTAGACGTAAACGATTTTCTTTAATTAAAACATACAACAAAAATATCAGCAAGTAAACACACCTCAATAATTAAAAAATCGTAATGTCGCCTGAAAGTAGAATGTCTAAGCAGGAGCACGTCAAGTGACCGTGGTCAGGAAACAATGAACTCAAAACTACTGCGAGACATTGCTATTTATGCTGCGCAATCTTAGTTCACTTGATTTTCTGGCTGGTTGAGTTTTTCTCGGATCTTGTTTTGATTTTTTGAGCTATAGTTCTATGGCTATAGTATTCCGTATTAAAATCGTGTCATTGGGGTTGGCGTCATTAGGCGTCATTAATTACGAATCTTTCTGGGGAATTTTTTTCTCTCTAGTGTTGCGCAGCGATAACTTTGAGTATTATTTATGTGTTAATTATTTAAAACGAACAAACTTATAATTTATAATATTTAAATGATTAGTTATTTGTATTATCTGCAATGCTTGTGATTATTCAAATATTTTAAACAGACTGGGGTTATTCCCCAGTTAATGTGAGTTTAAACGGTTTTTACGTGCAGTTTACACAATTATCAAGTTTTTATTGTTTATTCGGGGTTAACAAGAAACTTAGGTTCTCCACCGTTTCCTGATAAAAACTGTTGAATTGTTGCTAATAACAAAAGTACATAAAATTTACTAGTTCTCATAAAGTGCCATAAAACTCCATAAAAATCCAATCAAACTCTATAAAATATATTAAACCCATTACACTTGAAACTTGAACAGCTTGATCAAAGTTTCATTCTTGCTATTGGCTTGTAATGGCTCGAAGTGAGATCTGAAGGCAAAGTACAAAATCCACCAAAATCGCGATGTATTTTTAACTCCCTTTGAATGCGTTTGAATGAGAGCTGAATGAAAATGTGGTCCGTTCTCACATTTTCATACGCAAATAGCCTCGCTTGTATATATCAGCTGCAAAGTTACAATGAAAAACCAGAATGAAGCGCAAAGCAAGTTCCAACTACTGATAACGAATTACATAGAATTGCGATTATGTTTGAATGGAACAATTTAATGAATATTAGGTTGGGACTTGAAAATATTATCGTTTCAAAATTATTCAACAAACACTTCGAAACCAAAAAAAACTGCACCTTATTCCAATAAACTAAACTAATAATCTTTTTTATCTATTTTTAGGATGCGTTAGTACAGAGCGATAAACTGGGCCTGCGAGGCTTCCGTAAGCAGCTGAGTGGTCGCTTCAAGCGCCTCGTGTCCAGAAAGTCCCACGAAATCACCCCCACCATCCCTCCAGAGCTGAAGCCCCAACTGAAAACCATTTACGTGTATTAAGTGTCCTCACAAAGGCACTGCTATTAAGTGCATTAAGCTAACTTAACTAAACTTAAGTAACTTAAAGAAAAAACTTACTCATAACAAGCTACAAAGTCATTATGTTATGGAGACACACGTGGTAAACACACACAAGTTTGGCGTAAAAAGTGATAAAAAATAAATTTCTGACCACAACCAACTTAAATATTAAATATTAGGATTAGACGGTATCGATTAGATAAATTTAAAATAAAGACTGACTGACACAAATTAATTAAATGTTTAAGCGTAAATTTGTATTTCAGTTTGAGTAGCGCTTTATTGCAATTAGACAATCTTCTTTTAAAACTAATTAATTGAAAATGATATTTTATGATTTGCGGGATTTTTTGAATATTTTATTTGAATTGTTAATACATATAGATATTTGGATTAAAATTAAAATTTTGCCAGTTCACCAAAACACCTGCAAATCTTTTCAAAATTTCTCGATCCATTAAAAATGTTCAGACCTAACAAATTCACTGCTTGGTAACCAAACCACAAATCAAAGCATGCTCAAGATAAATTGGCATTTTGTCAAATAAAAAGTCGCCTAAAAATAGTTTTTGTTTAAAGTTCTAAAAGTCTAAAAAATTTCAAAAATAAATGCGAATGCTAAAATTAGCGCCAACATTTAAATAATTCGTATATTTTGACATTTTTTCAATTTCGTTGAGATTTGTCGGATTTTGTCGATCATTTTAGAACTAATTATATTTTCTTCACTTTCTGAAATACTTGCAATCTACTTGAAGATTGAAAAAATACGCGAATTGTCGTAGAATTGCGCTCATTAACCAAAATCACGTGATATCATGTTTTTACTGAATTTTAATTTTTTGTTGAATTTTCACTGAAAAATTAAAAATTAGTAAAATTAGTTAAATCACTGCAAATAGTAAATTCTTTAATTTAGTAAAAAATCTTCACCAATCTTCATCAAGTGATTACACAACTAAATGAGCAATTGAATGGTCTGCAACCTTCAATGAGCGTCTAAGATAAACTAAATAAAAATAGCATTTATTACATTTTGCTGATTGATGGAGCTTCACACGTTTCTTTTAGAAACTGAGAAACATTAACTGTGTGTCATTTTTAATATTTTTCTTAAAATTGTAAGAGAATTATAAAATATTTTTTTGTTTGTTTATTGTGAATCGCTCACATTGAGCGCATTTTTTATTTTGGGGAAAATTTGTGGAGCATCTTTAAAATTTAGAATTTTATTAAAAAATTTTAATGAAAAAATTTGGATTGTAATCCTGCTGCAAAATTACTAATACAAAGTACTAAAAAGAAATTATCAAAAATCTCTTTAATATGAAAAATTAGTTTTTTGCATAGATATTCCAAAAGAAAGATCAAAACTGTTAAATTAGCTAAATATTAAAATAGATTTAGATGGAAATAAAAAATAAATAAAAATAAATTGAATTGTGTTGTTCCTTAATTAACAGTAGTTTTTCAGGTTCATTTGATACAATTTTATTTTTCAGATATATTATTTTTTGATTTTTTAGCTATACTATATTTTTATCTGGATCTGTGATCAACAGGTAAATTTGTGATCAATCATAAATTCCAGATTATTTAAAGTTTTGCGAAAAATCTGTTTTATATAAATTAAGCTTTCAGCGAGTTTTACTGGCTTTTTATTAAAATTCAAATACCATTTTTAGTGACGACAGCGCTCCAACGAAACAAAATGAAAAGCGGAACGATGAATCCTCCGAGGCAATTGAAATGAAAATATATAAAAGTTTAACTAAATAGGAGCTTTTATAATCTTAAATATTACATTTTCAATGCTCTAATATTTTAAGGCCAATTTTCATGATATATTTTGAAGAAATTTGCTATAAATGGATCATATTTCAATTGTTCCATGTTGGTCATTTTTGCCTGTATTTTTTGAAGATTCTAAATGATTTTACATAAGTCTTTAATATAGATTCAAGATTTATTACATGGAAGCTTTCACTCTTAATTTTTGAAGCTTATTTAAGGACCAACTTGATAATTGTTTCTTATGAAAATTTTTTCAACAATTTGAGAATTTTTTTAATGAATCTAATAGTCGAAAGTATAAATTTCCATCACTTTAATAACTTCAATAATTCAAGAATATCGACAGTAGATTTGTTTTTGAATGTAGGAAATTTGTGTTTGTGAATTCGTGTTTGCATGACAATAGAATAAACACATCAATATCAACAAAATAACTTTTACCACCATTTTGAAAGCGATGTAATATATTCAATTATTGTAATATTTAGATAATTGTCTACAAAACTGATGGCTTTCATACAGTTTTATGATTGTTACATACCATACGTACGTTAAAGTGAATGTTAGACATACTAACAAAAGTTTATACCAACATTTCCATTTGCAGACATTCTGCTTGTACAATTATTTTTGTATATGAAAGGTTTGTGGGCAAAACCATTTTAATGCACCATTTAAATGTTATGTCGTCTAACTCAATTGAAATCTATAATTATGAGGTGTTCACGTGATCACCCAATTAATTTCGTGTCATGTTCAAAATTAATCTACAAAGTTGTGCTCAAATTTATTGAAATATTCCACATTTATCTCACAAATGGATCGAAATTAAATATTATCACAAAACATTTAATTGGCATCCATTATTGCTTTGATACCTAATATTTATGAGTTTGATACACGAATATTTGATGTTAGGACGTGGTGCAAAATATATATCAATGAGTTGGTAATATTAAAATGATGAAGATTGTTTGGTAAGTAATTTAATAACAACTTAACATATTAGAACAAAAAGGACCGTAAAATATTAGAAATTGAGGTGCCTAATAATTAAATTAGGAATTTTGTTTCAAATATTTTTTATTGTGGTGTTTGACAACATAACAGAAATTAGTAAATTAGTTTCATTTCATGTCAACAGGCATTTAATATTACCTTAAAAGTATTAAATTTTAGTCATGACATTCATTTTAAATTATGTGATATCATTTGTTGTAATCAGTTAGTTTAATTGTCAATTATTATAATGTGATGATATCAAGGTTTTTTATCTAAATTATTAAGAATATGTTATGACGTTTACAAAAAAGTTGCATAAATTATTTCCCAATACGTTCTATATATTCAGACAATTCTCGGACAATTCCCTGCTCAAGTAAGTACCCAAAATTCCGAAGCATTCCAAGATCTTTTAAGTGCGTGAGAAAATCACTGTTTATTTTATCCCAGAACCATTTGCTGTGTAAATGTATCAACATCTTTAGAAAAATGATTGTTTTATAATATATTTATGGAGAGGAAAAAGTTCAACCGCAAAACCAAAATCGACTTTATATTTTTACAATATTTAAAAAAAAATACGAAAATCCATAAAAGATCGTCTATGAAGTGAAAACCAACAATCCTCACAAATGCTTGGGCTAAAAACAATGAGAACATTTTTTTAAAGTACGAAGACTCGAAGAAATTCGTCTTGTCAAATTGATCCTTAGTGGTTTGGTTGAGACATGGGAATTTGAAGTTTTTTGCGATATGAGAAAAAATTATGTTTCAATTATTCTGAATTTACTATGGTACATATTTTATGTGACAAGTGTCGTATTTAAGTACTCAGATTTCGAAACAATGACACCAACATTGTACGGTATATCCAAATTGCTTGACAACTTCGATTTTTCCTGGGAATCATGCGGGATCTGAAACTATTTTAATGTATTATTGGACTTTAATAAACTTCCAAACATCCAAAAACACTTTTTAATCGTTTCAAAATATTTCAAAGATTGACGATTCCTTAATGAGATGAAAAAGTTCTTTGAAAAACTAAAAATACCAAAATTTTTCCCATACCATTTATTTTCAATAATTAAAGACCGCACCATATCGAACCATGTATTTGCATTGGAGTTTGACGAAACAGCAAAATTCTCTCGTTCCTGTCAATATTTGAATGCGGTTCATAATCAATTTCACATCCGAGGCCACCATTATGCTTTTATTATACTGTTTATGCAGTTATTGCCTGGTAAAGCAAACAAAAAGAGTATTTACAATAATACACAAAATATTTACTTTGGGAACCGTAGCCAAGCAACACATAATTCAAACAACATTTGTTTGAATAAATGTTCAGGTAATGAAGTAATGGTCATGAATGTAAATAAATCAGAGAGATATGTTGTCGTATAAAATTTTTTGGAAAAATAGATAAAACTGTCCATGTCCTTTACATATTTTACTTGACATATATAAGCTATAAAGTAAACAAAAGCAGAGGTTAGCGTTAGGCAACTTCATGGATTGCTCTTTCAAATATTTGCTTTAAAATGTAAAACTTTTGCCAATTTTTACTATATATTGCAGTGTTGTTATTATTAACCATTATCTCCTTCTTTCTAAGATAATGAGAAATTCGGTAGTTTTGGTAGTTTAGGTCAATATTTTTCAACAAATTCTCTGTTGTAAATGATTTATCTTGTGGTTAAAGATTTCACAAATTTTTTGAGAATCATCAAAGGACTAAATCACCGAAAACTTAAACAGATCTTTTGGATTGATGCCCAAATACAAAAGAATCAAAAATATAACAATTATGGAAAAGGTTAGAGTATTAAGAAGGTGGCGTGAAATGTTGGTAAATTAGCTTTTTATGGAGTTCTAGGAAGATGTATTTTAACAGGTTACTTTTTTGTGAGAAAATTGAATTAGAGATCTTGAGTTAATTTGAGGATAATGATAAAACAAATATGTGTTATTTGGAAATTTATGTTCTTAGGATAAAATAATTTTAGTTATATTTGAGTTTTATTTTGATTCAACGTTAATGGAAACTGTGTCATCCAATCATTGCAAAATATAATTCACGGTTTTTTGGCAAAAATGTGCGAAATGTTATCTGAGAAATAATTTTAAATCCAGAATGAGCCACAAGATTCAAAAGACCATGCTTAAAAACAATCGCGCTGATAAAAATCAGCTCAAAAAATAAATGAGTTCGAGCCAGACAATTCGGTACCAGCGAATTCCACACAAGATTGTTTTCTTATTATATTTCCTTAGCACGGCATTTACAATTCTTAATTTCTTATGTGCTTTTCGATCTTTTCGATGGGCGGTATTTGAATTCTTTCAAGTTTTATTTAAAAAGACTTTTCTTCTTTCCGTTGAATCTGGATTTGAATTGTTTTACTTGGTTTTACGAGAACAGCAAAAGATTATACTTATAAACAATCTTTATATTTTTTATATTGCCAATGGAATATTTTCCTTATTTTATTTAAGTGGAAAAATCTTTTAACTTTTCAGCGGATTTTCACATATTTAATTTCAACTTTCTGCGCGCCGGATTCTCACATCTCAAAGGCAAATCGAGCAAATAAAAGAGGCTGATTGGAATGTTTTCCAGCAAAATGCAAAGTACAATGCCGAGCAACCGACGGGAACTCGTAAAAGCTCCATAAAAATATGGTTAAAATGTGAAAATCGTAACTCTAAAATTAAAAGGCAATAAAAATAAAATTATTATAAAAAGCATCTTGAGAGACTTGAAGTCGTAAAAATTGGGATCAAGCGATCAAATTAAAAAATATATAAAAATCCGTATAAAGATGCATGAAAAATAATATTTAAACACTGAAAAAGGTAATATTTTATGATTAAAAACTTATTAAAAATTAAAAGAACTTAAAATACTCTAATACATACTGTAAATCGTTGGAATACACATAATGCGCTTGTAAAGAAAATATTTGTTTTGATCTGCGCTCAGAATCATAAAAGCACAAATTGATTCCAAGAAATTAGAAATTCAAGCAAGTATGAGTTTAAAGACGGAGTGAATTTCATGTGAGATATCTTAGAAAATATATTGGACATTTTACACTGATCTTTTTTAGATCACATGAGCTTCTATTTATTAATATATTTCAAATCCCTTCCTGGACCAAAAAACTACAATAAATACTCAAAAGAGATAAGACACATCCCCCAATTAAATTATTACCAGAAAGTGCCAAAAGTTGCAACAATTCCTATAATTAACCAAAGTGCCAAAATCTGTACGATTTTACTTTATTAAATTATAGTTTTTTACACCACCTTTTCCTCACAAACAAATCATTCAAAAAGATCCCATTTAGAAAATAAAATATAAAATTGCAAAAATCTTTGAAATAAAATTACAAACGACCCGAAAACACCAAAGAAATGTTCCAGCAAAAATTCCTAAACCTTAACATCAAATTGATCAAATTGCTCAAATTGGTGGTAAAAGCTAAAAGCAGAGCCCAAACACTCAAATACTCAACAAATGCATAAATGCACAAATGCGAGAGAAAAGGGAACACAAATTATTATTGAATGACAGACCTATAATTTAGTGCGAAAGCATCAAATTTTGAAAAACAAACCGAAAATGCAATTTCTGGAATTAAAAGTGCTAAAAAATCGATGGCACTGTAGAAAGTTTTTTCTTCATCTTTGATAAAAAGGATCTATTTTTTCATTCATTAAATTATATGTATCGTCCAGGTCTTCTAGTTTGAGCTTCAACATGATTTTAGTCACCAAAAAAATAAAAAACTTTCCCCAGTGCGAACAAAGCAGCAAAATCAAACATGATTTCGCAGCTCTCGTTTGCTGGGCTGATGATGTTCAAATGATAAAATGTTTTATGTTAAGGCAAAGGGGCAAAGAAAAACACAAGCAATGAGAAGAAATAAAGATTCTTTCGGCAACTTTTATAATATGAAAGGATCACAAAATCTGTATAATAAACAGTTTTTGTTCTCTTTCTTCTGGTTCGCCTTTTGTGTAAGCAGAGAGGAAAAAAATTAATAATAAAAAACAGCCTTGATACTCAAACCAATAATTACATTAGCTTATTTGTAAAATGCTAACACCTCAACAGCTTTGAGTGGTACCGAAATGTATTATTTTTTTTTCTTCTTCAAGAAGAAATTTTCTGGTGTGCAAGAAAAACGGGCAGTAAAAAAGATGCAGCGAGATAATAAAAATAAATAATTTTTAAGGTTTTTCAGTTTTTCCAGTTTTTTAAGCGAAAAAGAGCGCAGATTGAACTTTAATTTGGTTTATTCTGCTACAGCATGTTAAAATGATTCTGGAATAATGTGCTCATGATTGATTGTGTGCGCAAAATTGGTGGTAGTTGAGGTGATTTTTTACTATATTCATGTTGGTGAACTCAATTTCGGTAAAAGTCATAAAATTTAAATTTTTATATCTCACATAAACTTTTACTCACATATTATTTCAACATGTTTTTTTAATCAGTCACATTTTATTTTGATTACAAAATTAGTAAAATAAATAAATCTCAAAAGTCAGTTTAAAAAATATTGCCTTTTTAGGACTTTTTAGGTTATCAAGCACGATTGATCGATAAAATCGAACAAAACACATTAAAATTTCTTCATCCATAAAAGGCATGCAAGCTATAAAAACCAAAATCGACAGAAATGGCAAAAATGATAATAAAAGCACAAATGGTCAAATCGATAGAACAATACTCCATTAAAGTCAAAATGGTTGACATTCACGAAAAAAACCTTTTTGCATTCCAACAAAAAATATCGAATAAAAAATCTTTAATCCACCGTTGGTCATCCACCACTTTCGTGAACTCTCTTCGCAGCGCATTCCAATGGAAACCATTTGCGAGAAATTTGCAGAATCGGAAAACAAATTCTTCAAACGAAAAACAAAAGAGGTAAAATGATTTACATGATTTACATGAAAACATATCTGCATATTTATTATTGATATTATTACAAACCATAATTTATTTGTTGTTGTTGTTCCATTGTGCAGCTCGTTGATGCCTCAAACAACCAGCCAAACATCCAAAAACAAAATACAGTGCAAGCAGAAGAGTTCCCTTGTGATATTTTAATGTGTAAAGATGGTGTGGGTGAGGATTGGTTGGAATTATTTGATTGTCATACTGACTTCTGAATAAGAAATAATTTTACTATGAATTCTACATGACCTACAAAAGACTCCAAAATATTTTTGATGTTAGAAATCCACCGAAAAGAACTCTCCCTCGCAAGTTCTTGCAGACTTTTTGTGTTTTCCACTGGGCACATTTGCGCAAACCTGAATCGCCGAACGCTCTTTAGGTGCGCTTTTTGTGAATACACACATAAATAATTAATTTTAACCAATTATCCTCCACATGCTTTAGCCAGCCACTTGAACAAAGTACCAGTGCACGATACCATGAAAAGTACAAAGCGACTATGAAAGAGAAATGAACGCGTATCACTGGCAAAATGCTGAAGAATAAACATGTAATCGCTAATTACATTTAATACAAATAAAAATATAAATATTTAAACGCGCAGTTTAAAAGAAATTAAGCTTTAACCGAGCCTTAACGCTTTATTAATTATATTTAAACGGAGTGCGGGACTGCTGGCAAGCAAATTGCTCGAATAGTGATTTGTTATGTGATATTTTGATGATCTTGTGGTGATAATTTTGATGGATATAATTAGACGGAAATGATTGATCAGGGTTATCTTTTCAAAAATAAAATTTTTACTATGAAAAAATTATAAAAGTTGATTTGGTTAATTGACAAAAAAGTATTTCGTTAATTTTAAAATTTTTTAAACACAAAATTCTGCTGAGATTCTATAAAAATTCCAGATTAATTCTGGTTAGTTAGTATTTATTTCAAAAATCAAATATTTTGTTGAAAACCAACAGAAACATACAAATACGATAATAAATTTATAGCTTTAGGTATATTAAGAAAAATTCTTTAATTCTCATCTCCGCAAAAGTACATCATCCGAATGAACAATGAAAGAAGGATTATTTTTTATGAATTTATTGGCAATTTCTTATTCGCAGTGGCGGCTGATATCAAGCCAATTAACGAATTAAAATCATTAATACTTCCATTTAGACACAATCACATTTATTGAAAATTATTGAACTGCCAATATAAATCAAAAAATCATAAAAATGTCTTAAAATTGATCATAAATTGACTTTCAATTTTAATTTTCTATTTTCATTATTGTAAATAAAATATTGATAATTTTGCTAATCTTATATATTATATTTGATAATAATTGGACGTTTAAACTTTGAAATTACAAAAAAACTCAAAAGTTCTTTAAGGAGTTATAATTTTCATTGACCCTAGCATTGAGTTCACTTTTCCAAAATTAACCGAACCACCTAAAAACTTAATGTAACAGAAGAACCCATTTAATTCACTGATTTTGAAATAATTATATGCAATCTTCACCCACTTGAATTTATTTTTTTTCATTTAATTTTGACAAAGAATGAAAAAAGTTTCCGAAAGAAAAGTGGAAAATTAATCTCAAACATGCAACTGCTTACCTGCTCGAAGTTCTCAAACAAGCCGATAAACACCTCAAAACAGCTCAAAACACCTCAATAATTATATAAGTAAAGTTTCTACTTAAATTACTTAAATTTAGCTTAATAAGTAAAATGCGTTAAATATACACCTAAAGTGGTGATAAACGTTTTTTCTCAATGCTTCTTTCCTTTTGGCATTGTTTTAGCTCCATCGTTGTTAAAGATGATTCTTTAATATATTCTATAATTGCGTAAAACTTGCGATGTACTTTAAGCATCTCCGCAGCAATTGCTTCAGCATCAATTAAAAAATTATGTTGTTAAGAGTCTGGTCTGAAGGCTATCTGCCAATGCTCTGGCTTGTTAAATATCAATTTATTCAAATTGTTCATTTGCCAATTTTAAAAGCATGGAAAATTATCATAAACGTAGAGGGACTGTGAGGGGATGGAATATTGTATTTATTTAAAATTAAGTAATTAGGTCTTTTATGTTTTTGATTTTTGAAGTTAAAATACTGAAGTTTTCATAATTTTAGCTAAAAAAATGCCACCTCACAACACCTCCTCAAAAAATCTGGCAAAACGATAAATCTGCAAAAACTAAATAATAATGAGGTTTTGCCGCAAAAATTCTTCTGCCCAATTCATCACATCAAATCATAAATCCATATTCAAATTGCAAAACTCGGCACAAATTCCTTCATGCATGTTTGTAGCAATGTAGCAGTTCCGATGTATACACACAGTCGATTTGTGCTGGATAATCAAAAATTGTGCATGGTTTTCTGCAATATTATACTTTTGCAAAAATTTTATATTAAAGTATACGATAACTGGCTGATATGTGCAAAAACATTGAAATGTTACAATTTTAATTTTGCGCCCAGATTTTTAATTTTTGATTAAACATTTGCGCTGAGTTTGGATACATGTCTTGATATATTCATTTTGCGATAATTATCATGCACTCACAAGGCAACTCTCTGATGCCTTTAATGTGTGCAGTGCTTGGTGTTAAGCTTGTAATGCTTGATGCCGCAATCCCGTTTTAATTGTTGAAATGAATATGTTTACAGCTTTTGCCACAAAAAGCATGAAATTGATTAAGTATTGCAACATTATATAAAAAGTCAGGTAATGCTGTCAATGTGACTGTATTTCATGCTTTTTGCTTTGAATAATATTGTAGAGTGGACCCTGTGGATATTTTTTAAATTTGTTTTTCAATGTCTTTTTGTAAAATTTAGAGATTATGGAAATATTTCATTGACAGCCCTTAAAAATATCAAAGTTTTCAAATTGATTTTTTTATGAATGACACTTACCAGTTAATAATCTTTTATATCATATTAGATGGAAAAGTTTTGCCAAATCACAAACTTCAAACAAAAAAATAGAGAACATTTAAATTAATTCAGTTGAGTAAATATTTGCGCTCAATTGCAACAAAACTCTAATTGAACTCGGTATAATTTGCATTTCAATCACTTCCTCTGCTCACACTCTCAATCATTACATTATAAACTATTATGTACCTCAAATTACAATATTACATTGTCGTGTCGTTTTGGTTTTGTTTAAAAACGTTTAAAAGCAACCATTGATGGTTTTACCGTCGTGAATTGATTTTATTGTGTTTTTAGAGAGCCAATGCCCGCAAAAGATTGAATTGACAGCTAAATTCTGGAAATTTTATATAAAGCGTGAATAAAGTAAATAAAGCTTCAATTTTATCAATTTTATATTTTTGTAGACGTTGGCTCCACCTTTTTATGTACCAAAACGTCAAAAAAATTATTTTTAAGTTTTTTAATAGAAACAATAAAATCATCATCATTTTTAAATCCTAAATATGTAACTATGAAAAATATCGAAAAAAAAAAATCCATAGGGTCTCTCATTGAGATAAAACAAAACTTAGCTGAATCACTGAATGGAGAATTAATTTAATCTTTCGCCGACCTGTAATCATGTCAATTAGTTTTATTATCAAACTTGTAAAATAAACATTTTGTGGTTGCATGTCTCTGATCAATTAAATTCCATAAAAAATGTGAAGTTTTTTTCCAGCTTGATACCTCTGGAAATAAATGTTTTCTTACATTTTTGCCTGATTATACATTAACGTTTTGTTGCCTCAAATTACAGACATAATTATTGTTTGTTTGAAGCATCCACAAAATGTATCAAAAAAGCATAATATTCATAATATTCCACTCAAACTAAATATAAAGATTTTAATGATGATTCAAAGGTATAAATATTTGTTTAAAACGTGTTTGATGCATTCTGAAAGGATTCTTTCGATCAGTTTTCGGTGGAAGCTGGTGTGAAAGATAATCAAAATAATAACATATTATGATTAAGTCTAGTTTTGGGTTTTCAGGAGGGTTTGATGGGTTGAAATATTATATTCATAAAAGATAGTATCATTTTTAAAATATGTAATATCTAAACATTTTTTAATTGAAGATTTCTTTCTTTAAGTATTTCCAAAAGAAAATATATTTCCATTCACAAAACATTTAAAAATCCCCAAACCCTCAAATATTCTAAAAACACCAAAACCCTCCAAATTCGGCAGACCATTAAATCCATCACACATTTATTTGATTTTTATTAAGGCAGGACTTGAAAAGGAAATTGAAAAATTGTTTCACTTAGCAAGCAAAATTGCAAAATCATTGAACCATCAGCCCACAATAAATCACAGGAAAATGTAATTTAATGTATTTATTTTGTGCTACACAATTTGCAAAATTTACAAACATGTAAAATTGTGCAAACGTGTGATTTCGTTATGGAGCTCTGTTATTATTTAATTTTTTGCGATATGATATATTTATTATATAGAATAACTTAACCGCTTCGAGTTCCTCCCCCGTAAAAATATGTGTATAAAATATAAACCAGTCAAGTGGCTGAGGAAATTTTTCAAATATTTTATCACTGTTGAAAGTTCATAAAATTTATATCTTAGGCAATATTTTCGGAAGAAATATTTTCCATCCAACTACTCAAATAAATATTATTAAGTAAATTATTTAAATAGATTTTGACTTAAAATTCAACCATGAATTTTTTATGACATTTACTGTTTTCAACCACGTTGGTCTATTCACCAAAAAAATGTTTATTGTGCTTTATAATCAAAATTTCTACCAGTATTGTCCAATAAAATAAAAGTACATCATGTTTTGATTTATTTGATTTCACCGACTGATTTTTGCTTTCTACATAATATTTGATATTAATTTAATTCTAGATTATTTCGCACTGTATGTGAAAATTTAATAAATTCATTCTTCCCTCTACCACAATATCTCTGAATTTCCCAAATATATCTAAGCAAAAATATTCGAGAGGAAGGAACATTTTAGCAAGAAATATTTTATTTCGTTATGGCCAATATAACACAAACGTGCTGTTCAATTACAGCGTTTGCCTTTTTCATCTCCATAGCTAAAGACATCAGAAAACATATTTGAAGAAAAGATTAACTGCGTTTTATGGAGTTAATGCTTTAACTGCCAATTTGTACAAATATTGTTAGTAAAACACCCTAAAAGTGTACACAGGAATATACCATATTATGCAATAAATACTAAAATCACAATAAAGTTCAATAAATATAAAAAATACAGTGTATGTTGAGCACTCCTTCTTCTATAATACATTTTTGATTTCTATGAATTTTATTCATTCCTTCTTTTATTAGTTTGTGAATACTTCAGATAAAAATTCATGACAACAATTGAATTATTGCTTAAGCTTGGCTCAAGTACTCGAGTATGGTTGAGGGGATTTTATCGCCAATTTATGGAATGTAAGTATCACAATATGGTTTTGATTGAAACATTGCGGATTAATGCAACAATGTGGTGATGCAACATTTGATCTATTGCTTTTTGATTTTTATTTGGTAAGTAGAAGGGATTTTCAAGCATTAAGGAATGCTAAGCATTTTTTGTTGGAAACTAATAAAAACCAAGCAAGATTGTCTTTTTAACATTTTGGAAAAACACCCTCCGTGCATTGATCGATCAATATATTCTTATTAATATTCTAATAACTAAATTAAAAAATGTAGCGAAAAAAAAGATGATTAGGGGAATTATTAATAAAAAACTCAGTTTATTGATTCAATTTTACTTAATTTAGTAAATATAAATAAAAAATCATGTTATTATTTATAAACGGTTTGCTGAAAAAAAATTATTGTCATTAGAATCGAATAGATCGGCAAAAATCTATTCGAAGGGTTGAAAATGATCGAAAAGGTCAGCAAAAGAAATTTAATTGCCTCAATTAGAGTAAAATGCATTTTTTTTGAAAACCACAAAAAGGAGCGTTTTGCAAAAATCCGTTCATAAATTGCAAGTTGAATAAATAAATCTAAATTTTTCTAGGAATTTGAAATAATCGAAAAATAGTTGCAAACGTGAGTTAGCTTTTCAAATCAGTAAACTTTTTAACCAAATCTCTCATCGTATATTTGCATAACTAAATCCAGTGAACTAAAAAAAACAAAATTAAAAGTTCTTTTGCTTTCCACAACAAGAACTTCTCTTCAATTGAACTTTTACAAGAAGTTTTTCTTTAAAATATAAAACACACCAATGATCAATAAATAATAATTGATAATTTACTCGCGGCACCTCAGCACAAACGTGAAAATGGTACAGATAACTGAAACACTGATTTGTTTAAAATTACACATCCAGTCAGTTCTCTCTCTTCTTTGTTGCTGATTTATTATTTTATTTTCATTTCAGTTTGATGATCGATATCAATGTCCATATTTATCCTTCATTATTATTGCACGTTGCTGATTCTGTTGATTTTTTTGCTTATTTACAGCTTGTTATACGAATAAATGCATAATATGTTTTCATATCTTGTTTTTAATGTTTTTTGCATTTTCTTTGATTTTTTCTGAAATTTATTTTTAATTCAGTCGGATGGTTTGAAGAACCGAAGTAATAATATTAAATCGAGACTGTTATTATTTCACACCATTCTAACCACGGATGCTGCATTTCAAATGAGTTATGATTGCCCCGGCAAAAGGAACCAAAAACCGCTTGATGCGATGCCAACAAAAGCTTTTTGTGGTTGATAAAAGATTTTTTATTTCGTGAATGCAGAATTTTATGTTTTGGGGGTGGTGAGTGGTGGAATCCTAATATATCATTAATCTACCAAAATAGACTTTAATCATACGAAAAATGGTCATTTTAATTAATACAACTAATTCAAAAAAAAGTTCCACCGATCAAGATCACTCATTTTGGAAACAGAATGGTGAAACTTTCCTTTGTTAAAGTCCGCTTGCTTGAACACTTCGATCCTCTCGTTAAGTTTGAAGATAAACGGAGCTGGATATACGTAGTGCAACCTTTTTAATAAGTTCTTCAACACTTTTGCGCGGCATACAGATCTCCACTTGAGCAAATGATTTTTTTAAAAGTAGTTTTGTTTTGATAAAAAGAACTGAAGAGATGAAAAAAGTTTAGTCAATTTTTTTCTAATAATCATGATAAACTCAATTGAACAATTGATTGACAAAACATTCAACTAGAACTTTATGCAAAAATTTAGTGTGCCGTAGAACTCCACCACTTCTTTTTGCAAACCCCTTTCAAGAATTTTTAAGTGATCCTTATTTGTAATTATATTTTTCTTTTTATTAAATATTACACACAATTTCATCAAATTGCGCCAAATAATAAATTTCGTTTTATGTAGCCGTTTATTGGATGATTTAAAAATAAATATGGCTAAATACGTAGACTTTTAATAATAATTACAATCATTTGTTTTGCCGAAAAAAAGCCCAAAAGAATTTAATAACCTAAATAGGTTGCGAAAATCATGAAAAAGTGGATGATGTTTGAATACATTAAATATGATTAAACATAAAAGACGTTAACGCAGGATATTAAAGAAGTTTTAAGTCGCCTCTGCTGTTCTTGTGTATATAAAGTTAAATATTCAGATTCTCTCAACTTTTTGCCAACACATTTGCCGACTGGTACTTTTATGGACCATAGTTAGTAAAAAAAGTGGTAGAGGCGTTAATTGAACTTATTTTTGATGAGTCTAGCAATCCCTTCGCTTCAATGTTGAGGCTTTTTGTTGAGGCTTTATGAAGCTTTTTCATTTTAATTTTTCATAAATATTTTTTATCATTAATATTTTGATATATTCCGCGAAAATTGAACAGAAAAAATATTTAATTAGCAAACACTGAAATCTCTCGTAAAATCCTTTCTAAATATTTATTCAAAAATATGCACCCGACTCTCCATTTTAAATAATCCATACTATTAATAATACTTCCCTAGAAAACTTTCGCTGCGCAAGATTAAGTGACAGCGCAAGATTAACAGTCACAATTTAATTAAAAGCTTTAGCTTCTTAAGCATTCACACTGCCCATTTGAGGAATTTGCCAGTAGCAATTTTGGCTAAGTACTTTTTAAACTTTGCCGAGGCAATAACTTCAATGATAACAACCGTTTCATTTTTCTCATTTCTCATTTAATTTTCTACTGAACCTCGGAACGAGCACTTTTGAATGAAATGTGAAACCATTTATGAAATTTGAATTTTTTTTTTCAAAATACAATATTATTACCATTTCTGCCTTTTAATGTGTCGGCACTGCTTATTTGTGGTTTTACTTTGAAGGAGATTAATGTATGCATATTTATTAGAGATGATCGGTGCTTCGCCGAGTGTTATAATGGATATGTTTGGAGGATTTGAGTAATTTTTAGATTGCAGTATCATATTTTATAAAACTCGTTATAAAATCAAGAATTTTGGATTTCACTTTATTTTGAGATCTGCTAAGTTTATTTTGTTGATTTTTTTGAATTTTTTTTTTGGTTTGAAGGAGTTTTTGCTATAAATAATAGTCATTAATAATATAGTCACATCTATGACCGTTATACCATATAGTAAAAGTTCAATATAATCCCGAATCAACATCTCATAATTGTGATGACAAAATAATGGCTCAAACAACGATGCGCCTAATGATGACATTATAAGTGAATTTTAATACTTAAAAAGTTTATACATTCTTACGGATTCTATAAATACTTGATGCAGAATGTTTACTAAACTCTGAAAAATAAAAGAATTTAAAAAAACTTGAATAAACTAGAAAATAATTTCTCATTCAAAAAAGTTAAATATTTATAAAAAACTTGAAGTGTTTATAAAATTACAAAGTAATTTAGACAGTATGTAATTTGCCTATTACACCTATTTACACGACCCTAGTGCCCATAATTTGCTTAATGAATAATGATCATTACCTTTAATATCACGTAATGCCACATAATACCAAGTAATACATGCTCAATTCCATCGTAAAAACATGTCTAAAAACAATTTTTAAAAACATCAGAAAACATCAAAACACATCAAACAACATCAAAATTCAATGAAATGGGTGACATTTCAATCTAATTGTCGTAATTATGGGTTATCAAATGAGACCTTTTTAAAGGCACTTCTTGTAACTGTGTCAAGGATAGTTAACTCTACCGCCTATAACATCCAAATTTGTGTTTTAAGTGTTTTTAATAGTTTTTATACAGTTTATGATTACATTTCAAAACATTTTAAATTTTTGACAAAAATGTTTAAAAATATGTAACATTGTTGTAATATTATATTTTGTGGAAAAACTTATTTTATAATTGAATATCATTACAGAGCATTATTATTTTTAATTTCTTTACTGTTCTGTATCATTATTTTAACATGTTGTGGATTTATGAAATGAAATGATATTCTGGCTCTGGGCGCTCAATAAGTCTTCAATGCAATTTTCTTGCGTTAACGATTTTGAAACTTACTTAAGAGTTAACAGGAAAGTTATGCATAGTTGGGTATGAGTCGTTGATGGAGCTCTTTGAAATGTTATCATCATTTGTTGCGTGTAATATGAAAAAATCTGTTTTCGTGCATCTTCGTATTGCAATCGTTGTATACAACACAATTTAAAACGATATCTGCTTCATACTAATTTAAGATATATATTGACAGGAGTCATCCAGCAATTCAAGCCTTTTCACAATCTTAAATGACCAGGCGGCAAAATTTGTTCTTTAACATTTTCAAACATAAAAGACGATACCTGTAATTTAAAGCATGCCATACAATAGACATCCAATTTATAAAACCAATGAATTGAGTATATTCACAATTAATATCATATTGAAGAATTTGAAAACAAAATAAAACGTTGACCATATGATAACAAAAATCCAGCAAAATGAAGCAAATTCTGGAACTTCTCGTGTGCTCGCAAGTAGTAATTTTATATTAGCCTTTGGCTGATTTTTGCATGACATTTTCTCACTCAAACCAGCATATTCATTAACACCATGATATTGCAACATATGACAAACGTGATGCTATTAGTGAAAATATTTTTAAATTATATACTAAACAAAAACTTTGTTAAATTTGAGCTCTTCTGTTGAAAAATGGTTTTAAATACAGTTTTCTCGTCGTTGGTTCAATTAAAAGTTTCATTCAACATTCAAATTTGGATCATTTGAGTTGTCAAATTGACACGTTTGACAAGCTAATTTCGAGTTCAATTTAAAAAAAACCTAAAGCATAATAATGTATATCATTGTAAAAATTTGCTACATAAATAAATTTCAAAACTCCTTAAAATTTTCATGGCTCTTGCCGTTTTGATCTTATCTAGATCGTCAAGTATGTAGTACATTTGACAGAAAATTAAATCAAACATTAAACCAGTTTAAATATATATTGAGCCAATTTCTGAGCAAACATGGCAGCCAACGATCATAGTTTATTCATAATTTATGCATTCCATGTCTATCATTACTTATCTATATCGTGTTAATCTGCATGATGTTTGTTTGCTAGTTTCTTTCGGCTGCTTAAAGCATTTTCATTAATTTCCCACACTCGGCAAACAAACAATCTTTGTAATAATTAACAGCAATTAATGGATTTAATGGGATTTCCATTTCCTCCACTTATCTCTCTACGCATGACGCGATGATTTGTTTCGCATAAACAAAATGTGTTTGTTTTTATAAAAATGCAAAAATTTAAAATATGTAGAACAATGCGTTTAGGCTTTGAGGTATAATTGAATGTTTTCTTGCAGTTTTGTTTACAAAATAATGTATAAAAATGTATATTACTTTTAAACATTAAATGGAAGAAGGGTGTCACGGGTCTCTGCTAAAACTACAATTTATTAAATTTTCTTCATGCATAATTTATGATACATAATTTTTTTTGGTATGCTTAAAAAAATATTGATAATATTGAATAAACTCTTGTAGCATAATACTTCAGATATTATCCATGTATGTACTTTTATTTTTGAACAAACCTCATTAAAAATAATTTTACCAAAAATAATTGTCGGCATATCAAGCCTTATTTGGCCGCAAAACAAAGCTTAAACCACACCGCACAATCACTCATGATTCAATGCCTTAATGAGTTCGCACGAAATTAATCAGCGCACAAGTGGACGTTCATTTACTTCATTTGCTCATTTGGATTTTTTTGGACCCAGATCATTAAATCAAAAAGATCCAGTCAAAATCATCAAATCAACGACAATATAAAGAATTTGCATAAATAATAAGTATCAATAATTACTAGTTCGGACAGTTTTTATGGCTGGGCATTGAAAAGTGTCAAAAGGCAATAAAATGAATCGCGCCGCGATCGCCATAAACCGTCGGTTAGCAGTTTTAATCATGTAAGCTAATTTCAATCATGTCTGAGTGAAACTGAAGTGGATCGTTATAACTTCAGCGGAGTTGAATTATAATTGAAAGTTTATTTTAAGGAAGCTCTTAATAGTGATTGTTGGATTAATCACGATTCTCTTTTTTAAATCCTTTAAATTGTAAATTAGCACTTCAAAGATGATTAAAACAAAAGTTAAAATTATATTGACAAATGCATAACAAATTTATTTCTGGACACAAATCAAAAATTTCAATAAACTATAATCAGCACTATAAATTCATCAAAGTTCTAGAAATGCTAAAACTAGCCATAAATCAAATTAATAGAACTTTTCCCGTAAAGTCCAACTCAAATCCAATTTGCATACAAAACCAGTTAACGAAAAAAAAAACAACCAAACCGCTGTAAAGTTCATCTCTCTCGAAGAAATATTTAATTAACAATTTTCTATCATCAAATTGTTCGTTCATTCATTTTGTATAATTAATTGGAATTGCTTTACTTTTTTACCCGTATACGTTGTTATGTTTATTTTCGTTAGCACTTTGTAAAAGAGAATGGTAATTTTATGTTTTGTGAGATGCTTCGCAAGATACTTAAGTTTAGGTGTGTATTCAATTAATCTTTCAATTTCCATTTGAGTTTCAAATTTCAATCAAAAAGTAAACTCCACCCATTATTTGGAGCTTTTGCTCTTTTGTTTCAAAACTCACGAAATTTGAAATCCACTCTCTTTTGAATTACAGATTTACAGACACAGACATGTCTTGAAGCTTTTTTCGCCTTTCTTTGTATTAAGAAGTCTGGTGTGCTGTTATCTTCATAAATTTTAAGATGAATTTTGTATATTATGAAGTTTACGGAGTTGTTTATACAAAGTAAGTTTTGAAGCCTCAAGACTGCAAAACTGAAGAGCTGAAAAACAAGTTTCCATTGCTGTTTGGCTGGCATGTTAACACTTTTTATACTTTTCAATTCAGTTTGCCAGTATTTGGTGTTTGTTCTAACGTTCATTTTCATTTAATTTTTATTGTGTTTTGCTGAAGTTTAGTTTGAAATATCGTGCATATGCTAAATAGGAGAATAGATTGTATTTGCGATTTTTGTAATAGAAAGAAAGCCATGTTGTTTTATAGAAAATACCTACGATGATAAGTTATAATAAATATTGCAATTCTAGTTTTGTGATGGTGAACTTTTTGATAAAATATTTATTTTGTTTTTTCTTGAATTTACTTGGTTAGTTGAAAAAACAAAATATTGTGGTTATATTAATAAAAATAGTGATTTTGAAAACTTTTTATAGGATTTGAGGAGATTTTTGGGATGAAATGGATTTTGTTTTATTTTTGATCAGGGTGAATGATGAAAAAATTAATTAAATTGAATTTACACATTTTTAACAATTTTTGAGAATATCTAAATTTTACTTAATTAAAAAAATATAACTTTAAAATATTGACAAAAAAAATGTTGCTAAATTTATTTGCTTTCAGCAGTTGTCGTGACCAAGCCAATTATATTAGTCAATATTACCATTAAATAAATAAATACATTTTCTTGCAAAAAAGTTTTGTTCAATTGAAAAGTCTGGGCTCATTATATTTCATAGTATTATTGATTTTTTTTTGTTTGATTGATGTGATTATCAATGAAAAGTTATTTTTTCAAAGAGAGTCCTTCCTTGGACTTTCAATATAAGAATGTATAAAATAGTTTTAACTCAAAACCATTTTTTTTTTGAATGTATAATATTACTTACAATCATTGATAATTTGTTTAAAAATTGAACTTATGACAGCGTTTAATGTTAAGTTACTTGAAATATCCCGACAAACAAAAATGAACCTACATATCTTTCTAAGATCAATTTATTAAGTTGATTAAATTATTTTATTTGTATATTGATATAGTAAACAACACTATATTTCAAAAACTTTGTAAACTGTATAACACAAACACAACTTTACAAACCTCGACTCTAAAACAATAAATGGCCATTAATTCCCAAAAGCATATTTATTGCACATTTTAGTGTCTAAAATTTAATTAAATTATCTACTTATTTATGGTGATTATTTCTTGCGTTTTTATGACTCTGAAGCTGTTTAATTTAATTTTCTTGGATTCTTTATTTCATTATATTTCATTATTTTTATATTTTTTATAGTTTTCATATTCAGATTTGCTTGGCTCGCCGGCTTTATGGCTCTTTAAGAACCCTCACCGCATCGTATCAATTGATTCAGCAGGAAAAAACAAATAAATAAAATGCTCAACCAATTTTTCATAAGTTCTTGATAAACGATTAATAATTCAGAATTGCTCAACACAAGAGAAGATGCCGAGAATATTTATTTTTAAATTTTTTTTTGTATCTTAAGATTTGAAATAATTGTTTTTTGGGAAAACTGTAAAGTCATCCAAGGAAGGAATGACGGCATTTTATAAAAGTTCAACATTGATGATAACTTTTCAAGTTTTAAGGCAAGATTCAAATTTTTTATTCTCTATACAGTAATCTGTAAATTACTTGGATTAACTTTCTAAAATGTATCTATTAACAAAGAGTTACTGTTATTTCCATATTCTAAAAACTCCTCGTCAATGCTTCGAAACTTTACTAAAAATTCTTTGACAATTACTAAAGCAAACAATACACTGTATGAAATAACCGAAAATAAAATAAAAACATTAAACAGAAGTAAACCTTTATTTAATTAAAAATAAACTATAAAAAGGCACATAAAAGCCATCAGTTCCCCAGAATCAACTTCAAAATTGAATTTAATTTCCACTCCAATATTGTCCACCTGAACAATAAAATACCAAAAAGTCTTAAGTAAATAAATAAAGATTACGATCAAAAATATGTAAATCTTCGCGGCTTGTCTTCAGATTGTCGCATATTAATATTATTGAAATTATTAAAATTAATATCATCAAAAGTCGTTTAAAGCGCTTGAATCGTTTATAATTTTTTTTGAAGCATTTAAAGTCATTTTAACTCATTTTAAGTAATGTTTTGTTTGTCCAATAACTTTGGTGTTTTATACTCTTTTTTATAAATTATAGTAAGTATCAAAATTAATGCCAGAGATACCAAAGAAAAATTAAAAAATATGGATCGAGTAAAATGTATGGATGGAAAATAAATTTGAACGATTCAAATTTTCCATTTTCTTGAGACAAGATTATAAATATTTTAACTATATGACTTTCAATACTCTCTAGCATGAAAGATGTGAAAAACTGCAAAAAAAACATAATGCCACGGACGATCTAAGTCTCTGATTTTTAAACCTTTTTAAATTTTTTATGAGTTATGGGTCGATAAAAAATATTAAAACAAACCGTAAAATTTGGAAAAATGAGTTTTTCAGAATTTTTGAATTTTAATTCCATATTTTATGGCGTTTGATGTCCCGATGAAACGAAACATTGTCAGCGTTTTCTCTGGATTGTATGTAAAACTTGAGATTTTATCGAACATAAAGCTAATATTTGAATAAATTGTGGATTATTTATTTAACTTTACAGATTTTTAATAAAATGAAGTGTGGCTTGTAGAAAATATTTTTTTGAATTATTGGTTTTTGAATTTTACATGGATTCTTGGGGTTTCTAGTTTTATTTTGATATAAAGAAATATTGAATGAAATGCCGCAAAAGAGACTTTTAAATTGAATATTATTTTTTGAAATCTGATATTGATGTTATCTAAAGATCTAGACAACATTTGGGATAAACATCTTGGAGCTACTTAATTTGAATATCATATTCTGATTTGATTATTTGAATATAATGTTCAACTTATTATCAGCATATTAACAGCTTCAAAGTGGTAAAAAATTGTACTTGCCGAAGCTTGCGGGCCACTCTTTAATTGAACACCACTAAAACCTTTTTAACTTTTTAAAATCAAGTGTAAAACGAAATATGCTGGTGCTAAATAGAGTCTTGAAACAAGATTTAATTTTATTTGATGTAACATGCAATACTTTTAATCTGCTTGCATTTTTCTTGAGCGTTTAACAACAATACATTTTGAAAATGTGTTATATTAAATTACACCTATAGACATAAAGCAACAACATAAATACAAGAATATAATAAAATCGTTGATTTATATGTTTTTGTTATTTATTTATGTTTTTATATGTTTTTGAAGATTTTGAGTAATTTTGAGCTGCTTGTTGTGAAGTTGTAAGCCCCAAATTGTTCTTCCCAATCGTGCTTCATTTTCTGGAAATCCACTTTCAACCATATTTTTATAATTCTCATAAATAATACACACGACTTCTTCTAAGTATTTGAAACTACACTTCAAAAGTCGACTTTACTATTAATATTTATATGGTCTTGCTGGGAGGGTACTTCTGGGTGGAATGAAAGAGTAAACTATGAAGTATTTTATTATTTTTTCAACGAGGATTTGATTACACAGAATTGATTCAAAAAATAATTTCAATTCCACACCAAAAAAACTAGAAAAAAATCCACCCTTGAACAGCCCCTCATAAAACATTGCGTGCATGTCCCAACTTAAATATAAAAAAACTCTATAAAACTACAAATGCTTTGTTTGATTATCAAAAAATGCTTCATGCTATCGCATCAAGCTAATGCAAACATACGGATAAATTACAATACAGTTGGCATAGAAAGAACAATTTCAAATGTAAAATAAACTGCACAAATTAAAGGGTGCAAAATTGGCAACAACAATGCCATTCATTTGCATAGCTGAACCTCAGAAATTTTTCATCGTAAAAAACAACGAAAGATTGTTGGTGGATGAAACTAGGAAAGTTTCAAAAGTTGTTGGTAGTTAGATTGTTTCATGCTAGTCGAATATTAAAATTGTCTCGTTATCGCTTGGTTTGCCGTTAATGTGAAAACCGTTTAAAGTTAGAATTTTCCACGAGCCATCATACAAATTTTAACACTTTTCAATTTCAATATCAAAACTTTTGCTTTTAGAATTTTTTGTTGGGATATTGTTTTATGTAAATATGACTTTATGAAGATGAGTTGGATTGTTTAGCATATGAATTTGAAGAAATCTTATGAAAATAGCTAAGAGGTAGTTTTTGATCAAAGATGTTTGGTTATCACATCAAACAATAAAACAATCGATGAAAAACCATCAAACGACCAACTTTTTAAATAAAGCACTTCAATGTTTGTTCTATCCGCGTGTAATTGCTGAAAAAAATTGTTTTCCTTCAAACCAATTTCTCGCGTTGCTGCTAAATAGAAAAATATACAAATAAATTTTATTTTCTACACTAAAAACAAACAGAGAACCGAAAAATATTGGAAAACAATCAAAACTGTTTGCAAAACGAAAACGATTTTCTGATTTCCATGAATTTTCCATTTATTTTGGAATTTGGAATTTGTACTGAATACACCAAATAAAGTGTTGAAAAAGACATTGAAAATGAAGTATTTTTAGAATAGCAAATATTTGCACAACAATAAAAAATCCGTGAAATTGTTTCGAGCAACTAGATTTTGCATTTTTTCACTGTTTGTAGAATTTTATTTATAAATATATTTTATCAATAATTTTGAGGCGCGAAAAATCAATTTTTAGGTTAGTGTAATGAATGGCAAATAGTCAAATAGAATTTTCAGTGGATTTTGCATGGAAATTTCCAATTTGGTTGGATTTTGTGAAGTTTATAATTATGCTATTTAGCTTTTAGGAAATTAATTTTTTTGTTTGAACAATGTTATCAAAGCTTTATGAATTGTTAGGGGTTGTATTGTGATGATGAAATTTTCAACATTTTGTTTTTGAAAGAAAAACTAGAAATGTGTGCACAAAACTAATTAATACCATAAAATCATCCGAAAATATCTAAAACCCTACAAGATTTCAATGAAATTATCATCTTCTACTTGAATTTTCTCCAAAGCAATCTAGAACTAAAAAACAATCTTGAACTTCAAAAACTTCATTATTCTACATCAGAAACCCTGCAATCCGCCATCTAATTATTTTCCAGTTAGCCACTCCATACCCGAACAAGAATCACTAAACAGATTTTCGGCATAAAAGCAACACCAAAATAATTGTTTTAAAAGTTTTTAATCTGATTTCGAGCTCATTTATTCATTTGTCTTCCAAAAACACCAAAAAACTCCAAATGCCCAAAAGAACCAAAAAGATCTTTTGTATGATTCTTGTATAGTTTTTGAAGATTCTTGTATTTTTCAAATTTTGTCGGCTCTGCAACAGTTCAAGAATGAGAACAAGTAGCATGAATTTTTACACCTGTATGTATATTTTTTGCTGTTTCATTACACGTTTGCGTATAGGCTGCAAATATTGTAATTGATCGTATTGGGAGTGCCTGATGTTGATTTCAAATTTTTTCCTCAAAAACGTTTAAAATGAACCAAAACTAAAATTTTAGATCGCAGAGTACTTTTAACAACACCTTATCAAATCTTTTAACACATTCTAGAATTAAAACTGGAAATTCATCATCAGACACCCCCAAATTGTGATGCGAAAATTGCAGGCTTGTTGGTATATTTATTTAATATTTATTTTGGATAACGTTCGATATTCACGGAAAATACAGGTATTTCAATGTGTTCCCACTTTTTTTCATTCTCCCTACACATAAGTGTTTGCATCTTAAAGTGTTGAAGAAGGTGTCTGAAAATACACAATAATAACAATAAATATTATGAATTATTTGTGTACAAACATGAATTTTAAATATATGTATCTCAAACAACGCTATAACATAAAAACCATCAATAAAAACAAGAACAGGCATAAATTTGCATGATAATGAATGTTAAATATGCGTAAAAATATTTACATATTGAAACGTTGTGAGCTGAACGCTCATAAGGTGAGCGCCTGAAGGGTGGATAAACTCACTTTATCCTTGTTTAAATTTACTTTTTTGGTAGATTTTTCTCCATTTCTTCCATTAAGATTTTAATATTAAACACTGACTTATATGTAAATTCAATTGATGCTCCAAATGTTAGTGGCAAGTCAATTCTATCAAAACAACAAGTTCTAAAATTTTCTACAATATTGCATCAATCTTTTCACAAGACTTTTCCACCCATCAAAACACTTTCTTCTAGCAAGTAAAGCGAAAATATTTACACGCTTAAATTGACTTGAGCGCACATTCTGAACTCTTTCTGTTAATTTTTGTGCTGGAATTAAATTCGTTTAATGTAGCTTAGTGTTTTAATGTGTGTTTGCGGAAATTATGCAAATTTTAATAGGCTGTTTTTCAGCAAATTGTGAAATTATTGCAGTTTATTTCGGTTCCTTAATGGTAAGTTCAAGAAAATGCAACTAGACACAGTCCATAAAAAATTAATTTTAAGTTTTTAAATTGAGGATCTTTATGCACTGTTCAAAATTATTTGTGATGCCTAACCAAATTTATTCTTTAAGTTGAAAACTAGCTTCACGAGTCTACAAATAGAAAACTTGATAATACTCATTTATTGTAGAAGTTCAACAAGAAGTTCTCACAAAATGACTTAACTCAATTAATCTGTTCATTCTCGATTAATTTTGAACTTACTCATTAGTTTATTTATTGAAGTTAATTAGATTTAATCGTTATGTTAATACTGCTAATACACTTTGCCGTGTGTTCAATGATTTTACAAAAACACATTAAAAACAATCTTTTCTCGCTGCAATTATTTATTAAAAAGATTTATTGGATTTTAAAGTGTTGCAGTGATGCAAATTAAGAACTTGTTTGATTTGCATTTTTTAAAATTGACTTTTTAATCAGAATTTTAATCTATTTGTCTACAAATATGAATGATCTCATTTAATTACAGCTAAGTAATAAATAGTATTCTCAAACTTTATAAAATAAGGAATTTACATATAAATTAATAATTATTGCAATATTTAATCAAAATTATGATCAACTTCCTATCATGTCGCCATTTAATTCAATCAATGATATAATTACAGCATTGGAAAACATAATCGCACCATAAATAAATGAATTGAAACTTACAGAAAAATGTATTAAGAAAAAATTACAAGCTCCTACCGTAATTATTCGAGTATCAATGTAGCCGACTGTGTACTCAAAAAGTAATGCAAACAGTAAATCAAGCATATAATTAATCACCAACAGCAATCTACAGTGCTATTTAAAATTTACATACTTGCAAAATGATTGTAAATTACTATTTTGCTATTTTATTAGTGCTGTGTGGATTCAGAGCTATTAGTCTGCTATTAGAGACGGGGGTTTGGTTGAGTGGATTTTTTTTGTTTCTTATCAAAGATAGTCAAACATTTTATAAACTTTAAATTAAAATATATTTCAGAGATATTTTATACACAAGTCATTAAAATTTTCCATCCACTAAAGCACTTGTTAAAAAATCCATGTTTTTGAGTGTTTAGTTTTTTTTACTGAATAGTTTGAATAGTTGTAAGGCAAACATAGTCATTGATCAATATCGCTCCCAATAATTAAACAGCGGTGCTTGAATGCTTGGCATCAAATTAAACTGTTTGCTGTGTGTAATTAATAGCGATTGTCTTTTGAGTCTTTTGACTGCTCATTTAAAAATATTCAATGTTTTTTATTTATTTGTAAGCTTGCAAATTGTTTAAAAATTAAATTGTTATTTGAAATGTATTTTCTGTGAATATTAAATGATTTAAATGGCAACATTTTTTATAATAATTGCCTGTCGAATGGAAAATGTGAAAAATTAAGGAAAATAATGTAGTAAATAGGAAATATTACAAAAGATGATAAATTACGGACAATTAATTAAACAACTGGATAGGTAATTAAGTGTAGGTCGTAAAACAATAAAACTACTAAGTTTTGCGTTAATTGAGCACACTTTGAATCTTTTAAAGTAATACTGAATTGTTTCACTCTTATAAATTCAATCTTATGTAAATTTTGCTCTTTGGCTACTTGGCTTAGAACTTGAATTGCTTTTTGCTTTTTAATTTGCACCAATATTAAAATTTGTTTAATATCTTTTTAAAATAACAAGACTGTTAATTTTTAATGGAAAAATTTTCAAAAACTACAGTAAGATACTTAAGAAATCTAATTAAACTTTTTATAACTATCCTCAACTAAAAATTCCTAAGAGTGTTATCCATGACAACATAAGATGAGTTATTAACCTAAAACAAATCTCCGGCACGAAACAACCTGCACAGCATCTGAAACATCAGCAATGTGAAATTTCTTAACAAAAAGCCTGAAAAATAATAATTAATTACAGGCAAACCACAGAATTTATTTGTTTTAAATTAAATATGCAAATCACCTTGATGCCTTCATCATTAAAGTATTTTTGCTTTATTGCTGAATTGGTGAATTAATGCTGAATTGTTGGATAGTGCCATATTTAAAATGAGCAATAAAAGCAACATGAGAAACATGAAAAATGGTTTTTCGCCAGAAATGGAATGAAACAAAGAGAATTAACCGATACATTCATTATACAACGAAACAACTTTTCCAGCGAAATTCAAACAACCGACGGAGGTGTGATATTAATGGACAAAAATGTAAACGCAAATTTTTTATAAGTTTTTGCATATTTTCAGCTTCAATTTAATTTATTTGTTTAGCTCTATAATTACATACAATAGGTTTGTCTTTTGAGTAACATGTTTCAATAAAATTCATTTCTAATAATAATTAATTACTTATACCATTAGCAGCGTCAATTTTTCTATTGCGACATTCTTGAGTGTTTAATTTAAGATTTTTATTTAGATTTAGACACATTTTTATAAATTTAGGAGTGAGCTCAGTGGTTTTTCAGTAAATATTTTTTATACTGTTTGTTTGTTGAAGTTTTTGGATAATAACAGAAGATGAACGAGAATTTTAATTATGGAATGACTATGAACTGTCGAATGATATTTCGAGTTATTTATTGCAATTTTGTAAAGGTTTTGTGTAAAATTATCTGTTTATTTTGTCATTAAACTGATCAACGCTTGAACTTCTACTTTTTAATATCAGTTATTTTTTATGTTGATATTTTTTATTTGCTTATATCCTTGATTTTTTCTATGAAGTTTAGAGAATATAAGCTGTAAGTTCTGAATAGAATTGAATACAATTTAGCTGTAAATTTTTTGTTTTAAAAAAAACTACAAAGTTACGTTCTATAGAGATTTCAAAAGTCTCTTCTCAGCAAAAAGCGTTATACAATTTATCTTTTGATTTTAGATAAAATTTGGTAAAAAATTGGTAAAATTATTGGAATGAAGCTGGAAGTCCAGCTTAGATAGAATTACGTTATATCTTTTTGTAGTAAAAATAAAATCTCTACAAACTATTATTTTTTTTTTAATTTGTTCACCCAAAAATATATTCCATACAAGTAAATTTTCAAAGTCTTATAAAAATTTCTTAAAATTCTTTTTCAACGGTAGCATAATTCATCTCGTTAATATATAAATAATCAAAAAACTTTCAACAAACATATTTAAACTATTCACTCACATAATTCATTGAATTGCTCAAACAATTCCCAGCTGAGATGGATTAATATTAATTCTATTGCCCAGCGAATCTCGCATATTCTGGTAATAAGGATGATAAGGATGAGGTGGTAACATTGCATTTGTGGCCAATTTCATCGCCAACGGAGACATCATAATTAGTGGATGAATCGGTGGTAACTCATAATTACTAAACTGTCTAAACAACTGCTCCTGATGGAACATTTGTTGTTGATGGTGGTGGTTGTGTTGTTGTAACTCGTGCAGTGCTGCTGGTGACAGAATGGTTGGAAAGCTGGTGGCAATTTGCTCTTTTATCAAATGAAAATTATTTTCTATTCTGTCAGCCATTGTCGTTTTTTCAATCTTCCTCTCCGGCCTGTCATGATCCGGCTCAATCAGACTTTCTATCGTGAATTTACGCTTTGGTTTCTTGGTGATTTCTGTCTGCATGGCGACAGGTGAGACGCGCATCTCCTCTTGAGGGATTGGAGAAACGCGCAAGTAAGTTGGTTCGATGGTTGGTGAGGTTGCTGGATTGTAAGTGGGCATTTCCTTGGGTGGAGGTGGCATTGTATGATAAAAATCTCCTGGCGATGCAAAGAATCTGTTCATGTTAGCTAAAGCAGCGAACTCTTCGTTCAGGAACTCTTTATCGCTCTTGTGGAGCTTGAATCGCTTTCTTCTTCTTAGTAAACTGCCATTTGCAAACATGTCGAAAGCTTTTGGATGCAAAGTCCAATATGAACCTTTACCTGGGCGATCTGGTCGACGGGGAACTTTTATGAAACAATCGTTGAAACTGAGATTGTGGCGTAATGAGTTTTGCCAACGTTGAGTGTTGTTTCTATAGTACGGAAATCTATCGGTGATGTATTTGTAAATTTCGTTCAGGGAGCACATTTTGTCGGGAGAAGCTGAAAAAGAATAAGAACTTATTAGTTTGGTGTTTTAATTATATTCAATGTTCAGGTTTTAGTTTGAGTTTTCTTTTAAATTCGATCAAAATTTGAGGATTAAAATTTAATAGTTTAGTTGAACTATAAAAACATGATTAAATTTAAGTTGGATGTTTATAAACAATCTTTGTAAATGCTCATTAAAGCATTAACCAATAAAATAAAATAAAATTTCTAAGAATATTAATAAAATGTAAATGCTGTTGCAAGAAAAAAATTTCTTGATCTACGTTATTTTATGCTGAATGTATTTTCGTCAACCAAAGTTCCTAACTTCAAAAAAAAAGTGCCATAAAAAAGAATCAATCCATGATAACAAATTAGGCACCGGTTTTCATACGCAAATCAAAATTTGTCTAATATTGATTTCGAAGATATGATCTATAGATTTTCATCAGTTATATTTTTTGCACATGTTTATTTTCAAATTAAGATAAGATACAATTTTAATGTTCAAGAGTTTTTCTTCGCCAGTAAGATTTCATTGCGTCGCAATATTTAAAAACACTTAGCAATCTTATGCATAAAAACATTTCTAATTCAGCTCAATATTCCCAAATTGAGTATGAAAATTTAATAAATTGGAATATTTTCTAATTTTCATCGAACAACATTTAATTTCGTAATTAATTTAAATTGATTCCAAAATTTCTAAATCATTGATTTCCACAAGTTACAAATTCTTGTAAATTTTAATCTATAAAAATCAGCCGAACCTTGAAGTTTTAATAAATTCAATTTAAAATTTGAATGTTTTATAGCTTTTGAAGTTCTTTTAAATGCAAACAATATTATTAGAAAACGAAAAAACGTGATTCGTGCAAAAAATCTATATTCAATAAACTAATATTGCAAGTAAACAAACCGTCGATAGAATGGAAAATTATTGAAAATCATTCAAATAGTCGGTCACTTTCTAAGCGACTACAGCTATTAACACCAATTTTAGTTAATGCATAAAATAAATAATTATAAAAAATGCAATAGATACTTACAAAAAATAGCCATAGCTGATAATGAGATGTACGAGTATGGTGGTTTGGAGTCACCATACGATTCTCTGCTAGGTCGTGGCATCTTGAATATTTTTTATCACAAGTTCACAATCACTAATAAATATCAAGCTTGATCTTTGCAAGCACTTCAATAATTATTTTTTCTTTTTATCTCCTTATATCCTTTTTTCCGCTTTATTGCAATATAAATTCTATTTTCCACTTCACAAAAATCACATAAAGATTTTCAAATTTCTTCTTCTTCAAATCTCACATCAGTTTCTCTGATTCTTTATTTATTTTTTATATTTAGCCAGCCAAACGTGTTAGATTTGCTATCCGATTTCTTCACTTGTCCGCTCAAGACTGAACTGAAAACATGAAACACGAATAAAAAATGGTCATAAATATTGCTTGCACATAAAATACCAGCAAACTGGTTTTTTGCGCAGCAGTATGAGTGGATTGTTGAGTGGAAGGCGTACCTCTATAGTATTTGGTTATTTTGGCCTCGCCCACAGTGTCGAGGGTATCAAAAATGCTGTTCACGATTTCATTTTTAAAATTGGTTTGTGTGTAATAAAATTTGAGTATTATCTGGTTTTCTTAATATTTCTGGAGTATTATTGAGTTTTTTGGTATTTACAAGTATTTTTGCTTTAATACAAAACAAACACACTCAATATTTTAAGCTGATCTGAGAGCAAAGAATTCTTTTAATATGAATTCTTTTAGGTGAGTTTAAATTCATAAATTTGAACACACAAGTAGTGTTGCATTAGATTTATTTTTTTAAGATTTCTATCATGGCATTTCGACGATTTCTTAATGTGTTGAACTTCAGAGTACGCAGAGTGTTAGATGGTAAATAATGAAAATACTGGTGAATTTCGTTTAAAAATGTAAAAAAATTTATAAAAATAAAATAAAAATGAAATAAAAATGAATAAAAGAAAGAAAAACATAAGAAGGATAATTTATTAAATCTTGTTAATATAATAAATTAATAATGTACTGTAATTTCTTGCAGCACGAACACAACGCTTTGAGTGCTTTGAATGCTTTCAGACAAAACCGAACAAATTAAAATTTTATAGAATTTTAATGCACAAATAATTTTATTATTATAAAATAATGAATAAACTAAACAGATTGTTTAATAATCCAATTCATGCCATAAATAAGTCATTTTGCTTTCAAAATATGAATTAAGTAAATTTTTAAATTGCACAAATTGAAATTCAATGAAAGTGTTTTATGCCGATAATTTTTTCTTGGGATATTTTGTATTTGGACTTTGTGGTTTATGTATTCAAAATTTTAATGAAAATTGGTTTGTTTATTGTCATTTTTAATGTTATTTGAGTTTTGCTCTGAAATTGAAGATAATAATTGTTGCATCTATTTTATAAAAACATCATGTATCAAATCATACATTAATGTGATCAGTATACAATTTTCAAGGATTTCATTTTATTCAAATTTTTCATTTTTATACGATACGAAAATTTTCACGTTCAAAATATTGTTTATGTAAAAATTATGAAAGATCTTAAGATCTTTTAAGTTAAACAAAAATGTGAACTGCAACATATTTTTCAATTATGAAAAGTAGCACAGAAATATTTATTTCCAGCTATGCAAATAATAAATTAAGATGCTAATAATAAATATCAATAATAAAATGCAAAAACCAGAAAAAACAACTTTCATCGCAGTAGTTGAAAATACTCGGTAAAAAACCTTTTAATGACAAAGCTTCACGACTTTTTATGGATGAAATAGATACAAGTTTGAAATACCTCAACAAACACAAACAAATTTAATAAATTAATTCAAAATTGCAAAACTCATAATTGATTTGCCATTCCTCGCCATAACTATCTAAAATAATCATTATTTCACAATACTATCGATAGACAAACTTATGACGTTAACTGACTGTAACTCCGAAAGATTTGATGAAATTTATTATTTTTTAGTTTTCTTTTAAGATTTTGTGCAAATTTGAAAAGCTGTGAGCAATCGGCATGGAGTTTAGTGCTTGAAATCAATAAAATACATGGAAAAACAAGAAAACGTCAAAGTACTCTCTCTGCAAGTTTTGCCTCATTTCGCGAGCAGCAAATAATCATTAAACCTAATCGCCAATTTCAATTCAATAAATTTAGCAAACGTTATGGTAAGGAATATAGTGGAGAAAAGAAACAATATCATATCAATTTCACGAGCGAAAATGTTGGAAAAGGCACTGTTCAAATAATTTTGATTTTGAATGAACAAATGATATTCTTAAAGCCTCGAGAGCCTCAAAAAGTTTCATGAGTTTTTTCAAACTATTTCTCTTCTCTTTTAAAAAAAAATACCGAAGAAACAAAAATTGTAAAACAGTGCCTAGTACACTCAACATTTTTCGCTTACCAGCGATATTGTTTAATGTAAGTTCATATTTTTAATATTGAATTATTCGTGTAGAACAAATCGATAACTATATTGGAAATTGCTTTTTATTGTTGTCTTTCCATACAAATCCAACAAACTCAACAAATTCAATACTTTCAATACTTTTGAATACAATCGATGTATCGAGCAAATACCAAAATAACAAAACAACAAAATACTAAAATATTTAAAAGTAATCGAAAGGCAGCTAAATAGCTTCAAAGGCTTGAAAGAAAAATGAAGAATTCATAGCCAGATAAATGTCTAAAATCTCATTTTCTTGAATTTCTTGTAAAAATGAAAAAGATATGTAATAAAGTAAAAGATATGAGTAAAAGATTTGAGAGGATACTTCATCGCAAGCAGATGAAACAAAAGGTAACTGAAGAAAGAAGCCTTCGTATGTTACTTACTCAATCATCTTATTTATTGTATTTATGTTTTCTTCTCAAACTTTACATGGTTAAATCAGTTAAATCAGTTAAATCTGTTAAATTTAATAGATTCTTTCTTACTCTCCAAGTTTCCATAATCTTAGTAATTTCGATACATTTTTTACGTAATTCCATATTGTTAGAAATTGAGAATCGCCGTGGTCCGTGGTGATGATGAGATTTCTTCGTGATTTCTTCAATATCATCTAATCATCTAATCGAAGCATGTAAGTTGCTTCATGCATGATAGGTAGTTGATACACTTGATAGTTATTAGGCTTATTAGACTTGTGATACACTTGGTATGCTGATTAAAAATTATTGAAGATCATTTAGAACTGAGGCATGACCATGCTTCGAAATATTTGAGATTGTTTTTTATATTTCAAGAAATTTGGGATGTTGCACTCAATTTGTCGATTAAAACGAATAAATTGAGATTAAAAAGACAAATTTAAATTTTCCGGCAAATTTCTGTTTTATTATAATTTAATTTATTTAGAGATTTCATATTCTATTCATTTCTACATGTTAAAAAATTTCCTAAAAATTTGTACACAATTTTTTTATGTTTAAAAATTTCACCCTTTTCCCATTTTCTTTGTTGAACATTGTTGAACAATTTTCCTAGGGATCGTGACGAACCTTCATTAATTTAGTGTACATCGTTTTTAGAATGAAAAACACATGTTTTTTTTTTCATTTCACCCATTCAAATCCTGGCCATTGTTTCATATATTTGTTTAAAATTGTTCCTCATAAAAGATTCTACATGAACATGATTTCGATTTGAAAATAACAATCTAGAAAATTACTCAAATTAGAAAAGGCTTCTAAACATATTTTACATTGTGGCATAAATATACATGATGCCTGAATAGCATAAGAAAACATAATTTATGAAAAAACTAATAAATGTTGTCGTTTGAATCCTAAAATGAAATGAAGATATTTTTAGAATTTTCATTCATTTGAGAGTTATTAATTCATTCGACCATCACATCACTTTCAAAACAAAACATAATCTGACTAATTCAAGATAATATTTACACTTAAGCACTCAATCGACGAACTATCTTAAACTCTAAACTATTAATTTACTTACCAGAACAAAAAATTATTAAATAGACAAGAAACCGAAAAAAAACTCTTTACTGGTTTTTCTTTTCATTTCATAATCATCAATCTCACATCAATTTCAAACAATTCCTGCGAGCACTAATAAGAAAAATGAATTATGTTGTGGTTTTATAATAATTTATATTGTAAATTATTATCGTTCATACATAAATTTACGTTTAAATACAGTAACAAAAAACACTTCTGCTTTTCTGTACAAATTGAGTGTGCGCATCTTTCAAATTAATAAATTATGCATGAATTGCTGGATGGTTGGTGTCTGGGGAAGTTGATGGAACTGTGCAGCTTTTTTTAATGGATAGGTTCAATTTTGTGAATTTTGAACGGTTATGTCATGGACTTTGAAATATTGAATTAAAGTAAAATTTTTATCAATCTATTTTTAATGATTTTATGAATTTTTGAAGAAAATATAGTTTTGTTCGCTTTACTTCAGACAAAACATAAAATGTTAGGTTTTCCACGAAATCTTAGAAAGTCCATGTTAATAAATTGAAATTTAATCTAAATTACAACTGTTTTGGAAATATATAAAAGACTAAAGAAAAAATATTTAGAAGATTTTCTGCTTCATCTTACCGCAAAGAAATATTTCATGTTCCTAAAATGAAATCATTAATCAATAAATGAAATTAGCTCACTGAAAATTCAGCAATTTTCACCAACAACTTCTATACAAAGAAAACTTAGAATAAATATTTTCGATAATTAGGTAGAAAAATTTGTAGAATTTGATCATCTCACCAAAGAGCGGCATTTTCCATTTAATCTTTTGCTACACCGCGTTAAAACAAATTTGAATCTCAATCTTTTGTATCATTTAAAAAATTACAGAATCAAAAATTGTAAAACATTTAAAATCTCAAAAAATCAAAAATATTCTAAAAAATTTAAATGTTTCGACCTGAGTTATTGTTGCAAATAAATTAGATTTTTCTACTTCTCCCGAGATGCTCAAAGTGTTTGAGGTGTTCGAGGTGTTCAAAGTGTTTTTCGGTAAATTTTTCTTCAGAAAAAGGCAAAGAACATCGGCCACAACTATAAACGAAATATAATTATCGAAATCATTTATTATATATCAATTTTTGGTCTTGTTGTTGCGATTGCTGGTAATTTTTCATATTTTTTTTCACCTGAAAAATCTGGAGAAAAAAATTTGGAAAATATTAAAAATCAATAATGAATGAATCTTTTGGAAATAAAATAAAATAAAGTTTTTAAAACATACAATTTTTCGATAAAAAATGGAAAAAACCGAGAAAATATGAAAAACGATGAAATGTTTGATGGAAATCAAAGAAACCGCTCCTTCAAACCCCATGCTGAGAAAATTTGTATGTTAAAGTCATCACACCTTTGTTCGCGGTTCGCTTTTTTGTGGCTGCTCGGAGAGTTCTTTTTTTCATCTCTCTGCCTTTTGCGTTATTATTTATCATTTTTAAGTTTTTGTGGATATTTGAAGTCTAATTAAAATTCTTTTCGGAGTTTTTACCGCTTTTTGTTTTATTCTAGTCAAATAAATTATGGATTTGCTGAATAAGTTTATGATTAATAAAAAAAATATCTAATTGTGATAAATTTGACGATGTTTGATTAATTTTTTATGGGTTTGGAGTTGGCATGAGGTGCTAGTAAGTTGTAGACCTAAAGTTGTAGACCTAAAGTTGTAGTGAAGGAACAGGAAAGTGTTGGAAAATGTTCGGGAAAATGAAATTTCAAAAATATTATTTAAAACCATAAACAAACCTAATTCAAATAAAAAATAATTCAAAATGACATTAGAGAATCAAACAAGACTAACAACATGAACATAAACCCAATTCAAATTAATTTAAAGTAAAAAGCAATGAAACTCTTTAATAGCAGGAAAAAGGCGTGTAAATATAACAAACAACAACCAGAACAACCAGAGAAGATTTATTAAGAATATTCAATATCAGAAGTTCTCCGCCTTTACGGAACAAAAGAATCTGATATTTCAGTTCACTCAGAGTTTCAGATATTCATATGTTCTTTTTGTGTTTTTGTTATTTTAATTTCAAATTTAAGCTAAAAGAGCTGGAACCGTTGAGTACTTAAATTCTTGTTAAATAACTTAACGAGCAGAATTTTCAGAAAACAAGCCATAAAAGCCCATTCACAAAAATTTTAAAATTCTAAGGAACGGAGACACTTTGCCAATTAACAAACATATTAATGTTTGTTTAGGTACACTCTTTAAATGTGAAGGCAATAATGATTGGATGCTTAAATAGCTATTTAAAATGGGTCATTTTTCGGTGGAGGTAATAATAAGAATATATAAATTTATAACTTCACAATTAACTGTTCTAAATTATACTGAGAAGTTTAACTGTTTAAACATTCTTATTTTCAAAACAAATTCAGCTTCAAACCCTGATCATCCTCCATAATACGAAAATAAGACGATCGTACCAGACATTGTGGCCACTAAAAAGTCTTAAGCAGCAAAATCAAAAACAATCTTTTTGAAGAATCTTGAAACGATATTCAAAAAGAATGAAGTAAGAATATGATCCAAGAATGTTTGATTTTGCCAGATTTGCCTTTTTCTTCTTCGCGTCTTGCATATTTGATGCTGCTTCTTTGGTCTTAAATATATTATCATTATAACTAAGTTTTTAGTCTTTTTTGCAATATGAAGGTAACTGCAAGTGGGTACTATGAATCCATATCTGAGAACTTCTGGTCTAGTCAACCTTTCAAACTTTCAACCTTTCTAATTAAAACTCAAACAATTCAATGTAATTTAATGCATCCAAGATTTATAATTGAACAAAAAAGAACAATAAAACTATTGTTACAAGCTGGAAACTAGGTTAGAGGATGGACTTCTTGTAAGATTTATCATAATGTGTCCATAAATTAAAAAAAATTTGTTAAGTAATTTAATCGCTTTAATGCTGTCGAATCGACAGTGTGGATTCGTCAGATTGCACAGAATTTTGAATTTTGATTTTATTATTTTTAAAAACAAAACATTGATGTCTAGGCTAAGCTTTTGCACATTTTAGAGGATTTTCCCATATTCAACTTTTAATTATCATTTTTTTGGTAGATGTTTAAAAGTTGAAAAACTTAAATAAAACTGTAAAAGACCAATACAAGTAAGTAGTTTAGTTAAACACTAATTAAACCATCAAAAATGACAAGCGCTAGATTTATTATGCACATTGATGATGCATGTAAATATTTGGTGGTTTGACTGCCCGACTTCAGACTTTAAAACATTTTTATTGGATTAAAAATAATTTTTCATTTCCGTTCACATTAAAATATTTGTAAAATATTAAAATATATCTAAGAAGAAGAAGTCAAGGAGCCATATTTATGTTTTCTAATTAGCATTTTTAGCATTGATCATCAACAGTAGCACCTTGAAACACAGCAAATTGAGAGTATCCGCTGAAAAACATTTAACTCGCAGATGAGCAAACTCACAAATATTTTCCATCACACTCGGTCAATATCCAAAATTCTCAAAAACCCCATTATGCTCGAGGTTTATCGAAGTATTCCGCAAATTCTTCCAACATTCGTTCAGCTGAACTGCTGAAGTAAAAGTTAATGATATATTTGCTCGCAGATTAAAGGCACAACACATAAAAAATGGAATAGATTTAGCATATTCCAGAAACCAAAGCAACGGCGCAAATATTATCGGTAAATGTTGAAACAAAACCAAAAGATCAAAAATTATATTTTTGCTCTTTTTCATTTATGAAAATGATGAGAGGGTGTTCTTAGGTGGATTTTTTATGGGATGAGTATTCTGGAAAATTAAATTGTGTCATTTTACAAAAAAAAATTTCCAAAAATTTCAAAAATATATACAAAAACAAAAGAAAACCATTCAATAAAAGAAGGAACTACCTAAAATTGCCCATAACAACCCTCTCAAATAAATTGCTTAAATCTTGAACAGAAAACAGAAAAGTGTTAAAGCAAAGCCCAACCATATAATTACATCAAACTCATTTGCGATGCCCAAAACACTTCAAACACTTCATAGCCACATTTTGTGGGTTTTTTAGTTTTTTTGTCTTAGAAGTTGGATTTAATTTTCTGGGGCTTTTTAATATTTATTTATTTAATATTTTTATGTTTATTTTTTTTTTGGTACCGCATAATGCAAACATAAATTAGTATTTTGGACTATAAAAAGTTGAAAATGCTGAGTTTGTTGTATGTTGTGTATAAATTCATGAAAAATTTCAAAGAAACAATTCGTAGCTCGCGGTGATTTTGTGATTTTAACGATTTTGGGGCCTTTGAAATCACAGCCTTTAATATATTCCGCTTTTGAGTAGTCAAAATCAAATCATTCTCGTTGAAAATCGTGCTAAGAAGTAGCGGGACTAGATGTTTATCAAAAATAATAAAAGATCGTTCAAAGTATCGTGGAAGAATTGCTCAAAGTCTTCACCGAGTTTTAACCAACATCAATTGAAATCGTTTTGAATCAATTATCTACTAAATGAATCATGCTTGGTGGAGATGCGGAGAAAATGTTGGTAATATTTGAGAAATACTGAAGATTCGAAGATGCTGATGTTATTATATTTATGAGAGAATGTTTGATTTTAAACCGATAACCACAGTTCGCCCATTCTTTTCATTATCTTAATAACATTTAAATTTGTTTGATGGAAATTATCGCTTATGCTTTTAATGTTCTTGTATTTTCTTATGATGATCGCTGAATGATCGTCAAACTGTCTGCGGGGTTCATGATAATGGTCTTAATAAATGTTGGTAGGGTATTTTTTAGATAAGATCTGATGAACGAATCTTAAAAATTTTTTAACCTAAAACTAGTAGGTAAACTAAAGGAATTGATATAATCCTTAAAAGCTTCTTAAATGACATGAAGAATAATTTTTGAGGATAGGAGATCACGTTCAGGATTTGATTCTACATGGAGCAAAAAACCCCTTAATCAACGATATTACATCTTGTCCTCATTGGAATTTATTTGGTGAAAAAATTCGGCCTTTTGTTATTGAAATATTCGTAAAAATACCGCAAAATCGCGAAATCGCAGAAAAACGTTTGTAAAATTATTAATAATCAATTTATGGCCATTTACACTGACCAAATTTATTTAAAAAAACCAATGAACAATCCAACCATTCCTTTTGTTTCAATCATTAAACGATATTTTCTATTTATATTCATGTTGAAAAAACAATTCCAATTATGAATATTTCAGAAAAAGCAGTAAATATTCAAAAATATCCAAAAAACAACAAATTTTACTACAAATCGGAATTATTGCAAAGGAGAGAAAATTAATGTAATGAAACACAAAAGCCACAACCGAAAGAATGTCTATACGAAAATATAAAATGACCAAAAAAGTTGAAAACAACTTTTTCGCACATTTATATTACACATCAAAGTTTCGCTTAGTGTCGGCTTCTTGCAAAGCAGAAATAAAACAAACCTATATAATTTATTATTTTAAGATGTATTGTTCCCAATCTCTTTCTATTCAAAACCTATTAATTTTTACAAATGATGAGTCGTCGGTGCAAAGAAAGAAGTGAAAGAAATGAGGTGTTTGATGATGCTTTCTGGTGTTTTTTGTTTATTTCGGTGGACCTCTTGAAAAAATATTATTGGAGTTCACACTTGAATGTTTTAGATAAAAAGTTCATTCCCACTATTGGTTTAAGATGTTTTTCTAAAAAGTTGCTTGTACAATATACATTTTTTCAAAAATCTGAAACATATTCTAATTTGAGTTACATAAATATGAAACATATTCTAATTTGAATAATTCTAACAAAAGCTTTGAAAGCAGCAAAAGACCATCAGTAGACTAATCGGAAAATTTTTTTTTTGTAACGAAAAAACCACAATTAATCAATTAATCAGGAAGCCCTTGGTTTTCCTGTTTCCCGATCTTCCACCCTTTCGCTCTAATTTTCTTCCAATTTAATAATTTGCCATTGTACATTAAACGCTTATTAAAACTTAATTTATTTCTGATTCTCTCCGCAGAACATTGCCACATTTATACAACATAGCGTTGTACCGATATGTATCTTTATAGTCAGTTTATGTAGTCACTACATCAAAGCATCCAAAAGAAGCAAGAACATTAATTTTACTGTAATTGTGCAAATGTACATCATTTTTCTATAATCAGGCATAAGTTACAAAGTTATTTACTAACAATGGTGAAGTGTGACGATGTTATCCCAAATTTTATGTTTATGTTAACATTATTAGTGTTATTAGCTTCTTGTTCAGGAAAGAATGCTAAAAAGGGGGAACTCCGAAAACTCCGAAAATTGTATTCAAATGTTTCCTGCCATGCTTTCCTTGCGTATTTTTAGAGAATTTAATGTATCGACCATAATTTATCTGTGTCAAATTTTTACACTCATTTCAATTACAATTATTTGCACACATAAATCTTAAACGAAAATATTTTGATTATCAAATTTGACATGGTGACAAAAACGGGAATTTATGCACTGTGGCATTTGATTAGCGTGAATGACATTGTACACATTTTAAACAGTAAACAGTAAATGCACACAGAAGTTACGGTGGAGACGAATTTTAAATTATTTTAATACTTATGCTGTTTAAAATTTTGTAAGAAGAATTATTTAAAATTTGCGTTTTAATGGTTTTTTTGTTGTTGATATTTGCGAGATATTTTGAATAGTTTCGATACTTATTTTAAATTAGATAATTCAGTCTTTATGTAATATTTTGGCTGCATTGTAACAATTCTTTCAAATTTCAAACAGAGGGGAAATTTGAGAAAACAAGAAAAATTGACACTTATAACTTTTCGCTTTCATGATTTAAGTTTTTATATTTTTAACGCATTTTCCGTGTCGCAAAAATGTTGATTCATGGAAATAAAAAATTACAGCAAAGTGGAAAGAAATAAAGGTTGTTGTATGGTTCATTTTTTATTGAGTTTTTCATAGCAGTTTTTATTAATCTTTAGCATTGTGCCTGGTTAGAAAGCATAATACTTCTTAAGCAAAAATGCAAATCACGGTTTGCTCAAATTAAAATTCTTTTGTTGACTTTCGCAAGAAAGGTTTTATCAATTGGCCTCGTGAGTATAAAAAAATATTACGAGATTGATTTCAATGTTTTTATAAATAATAATAGAATGTCACTCGCTATGGGAGCTTAGCTGTCATAAAAGATTTAAATATTATAATAATGCGTTTGGTGAAAGAAAAAAATTTACATTCTATTAAAGTATATGAAAATAAACCACCAATCAATAATTAAACAAAAACGAGCCAAAAATATTCCAGACTTCAGTCAAATGTATTAACATTAAACAAATCATTAAAATTCAACTAAAATAATTTGTAAGGTTTTTTTATTTCAACTCTCAGATTCTGTAAATATAATGTCGCGCGAATAACTTAGTCATAAAATAGCCTCGTTTATCAAACATGAACCGTTTAACTCCGCAATAAACTAATTGAATAAAAAGGCTGTATAGAATAAAATGTTACAATAATAATAAATCATTTTAAATTGCACTTTAATGACAAAACATCCATGCAAGAATGTAGCATATGCCACAATTCACACAGTTCATAAAAATCAAACTCTTAATATGAAGATTTTGCTAGATTTTCTTTGTATAAAATAACATACTTGTTGTGAGGTTAAAAAGTTTTTTACAGGACAATAGCTGATTAAAAATAAATGTTAAACCATAGAGTTAAACTTTTTATAAAATCTGCTATTTAAGCTTGTCATATCGATGGCGAGCTTTTGAAGGCAATAACCAAAAACTTGTAATTCTAACTAAATAAAATAAAAAATAAAAAAAATCACAAACACAAAATTTAATAAAACCTGAATCAAAGAATTTTCAAAGAATCTCTAAACAAATTTGCAATGTATTTTGAAGCTGATCCAGCATAATAAATATTTCCAAAAACAAAACCACTCTAAAACCAATATATTCTGCATAAAAGCATCAAAACACTAAGATTACCATCTTCCCATATTTTTTGCTCCCACCCGACTTTGTATCCAAGAAATTGATGGATGTTTGTTTGATAGACATGGGATTTATTATTAGATTTCATTATTTATTTAAATGGAGCAATGGTACTCGCGAGTCAAAGGCTGATTCACCGCAGCCGCTGCAACACAATAATGTATCCACTTGGAAAACATGAATTAATGATATGTTTATTGACTTTTTGTTTGATTTTAAAAGATTTTTAAATTATATTAACAGCATTAAGATGATCCGCCGAATGATTAATGACTTTGAAAGTCTTAACACGCCATAGCAACATACCAGATCCAAAGATTCAACTCTTTTTCCATTTAAATCTACAGAAATCCATAGATCTTCAGTTTGCATAGTGGAAAAGCAGTTGAAAAACAATCACGATGAAATATAATTATGGTTAAACTGTAATTAAGAAACATTCATCAAAAATCGATCTAAATTTACAAATAATATTTAAAATATTTCTTTTCTCATTCTTACTATTGGCTGTAAAAGAAATAATCAATCTTGTATGTTCTGAACTATTATAAAATTATAAAATCATATAAACCGAATAAAATACTCTGAAAAAATAATATAAAATACAAATAGCTATTTTACGATTTTTTTTACAATTCTTTTATTAAAAAACACCCGCTATTTTGAGTCGGTTTCTTTGATAAACACATGAAGGTGTTATCCAGGTAATTAATATCAGTTTTCTTGTTAATGGTGTTTCTTTGCTTCACAGCATCAACGCTCACATACAGTGAAGGCTAATAATCAAAATCATAATAATCATTTGTTATACATTTTATACTCAATATAATGTTTTATTATAGGTGAAAGAATGGTAGACACACAAAACATGTGTATTTTTGAAGTTTTTTGGGGTGTTCAAGAAGTCTTGAGTTCTGCAACTTTAAATCAAAGTTATAGTATCAATCGCACATAAGCAAGATTCCATTTAAGCAAATTTTTTTAGAAATAATTTATCTGAAAAAATAAAAAATCTATAAATATATAATATTTCATAACTTCTGTGCCACTCTGCACTTGAAATCTCAAAAATCTTCAAATCAAATGGTTGGTTCTCGCCTTCATCAATTAGCTGAAGAACAGAGCAGGCAGTTTGTTGAGGCACAAATCCATTAAATTACCAGTCACCTTGCGATCGGCGTGTTGTTATTTCGAAGCTAATTTATAAAATTAAAAATCAGGTTTGAATATAACCCATTCTGAAAGCTGTTAGATGTTGATTTTTTATGATTTTATAATTTTGTTTGTTTGTAGATATTCCACACTATGCGCTATACAACTATTCAAACTGTTCAAGAGAAAATATATAATAACGATGATGAAATACATTTTTTTTGTTCAAACATATTACAAAATATATAAAAATATTAAAGAAATATTACAATGTGGGAAGCAGTTGATTATTTTCCCGAAAAAAGGCTGAAAAGCTATTTTTATGTACAATGCGGTCGTAAAACTTTATATTAATGTGAAAATTATGGAGTGTTGGATCACAAACGCACAAAGGAATCGAATCCTTTTATATGATTATGGAATATTGGACCTTTTGTAGGGGTTTTATATTATTATGTAAATGTTTAATTAGTTATTAAAAGCTGGTAAGAGTCGGATCTCGTTATATCAAAGTTCTTAAATCCAGAAACATTTGAAAACATTCACTGCATTAGATATAGTTGGTTATATTTTGTCTTAGTAGGCCACTAGGTCCTTCTTCTACTAAACGCATGTTTTGTTGAAAATTTTATACGTAGTGAAAAATATATGTATTAACGATAACCCACCCTCCAAAAGTTTTCCTATCTCATAGACTTTATTCATTTCAAAACCATAAAGTGCTATTGGAGTATATTTTGGAGTGTTAAAAATTTTAAAAGCATTTTAATTGAATTTTTATAATCTTTCATAGAATTTATTGTGTAACTTTCGAATTTGGTAGGATTGATGTCAAAGCGACAATATGTTTGATGAATCTATTGTTGAGGAAGGTTGTCTCACCAATTTAATAATTTGAAATGAATTAGTTGGAAATGTGGCTTTTTAAAGGTTTTTGAAGATTCAGGTATCATATCCTGATATCCGCTTGAAGATCCATTCATGGATAATTCAAAAGTCACTTATTTTATTTATTAATCGCTTCCTCTTCTTCCTTTACCCAAACAAAAACAATACAAGAAATCCTAGAAAATTGAAGAAAAAGAAATTAAATCACCTCGAATTAATTTCTTATTTATTTTTTCCACCTCTAAATTGCCTTTTAATTTGATCAAACATTACATGCATTTTCTTGCTCGCTCGGTGGTGTCTTTAGAATATTATTATGTATTGGCAGTATCGAAAGCATTGAAAATATTAACACCTTTCCTACATAAATTACATTGACATCTGTTATTAAAGTTCTGAGCAACTGCAGCGGATGAAATTTATATCCAATATTTAATTAAAGTTTTTTTCGAATGCTCTTTAATAACTATAATTGATTTTGTCCATCAATTTTCATGGAAAAGATTTATAGGTTGGTAACCACCTTCTTCTGGTAATCTATTATTCATTTGTATTTTTTGAGGTTTTAAGAGAAATCGGATGCATCTTCAAAAAGCCATTAAATGAATATAAATAGATTTATCATTTTTGTTTAACTGAATTTTTGTGTTTTAAGGGTTTACATTTATTTTATCATGTGAACTGGAAATTTTCCCAAAAATATTTTGAACAGTGTAAATATTTCAAACTTAACCACATTTCTTTTATTATTGAAATGCAAGTAAATAATTAATTCAATAATTAATCTAATCCATTATAAAACCACTCACTTTCCAGCAAAAAATAAATCAGATCAATAAAACATTCTGCAACCAAACTAAATCACACAAAAATATTCCGCAATAACAATTTATTAATAATAATTTTATGATAAAAAACAAAAAACAGTTTCCACACAATAAATATTAAAAGCAGTTCAAATTATAAAAATTATTAACACAATCATAAATGGAAGTTGTCATAACAATTTGTTCCGGTATATACAAATTATCCATGGAATTACATGCTTTTTTACTGTTCAGCTAAAATAATAACAATATGAAAATAATGTGTATTAAATTTGAAATATTTAAATATGTTGGTAAACATAAGAATTATGAAGAAGCATGTGTGGCTCGTACGCATTTTGAATATATTTAAATAATGTTATCTTGTAATCCGTATTATTATTGTAATTAATGTAATGGCATAGTTCACAGCTGAAATTTTTGAGTTATTGAGAAGGATAAAAAAATTTTCAAGTATTTTATCATTATTGAGCATCTAGCAAGAAAAAATGCGGATGGGGAAGGATTTGAACCAAATACTATTGACGCTGTTCAATTTGTAATTCTTTATTACAGTTTAAAAAAATATTGCAACATTTTGTTATAAATCGCTACATTTTATTATGATACAAATTAAAAAATTTAATAACAACTTAACAAAGTCACAAAAACACATTAAACATCAATTTAAATGTTGATCAAAAAATTCAAACAGCCAACCGCGTTTCAATTCACATAAAGCATAAACAGCATAGAAAATCATTTTTTGCTTTCGGAACGCTCAACTTTAGATTGGGTGGCTCAACCAAACCAAAGAAATTTTTTTTCAATTTTAAAGAAACTGAAAAATGTCTATTAACCTTTTTCTACATTAGAGCGTGTCACATCAACTCGCATTGTTAAATGGCTTTTTTATATCCATTTTTTTGTAGTTCTTGATTTAATCAATCCACAATAAGAGCTTGACGCTTCACAAAAAACCTATAGCTAGCTATAAGTTGCTATATTAAAGTGTATTAAACGTATTAAATTGTATTAAATGTATTAAGTGTAGTTTAAAATAACAGAACACCCATAAAGCGTAAAATGAGTTTACATTAAAGCAGTTAATTCAATTTTGAGAGTTTTGGAATTTTGAGGGAATTGAAAAAATTCAATTTAAAGAAGCCAAATGCTTTATCACTTATTGTGTATCTGAAGACTTGAAGAGAAATGAATGTGGAATTTTTCAGGAATAGTTCTAATTTATTAGGATTGTTGACATTTGTTATTTATAAAGCTTGTATTTTTTTAAAGATGGCAAAAATTTACAGTTTTGAAAAAAGTCATTTTGTTAGAGATATGGTATTTTTGCTATTCGGATCCTTGATGATCTATAATAGGATTTTGAAATGAATGGAAAGTCCTTATGTCCTTATGTTTAAGATTTTTTTAGATACTTAATGAGATTGATCATGTTCTTCAATTAAAATCATTGAAGGTCTTTTTGAAAATATTATATATTTCATAATTAAAACAGTTGACGCCCAGATATCAAAAACAAAGTATTCAGGACAATAAAGCTCTTTAACATTGAGGGTGTGTGTATCTCTGATTTATTAGCTTTTTATTTAGAAATTACCCAAACAATAGAATTGAACAAACTTGAACAGAGTTCATAAAAAAAACCTTTCTCCATCTAATATTCATCACAAATGTATCCAATATTCATGGACACTCGTATTTTCGTGCGTTCGATCTATTCCCAAAATAAACTTAAAGCAGCTAAAGCAACTAAACTAGCTAAACAAGCTAAAGGTTAATGCGGCAACCACAAATAAGCAATAGAGCTATTGAAAAAAACACTTTCCATCTAACAAATAACACACAAATTAAATGTAAAAGCTCTTTAAGATGCGAATTAAATGTGTTGTTTTTTGTTGTGCTGTCCTATTCTTCCTTCTCAAACTCTTTCTCCTTCTTCTACCACTTTAAAACCTTACTCAAAACCCCTGACTTTCTGAAAATTATTTCTTTGATTTGTATTTTAGAAAATGCTTTCTGGAGGCACTTGGCTCTCTTGCTGTTCTGATGTTGGACCAAGCGGTTGCGGCTGACTCTGTGAATCTGAAGAATGTGGTTCTTAAGGCTTCTTACGCTAATCGACATGACGTAGGATTGAAATTCGCTCACATAAACTTTTGTAGTCTAACAGCAAAAAATTTGCAAAAACTATCAGAATTTAAAGCAATAATTAAGGATGTGAATTTCGATGTCATAGGAATCTCAGAAACATGGCTGACAGAGTCACAGCTAGATGTGTTAGTAGAAATACCGGGTTATAGAATTTTTCGTGCGGACAGATCTCTGACTGATAAATCCAGGGGTGGTGGAGTGGCAATTTATTTGGCAAATTATTTGGTAAAGTCCTCAAAAATCTTGTTCAAGAGCAAAAAAAGCTCAACCATTGATTTTATTTTTATGGAGATTATCAATAACTTAAAAGAGAGAATAATAATTGCAATAGTTTATGACCCACCGAAAATTGCCTTGACAACTGCCTTTAATAAAATCCTTACAAGCCTAGCGAACCAATGTGATCACTTACACATATTGGGTGACTTTAACAAAGATCTTATGAAGATTGTGCCAAAAACACAAATATTTATAGATTTTTGCTCGTCACTCAATTTGAATAATGTCTCCTTGATTCCTACAAACTTTGTGGGAGCTAGCTCAACATGCCTGGATCTATATTTGACAAATAACTTAGACTCAATCTTTTTTTATACCCAACTAAGTATGCCTGGAATATCAACTCACGATTTGGCTTACGGCCTTATTAAATTTAACTTAAATTTCCCTGAAACTATTAATCAAAAACTAGTAAGATTCATAGATAAAATTGATCAGAAAAAACTCCTGCAGGAAGCAAATACAATCATGTGGTCTCTAATTTACGAAATTCTAGATCCCAATGATCAAGTTGATTTTTTTAATTGCAATGTGCTTGGGCTCTTGGATGTATTTGCTCCTGAAACACTAATAACTATCAAAGAGAAAAAGGACAAGGAATTTAGTTTCGAGTTATTTCAACTAATGAATATTAGAAATTTCTATCACGAAAAATGGAAGAAAAATAGGAATGGAATAAATTGGGAAAACTTTAAATCAGCAAGAAATAAATTTAATAATGTTAAAGAAAAATTAAGAATGGACGAACTTAAAAAAAGATTTAATCCCGATTTACCATCCAAAACCTTATTTAAAAATCTTAAGCTAGATGGGATCACTGGCACACAAGCTGCGGACTTCCCTGCTACGCCGAATCAGTTTAACGAATACTTTGGCTCCGTATTTGTGGAACCAACGGCTGGTGTCACAAATCTCAATTTAAATTATGCTGAAATACAAGAAAATACAAGAAAATTTTATTTTGCGAACGTAACTCAATTAGACGTATTCGATTGTATCAAGCAAATTAAAAGTGACGCGGTTGGTGTTGACCAAATCCCGATTAAATTTATAAAATTACTACTTCCAATTATACTGCCATTCCTTACTTTCATAATCAATACGGTCTTGACCACCTCCATTTTCCCGAAACAATGGAAATTAGCTAGAATAATTCCAATACCAAAAATTTCAAACCCTTCAAACCTGACTGATTTTCGTCCAATTAGTATTTTGTCTGTGATATCTAAAATAATTGAACGTTTAATGAAAATCCAAATGAGAATTTACTTTAATTCAAATAACTTAATTTGTGAATTTCAATCAGGTTTTCGTGCAGGCCACTCAACCACCTCGGCGCTTCTAAAGGTGTGTGATGATATTAGCATTGGAATTGAAGGAGGTAAAGCTACACTGCTGATCCTTCTTGATTACTCTAAGGCTTTTGACCTCGTACCACACAAGCCTTTAGTCAAGCGATACGAAACCGACTATGATTTCTCAAACTCCGCTTGCAGTCTCTTGGAATCGTATTTAACGGATAGATTTCAGCTGGTAGTAATAGATGGACAATCTTCGGGGTTGATGCCAGTCAAATCTGGCGTTCCTCAAGGAAGTTGTATCGCTCCGGACCTGTTCCGGTCCTACATAAATCCGATCTCAAATATACTCACCTCTTTTCATTACCACCTCTTTGCAGATGATTTACAAATCTATTTATCGGACTTACCAGGAAACTTAAACTCACTAATATCGCGAGCGAATGCAACGCTTGAAAATGTTCTTAATTGGTCGTTAAATAATGGTCTCAAAATTAATCCCCTGAAATCACAAGCAATACTAATCTCAAGTAAAAAGAAATTAGACACAACAAATTTAAATCCGGTATTGATTGATGGTCAAATTGTTCCCTTCGTAGATAAAGTTAAAAGTTTGGGCCTAATCATTAATAAAAACTTATCATGGGAGGATCACATCTCAACCACTAGAGCAAGCTGCTATGGAGTCTTGAGTCGCTTATGGACTGCCGCGAGTCTGTTGCCGTGTAAAACGAAACACAAACTCGTAGTTTCACTAATCGTTCCAAAAATTACGTATTGTTCTGTAGTTTTTGCTGGCAGCTCTAAAAAAACATTGGATCCAATTAAAACTACCTTAAATTCATGCGCTAGATACATTTATAGGAAAAAAAGAAGAGATCGCATCTCCAATTATACTAATAAAATCTTAAATTGCGACTTTGAAAGCTATTTCAATTATACGTCATGTCGTTACCTACAGAAACTTATTGTGACTCAAGAGCCACCTTATCTGTTTAAAAAACTAAATTTTTCGAAATCCGAAAGGACTAGAAAATTAAATCTTCCGAATCGAATTAAAACTAAACAGAGAAGGTCATCATTCTTCGTTCATGGAGTCAGCCATTGGAACCGTCTGGATCCTCAGCTCAGGGCTAAAGGGGCCTTAGGTGCCTTCAAGAAGCATTGTTTCGAACATTTTCAGAGTAGTCAGTAAGTCGAGTAACCGGTTTTAAAGTTTTTTAAAAAGTTCTATCTTCACTATTCTATCAGTCTATCCCCTCTTCTACCCAAGTCTTCATCTGAAGCAATCTTTCTTTCCTATAATCCTAGATCGGAGTGAAAATCTCGTCTCTGGGTAAACAGCACAATAAAGGAACGCACATAAAACGCATCTTTTACGCTTAAGTATTTTTTTTTCTAATTATTTTCTGTATTTTTAACTAATAACTCAGCAAACCAAACTTCTCTTGAAATCCTATAAGTTTAAGGAAAGCACAAGAAGAATGATGTATACTCTACTAAGGGTATATATAACATTTGTAAAAAGGCGTAGCCTTAAGTGTTTTTATAATAAAAATGAAATTAACAAACAAACAAACAAACAAGAGAAACATTTATTTTTAATCGAATTATATTTGTATGATTTTTGCGTTTATAACTGCCTCCTTTAGAGCCTTTAGTTTGCTTTTATACTTTTAGAGCTGCGGCCCATTGTTGCTTTATTAGAAATAATGAAGTGCATTTATATAGTCAAAATCTCAGAAAAGTCGAAAAACTGATGTGGACCATTCTGAGCCGGCATTCTTTTCATATCTATCCATTCCTTCACTTTATAAATTATCTAAGCTCAAAATTAAAAGTTGAGTAAGTATTGCAAAATTTTACATTTTCTTCAAAACTATGTTAATTTTTTTAATTTTCAAGCAGGAAATTTTGCAAAAAGGATTATATATATTCTCTTTTAATACACTTTCTTTTGATTTAAGTAAATTCGATAAAAAGAAGGACAAACGGACAAAACATTAACCAGTGCTAGCAGAAAAGCTCCAGCAAAGCGAAGTAGAACCGTAAAGAGTACGCTGAAACACCTAAAAGCTGAAAGGATCGTTCGACCAGCAGGGGTTCTCTCTAAATACGATTCAAATACAAATATTACATTTAGGATGATTGAATTCGATCTTTTGCTGAGCATTAAACATAATTAGATTTTATGGGCTCAGATAAGAGGTGTTGGAATCGTCAGATTATATCGGAGAGATACGTGTTAATGAGATTTGGTTGTCTATCTTGTAGGAAAAAAAACATTATGGTATTATTAATTATTATACGAGAAGTATAGCATTATGCAAATGGAAGCAGGTGGTGCGTTTGATCCAAGTAGATCATTTTTTGACTGCAGGAGTTCTCAATTTCTTGTAGCTCCACAATTAAACGAATTAAATGAATTAAATGATCGAACGATAAATAAATACCAGTCTCTCAATCATTTTACAATTTGAACATTTTAAATCATCTTATCGACGGTTCTTTAGGTTTTTATCGGTTTTCATAGTTTTTTTATAGGAGTTGTTTTTTGTAGATTTTTAGAGTTTCTGTAGATTTATCAAAAATTCTAATAACCAATTAAATAAAACTAAATTGTGCATGACTCAAAAAACTTCAAATAACTTTCAAGAACATACGTCAGCTGCCAAATTTTGAACAAATTTGAACAAGTTTAAACACTCGGGAAACACAATTTATTCATGCTGAGATAATTGTTTTATACCTTTGCTAGTTTTCTGTACAAATATTTAAATATTTTTGAATAATATTTTCTTTGGGTGTAATCTGTTAATAATGTGAAGAACATACAAGAAACATATTGCTTCAAATATGCGAGTTAATATTTATTTTAGTCGGCAGGTATGTTAGATTGTTATAAAGAAGTATTTCTGATGGACTTCTAAATTTTTAATGTGCACTCACTTGCTTTTAGACTTTTAGGTAGAAGAAAATGGATTCCTACAAAGTAACACTTCACAAAATTATTGTAATTATTTTTTTCTGATCCTTAATAAATTATGTTTACATGGGCAATTATTAAATTTTAACAAATTTACACCTGACTTTTTAACCTATTTTTTGATGCAGAGCGCAAATAATAGCAGGTCCCACTAATCATTGCTAGGGAAGTAGGTTTGGTATACAATTAACAAGTAACCTAGGTTCAAGAATATCAATACTTCTAAAATTAAATTTTTGAATTTTGGGACCCAAAAACCTTCGACCCACGAAACCATATTTTTAAGAATTTTAAGTCAAAAAACGAAAGTTCAAAAATTGATATTATCCATGAACCTATAGGTTCATGAATAGTAACCAATGTGTCAAAAATTTAATTTATGAATTTTGGGACCCAAAAACCAAAAATTCGACCCACGAAACCTAATTTTTAAGAATTTTTAGTCAAAAAACGAAAGTTCAAAAAATAATATTATCCATGAACCTAGGTTCATGAATAGCAACCAATGTTTCGAAAATTTAATTTATGAATTTTGGGACCCAAAACCAAAAATGCAACCCACGAAACCTTGTTTTTAAGAATTTTTAGTCAAAAAACCCAAGTTCAAAAAATAATATTATCCATGAATAGCAACCAATATTTCGAAAATTTAATTTCTGAATGTTGGGACCCAAAAACCAAAAATGCGACCCGCGAAACCTAATTTTTAAGAATTTTTAGTCAAAAAACGCAAGTTCAAAAAATAATATTATCCATGAACCTAGGTTCATGAATAGCAACCAATATTTCGAAAATTTAATTTATGAATGTTGGGACCCAAAAATCAAAAATGCGACCCGCGAAACCTAATTTTTAAGAATTTTTAGTCAAAAAACGCAAGTTTAAAAAATAATATTATCCATATTTAATTTATCCAATATTTCGAAAATTTAATTTCTGAATAGTGGGACCCAAAAACCAAAAATGCGACCCGCGAAACCTAAGTTTTAAGAATTTTTAGTCAAAAAACGCAAGTTCAAACATATTATATATACATTATTTCCAATTTGTTATTGGTCAGAATTATAAGTTTTATTTAATATAATTTGAAGTGTTCTCTTTTTCTGGGTGATTATTTAATTTTAATTGAACTCATTTAATTGAGTTTTATAAGTTACTAAATCAAATATTTTTCTACAACGCACAAACCAACAATCTGTCTTTTAGCTGTCCAGCAAATATCTAAGAAAGCGCGGCTACCATAAAAACAGAACTAAATCGTTGCAAGTAACTTATCTCAAAGCCAGAATCACATATAATATATTTTAAAGCAGGTGTGCACTAATTAATTAAAAGCAATTTCTCTCTCGTTTGCTCGTTTGCGCGAACAAGTACATAAAGTGATACCGCAAAATCAAAGCCAATTATACAGCATCAATTCTGCCTCTTCATTCATTTTATACACTTCATACACTTCTCAGCAGTTCTGCACTTTTGCCTCATTCCAATTTCAACGAAAATTATTGCTCGAATGTCTTGTAAGTCAAAATCAAATTGCAAAAATTTCGGGGGAAATTACTTGCAACACTTGTAAAAAGCCTTCACGATTCTCATCTTTGCAAACAAAAGTGAGCTCAACAGCATATTATTACCGAAAATTAATAATTATCTAACAAATAATACAACCGTATACCTTTTTATGTTTTTGATAAATTTATATTTTTGCACCTTTTTGAAGTTTTTCCATCAAAATTATAAGTTAAAAGGAAATTTTCAAATGTTTTCAAAGTCTTTAAGAATCAGGCACGGTCTTCTTTCAGTTGTTTGTGTCAGGTACTTCATCGCTCTTCATCCAACATATTTTTGTCGGTTTTAATTCGGCACTGGACAAACGTTTTGTGAAGTATTTGGCCTGTTCCGAAATAAATAGCATTTTTTACAATTTTAATGTTTTAAAAATAATTTTAAAGTTGAAGCTAATTTTAAGCTTTGTAATTAGTTTAAAATATAATTATTGACATGTATGGACCCGATTTTAGTTGGACCAGTCCTCAATAAACTCAATAATCTAAGGAACATTGTTGTTAGTCGAAGAAGTAACTGCTCCATAATGAATTTTTATCTTACTCCATTCTTTGATTAATAAGTCGGCATGTTTATTATGAAATTAGTTTGTAAACTTTTTATGTTATTAATTAAAACAGTATAACCTGCTATAACCAAACCATAATAAACTAAGCGAACCAAATGAACGTCAAACTACAAGCTGAACATAATTGTCCTGATAATGGTGCAGAGAACTCAGAAGTGCCTCAAAAATAATATATTATCAATTCTAATTTATAGTATTTAATTAAAACGAAAGTTTTTGTTGCTGAATAACGTGAAGCATAAGAGTACAAGCCTGTAAAAATTTAAATGGACATGCAATAAAAAATTATTGTTTGGTGTCTTGTCTTAAGTTTATAAGACGTATTCCTTTTCAATTCAGTGAGCAAAATTCACGTGCATTACAAACATAAATATACATTTTTCTTGTTCTGTTTATATTATTAAAAATTGTTTTCTCTGTTTTTGTTAAGTTTTGTTAAGTTCTTTTTGGTAATTCTGGTCAAGATTAAGCAGTTCCGATTACACTTAATAGGTATTAAATATTTACAATGTAATTATGGGTTGTATTAGCACAAGGTATTAGGGCATTAGCATGCTATTAATTGGATTAATTTCTTTTGTGAGTTTGCTTCATTGCTACTTTGAACTGCTTATGGTAGGTTCTTTGACAAACATCTTGAACTAATTAAAGGGACTTTTATCGGAAGTTTGGGTAATTGTGGGATTGTTGTGCGGTTTAAGGCAGATGAATACTTGAGATCGATTTTGAAAGATTATATCGATGTTTTGTAGTTGAGACGATCGTTCATTAAAAATTTTGTATTATCCGGACGAATATAAATTCTGTTAAAGTTTTGTACAAATTTCATTACAATAAAATTTTTGTAAGATTCTGATCGAAAAAAAAACCATCTACTCAAAAATACCTGAATTCATAATCAAACCATTTAAAACAAACTCAAAATTTTAACTCGCAAATGCTCAGCAAAAATGTCATTTAGTTCCGCATTTCATTCGATTACCCAAACCTGGAAGCCAAAAGTTCCAAAATTTTCACACAAACAAAAAAATATATAAAATTAGAAAACATTTCAAACCAACTGAAACAATTTCAAAAAGCCAAAGCCAAACTTCCTTGCCAGCAATCCAAGCACACCAAAGGTGGTCGATCGATAAAGTATCGAATTAAAGCGATGATAATGGTCGATTTATTTTATAATATACCTTTAACAACTTTAAGCTATTTAATATGTTTAACACAATTTAAACATTTAATACAGTTTCTTTATAATTTTTGACAAAAACTCCAGAAATGCCGAACAATTAAAATATTTTCGTACAACACAAAACGATTCTACAACATTGCACAGCATGATTATTTGATTTGGTCAAATGATTTTCTTTTTGCTTTTCTGGTGTTTATTGTTAAATTGTTGAAATTGGTGTTTCCATTTTAATTTATCTCTTTTTGTGTTTTTTTTTGTGGGCATAAATTGTTACACTTTTCTTATTTTCGAAGCATTGCGAGCTCCGTTTCCAAACTAGAAATCAAATAATGTTTTAATTGTGCGGTTTTATTGTTGTGCGTACCTTTTTCTGTTTTTGAGGATGGTGGGGTTCTTTTTGGGTGAATTAGGAAAAATATTTATTTTATAGAACAAACATATCTTAAAAGCTCAGAATTCAATTAAATGTCCTGAGAATAGATTCCACCCTCTAAACATCCTCCCCTAAATTCTTTCAATATATTTGAAGTCCATTCCTCATAGCTGTAGAGTCTATGACCAACGGGTGGTCTTTTTCCATGTGTAGCTTTGCTTTGTACTCGTAGTTTTGTCGAGTTCTGTAGTTGCGTTGCTTTGTAGCCATTTGTAGTCTTGTAGTTTTATAGTTCGGTAGATTTAATGTGAGAAAAAAGTCACTTCTATTCATTACCCAAATATAAATACACAGCTAAGCTATTTGTTGGTCACACTTTGTTGACCGATTAACAAATAAATCAAGTGAAAAATGCGAGTAAAGACAGAGAATTAGTTTCTTGAGATGTTGGAATTTGAGAGTGATTTTGATTGATTAATCGAGTAATCTGCTTTTTTATTTTTCAATGAATTCTTTATACTTTATTCATTTTTTTTTTCAGTTTAATCAAGTTTTAGGTTTACTACTGACATAATGATAAAAATATTTTTAAATTCTTATTAAATATATCGACCAATTTTCTAGAGAATAAAATTTTATTTCTGATCAATCAGAAATTGATAAAAATTGATATTATCACCCTCCTACCGATCCAATTTTAAATTTCTTTTGTTCCCAACAAATTAAACCAAGTGATGATTTACAAAAATGTCTTTAACTTTGAAAAATTCCAACCGAAAGAGTTAATAAATTGTGAGAGGCATAAACGGTTTGTTTTGGCGTTAAAAGTAAATTAGTAAATTACCCGATGATGTTCACGATGAAATGGAAACACTTAATCGCATTTTGGATGGTTATTTCTCGACTGAGTGATTTAAATGGAATAATTAATGCGTGGTTGATGAGATTTATTTCCGAAAGCAAACCACAAGCGGTATTCTCCACTTTTCCAGATTATTTAAATACGATTGAAATTCCGTGGAAAAAAACATGTTTGGAAAATTCAATTTTAGATTTCAGCCAACATGGCAAATCTACTGAATTATAAATTAATTATTCAATTATTTGCTTTGAGCTTGACAGTGAAAAGCGGAATAAACGACAAAATTGCTTAATTCACTGTCATCAGACCCCGTAATTGCCGTAATGCAGTAATTTAGTATAAAGTGCATTTATTATGTTCTTTGTTCCAATATTTGCGCACAACAATTTTCCAGGCAAATATGCCAGTCAAACTGTTATTCCTTTGCATATTTACATTAATCAAATATACAAATATACAAAATTGTGTGCACTTTGTTTCACATAATAACTTCCTTTTCTCATTTTTTCAATACAACAAAAAAGCAAATATTGCAAATACCTTTTGAGCTCCGTCTTTCCGAAAAACGCTATAAAATGCCATAAAATACATTCAAAGCTAACAAATAGTCGCTTGTTGTTTGAAAGTACTTGGCTACTTTACTTGTAAGTTTATTTTTCAAAATGCAAATAATGCTATTTGCATTGTATTTTCTTTAATATCAGCCATGATTAGTTTGCGCTGCACATGCGATGGTAATATATGCCTGGAATAATAAAGTAGAGGGTAGGGGTTTTGGTGGATGGAAGGTTTTATGGATCAATTTATTAATAAATAGTCAATAAGCGAAATTAATAGAAAATAAATTGATGAGGCAGAAAATTTGTTCTCAAATAAAATGACTTAAAACCATAAAATTTTCCACCCATCTAACTCCTCTCGAAAATTAATCGTTCCACTAGTGCATGTAAACTTCCAGCTATTAAAACAATATCGCATATTATTACATGCAAAATAAATAGAGAATTAAAAGCTCGACTAAATTATGCCCTATCATGCCACTTATGGCTTATTGGATTATGCAAACTGATAAAAATTTATGAAAATTAAAAATCAGTAGCTGAGTAATCGAGTAGCAAAATAAATAACTGAGCAATTTGAGCAGCTTAAGAAATGGATACAGTAGATGAACAACCAAACAACTGAAACATTTTATAATTAAAATGGACAAATAATTGATCAAATTACACTGTTGAATTTTTCTTTGAGCACTAAAATTATTGGAAGATATTTTAAAATTATAAAACAATATATTGTGATGAACTAAGACATTTCATTGAACAACACAATGAGCTTGTAACAGTGTCGTTTGTGCTCAAAATAACTAACTAACCAAATGGTCAGCGAAACTTTTCAAACAGATAAAGTGGCAAAAAATGATAAACGACCTGTTCTCATAAAAACCAAGGCAAATAATTAGCATAATTAATAATTTGCTTACAGACAGTGTTTCGGCATTTTAAGCATTTCAAGCTTGATTCAATGTTTCGTTTAAATAATAATTTGTTCAAACTAATTAGGTTTCCAGAAAACTCCAACAGCTTTTCCGCTAATTCGGATAATATAGCTAATATCCAGCTAATAAAGCTGAAATAGCTGAAATAGCTAATATTTGCAATTTATCAAGCGCTTTGCGTAAACAATAAACTTATAATTTCCATTTAATCGAGTATGCTTGCCTCTCTAAACTGTTTAAACTGTCTTAAACTGCCTTAAACAATTTAAACAATTATTTAAACACTTTAAACAGTGGAGCTTCCATATTATCCATAATATAATTGAAAACTATATAAATCAACCAAAAACAAATTATTGTTACAAAGCAATTATTCCTCGTTTGTGCTCATCCATAATTTGCTAGCGTACACACAAAAACCTAATTAATATTTTGTTTCAGTTTTCCGAAACAGTCGGGGAAAAAACACCATTTCACCATTTTTGTCTATGGTAGCAGAAAATGTATAATACTCTGAAAATGTAGAAAATATGTATTTTGTGCTGTTTTTATACGTTTTGTGTATACTTTTACAAATTGTTTTGCTGTCTATTATGCGCACCGAAAAAATATTATCCAATTTAACGGTAAATAGCTTTTTTGCTACTCTATTATATTTTAACAATTTTAATAATTTTAACAATGTACCAAGCAAAAAACCATTGACAAATTTGCTATTTTTCTTATTCCATTATTTTTATCGTAAATGTATATGTATGTTGAGGGAGCTGAGTGGCTTCTGCGGCAGCAGGGGTATAGATAATCGCATGTTATAGGGTGTAATGTTTAAACTTTTGGATATTTGGTAGTTTTTAAAAATGTGCTAGTTAAAGATGCATTAACAATAAATGTCGTTAGAGTAATCGACAGTATAATATAATTAATAAATAACAGATCTGCCATTAAACTTTTATGAAAAATACTTATAAACCTCTCTACACCAATAAAGCACTATTTTGATGATCCTTGATGATTAAATGATGATCTTTGAACTTTGAGGATCACATTTCATTTATAAATTGAATGTAATATGATCACAGGCATATTTAAAAGTAAATGATCTTTTATAATTTTAGCAGTAAGAACAGTATTCTATGATCTCTTAAGATATGATTTATAACGATTGAACATGTTAAGAACCCTTCAAAAATAGATGAGCCCAAAAGAATAATAAATTCATCTGAAAAGTGCATATTTTCACAAAAAATATTCTCACTCAATTGTTTATGCTAGGCCATCATGATACCTAATACGAAAACATATAATTTAATAATTTCATCAATAAAATCGAATAAAATGCTTACGAAATCATTTATACATGATACAACAGATACAACATAAAGTTTGTATGCTTGTACTCACCGCATATTCAACATAACACAGTGTTTTTATTCAATAAGCAATTTGATTTATTTATGTTTAAAAGACATTAAAAAAATCACAAAATAGCACTTAAATCAGCTTAAAGCTACATCAACATCATTACCCATGTATTTTACGAATTTTCTGAGCTTTGTATTATCGAGTAACACGAAGTCATCGCAAAACTCATAAATTCATGTAAATCCGTCGAGTCTTGTGGTTGTGGTGTGAAAGTATTAAGCATTTTTTACTGGAGCCAATCGAAATGCTGTGCCACTCCCCCTTCAACTGTGTGATAGCTATGCAAACACTTTGATCGTTGCCTGCACAGCAAAGTAAATATTTTTGCTGTTCCACATACAGTCAGCCGAAGAGAATCCATTGTTGGTTGTATAGCCAATTGGGAAGCAAAAAACCATCATCAAGCTTTTGTGCTTTTATGCTCTTCGTGAGTGTTTCTGTGTATTTTAGTGTGTACGTTCGTTATGGTGAGCTTGTATTTCTGATATAGAAAATATTATAAGAGCAGAAATAAATTGCTCAAATATTGAGCTTTTTTGAAAGGCCACCAAAGCAAATAAGATAACGAAATGTTTGCCTTCTTTCCGACAGAGACTGGTGCACGCCCCTTATTTGTTATGTAGTTATGCATCGCGCTAGTATCGTTCAAACATTTTATTCCCATTTATAATATTATAGTATGGAGAACTCTCGGCGTTTCAGTATTTCAGCTTATTTGGTATTATATTCGGTATATTTGTGATTTTGTGGTGTTTGGCTGGGAACATGAAAGGCATAAGCAATACCAAAAAAATAAAAATAATACAGAAAAACATGTAATTCTGAATTTCAACACCTTTTGTTGATTTGATAAAATAGTCTTTAACAAACAATCGCATCAAAAGGCAGCTTATTGAAATAAGCGGATAAACGGCATTTGATTTAGAAAATGGTTCTTGTGGAGAACGGCACTCGTTATAGTTGTTAGAACATTTGATTGAATTAGACAATTCATGTAGTTTGTGATAGTTTTGATCCCGAGTAGCACAACCGACCAAAAACCTGACTTAGACGGTCGAAGGACGGTCGACCGACGGTCGAAATACCTAACCGTCGCTCGACCGTCCTTCGACCGTCTATCGACCGTCTAAAGTCGGTTGTGCTCTTCGGGGATAGATTTGTGGTGGAGAAATTGAAATATTTGATAAATTTTAAATAATTTATTTTGGTTTTGCATAGAAATGTATATCCTTGATATATATTAAATATCCTTAAAGCAATTAAGCAAATAATTTGGAAAATGGACAAGACTAATAAAGCAACAGTAAAAATGAGTTAAAGTGACAGTGACTGTAATAACTAATAATAAATAAATAACTTAATTAACTTAATTAAGATAATCCGGTCACGATGCCACGTCCAACAAGGGAGCAATCAGAGCAGAAGCCAGCGTTCTCTTACATTGCCCTCACCGCAATGGCAATTTTCAGTAATTATACCTTCATTCTATTTAGCTTATATCGATAGTACGGATTATTATCAAAATACGCATTATATTCACGTAATATGCTCTTATTTATTTAAAGAAAATTTACAGTGTATTTAATAAATAAAGGCTATAATTAAATTATTCTACTTAAGTAGCGTATCGCCGTTCTCAGCAAATGTCCATGCAATTTTCAATATGGCAAAAAAAAATTTTTTTTTCAGATTCACAATTATAATTAAAAACTGAACCGGTTCATGTATTTATCTACTGTTTAGATGTATCGAAGACTCTTTCATTTCAGCATTTAAGAATTGCTGCTTGAGCTTCTTTAATATGTTTTATGCATTTATGTTTTTTGTTCACTATTATGTGGCAATTATCTCATCTTATTACTTTATTACTCACCAGACAAAATTATATAAATTTGCATTTAAATTTGTTCTTGTCAAGAATGATCAATCTAATGATAAACAATGTATTGATGGCAATTTATATGTGCAGATGGATAGTTTTACTCCAAGACTTAATAGCTTAGAAGAAAATGTTTTTATTTTATAGATTTGTCTATTTATTATAATTCAATACAATACTACATTGTTAACACTTTGATCTCTACACAGGTTCAGCCGAAAAGATGCTACCCCTCAGCGACATCTATAAGTTTATCACCGACAGATTTCCATACTACAGGAAAAACACGCAACGTTGGCAGAATTCCCTACGCCACAATCTCAGTTTTAACGACTGTTTTATAAAAGTTCCTCGCCGACCAGATCGCCCCGGAAAAGGTGCTTATTGGGCGCTTCACCCTCAAGCTTTCGATATGTTTGAGAATGGCAGTTTACTAAGAAGAAGGAAGCGGTTCAAGCTTCATAAAAATGATAAGGACTTTTTGAACGAAGAGTTGGCTGCTTTAGCCAACATTAATCGTTTTTTTCTTGCGCAGCAAAGCTCTAGTGATCCTTACTACCCTATAATGCCAACAGAAAGCACACAATCACCCGTAGCCAATTCTCCTAATGCCCAAAACTTATCTCCTCTTTCTTCTCCAATAACTATGACAAGTCAGTCAAATCAGTCACCGCTCAAAGTCAAAAGCAAGCGGACCAGCACGTCAGAAACTAAAACAAGGCCTAAAAGAGCATTTACCATAGAAAATCTGATGAAACCCGATAAAACGTCTACTATGACATCAAAGGACGACACAGAACTGTCAGAGACAGATATTCAAGATGATAGAATGCATTTTCAGTCAACAAGCAATTCAATGATGCCAGTAATGCCAACTTTACCTCCTGTCTCCACCTTGACTGGTGCGAATTTGTTGCAATATCCTCACAGCATTCATTCGCTTGGTCAAATGGGATATGACATCCCTATTCATCCTTTGCTGATGATGAATCCACTAGCAGGACTGCCTCACTCCTATTTTCAACAGAATTGTTATGCAGCGCCCACAACAGCTCAGCTGCACTCTAATTTACGACTTGTTTGAGTGAACTGTCGATTTAAGTCCTAAGTAAAGATTTGAATGATTTTAAAGCATTTTCTTAAGCTAAAATTTTCCAACATTCAAATCTTTACTCATTAGAAGTTTAGTAGTGTTAAATACTTTTAATTCCTGAAGGCTGTTTTACTGAAAGAAATGTCTAGTATTTTTGTAAATTATGTAGTTTGGTATGTAATTGATTTAATGTGTAATTTGTGCAAATCAGTGCATGGTTTTCAATAATAAATATTGTGTGTGAAATAATGTAAACGCAAAAACAGAAGTAATTATACTTACAATGTATTGCGCCAGTATAAATGTTAAGAGTGAACTTGTTAGGACCCAAGTAGAGAAATCTTCTATTTTTATTACATAAAAATTCTTAAAAATAGATTAAATCAGAAGATTACAAGAATTATAAAATTACAAGAATTTAAAAACAATATTTTCAATAATTATTAAACAGAAAATTGATATAAAGCTCTGCTTGGATCTGAGAAATAATTATTATTGATTGCGCTGTAAAACTATTATTGTAAATTTGATTGATGTATGTAATGAAGTATTTAAAGCATAAAGAAATATTGACAAACTGCAACTCAGGTACTTGTTTTTTTTTTCAAGTTTTTTTTGAGCAACCAGCAGCCCAATTAAAGCATAATTTGCTGGACACTTGTTACAATATTTTGAATTATTGAATTCATTAATCGAAAAATCTTTTAAATACTAACCAAACTGAAACATCATAAATCAATTCAATGTTTTTTTCATGTATTTTTTTGTAATATACTATTTTCCACGTTTCTCAGTAAAAAAATGAATTCATGTTATTTTCTGTTTTTTGTAGCTTTTATTTTTTACAGAAAATAATGGAGGATATCGAATTATATTTGCATTAATAAAAGTATAAAATAATATAGCAAGTTGATTGATTTTTACTTTTTTGGTTAATTTGAAGCTCAAAGTCATTTATCACATTTATCATGCTCATAAAACTATATGTGTTGATCTACTTTATACCGACTTTATACGCTGTTTGAATGTTAGATGTCGATTATGTATTATTTATTATATCTGCCAAATTGAGCCAAAGTTTTAAATTAGTTTGAAGTTTTAAATTTATTCACACCATGCGTTTACAATTTGAACCGTTCAAACTGTTATTGGAATGGAGACTTTTTCAGATATCAAATCTCTTTTCCAAATTGTAACGAGATCCGTAACCAAAGATCAATTTGATTTAATTTTTAAGGAGATATTTTGAAGTTTGAAAATTTCTTCATAATTGTCACTCGAATGGCTTGGTACCTGAAATATGATCAACGAAACATAAAAAAGATTAAGCGAATCAAATATGTATTTAAAAAAAATCAAACACTCTCCTTAAAATTTATATTTTACCAAAGATGCATTAATACGAGATAATCTCACACTTGGTCCAAAAGCAATTAACTCTCAAAAACTAGAAAAACTGCTCAAAAACTTTATTTGCCTTTCATATCAAAAAAACGCCGACCAAGGCTTTGTTTCAGTTTTTAATCAAAGCCCATATTTTACAGCTCTCAACTTCTCAGCATTTTCCACCAATTATTATTTGTTCTTTTTATTGATTTATGCTCGTCGATTCATAATTAAATTAATATAAAAATAGTCAAATAATTCAAGCTCGAAAGTAGAAAATCTGGAAATTCTTCTTTGTATCAGTTTTTATATTTTTCAGAGTTTTTCATAATTTTTTGATGTGGTTGAAAAGAAGCCGAAACAAATAAAAACGTTGCGCATCGTAATTAAGTTATAACTTTATGATATTGTAATTTTGTTATATGATGATTCTTGTCTAAAATCACTAAGCATTGAATTTGTAGGGAAAATGAAGAATTGTTTAAATTGGCAAAGTAGCTATTGATTGAAGTTGAGATATCACTCTTGAAAAATTTATTTTCGTTTTATAAAGCAGTTTTTGAATTTCCTAATCTCATTAAGATATTATTTATTTCATTTCTTGATCTCTTCTCTAATTCACTCTGAAGTATTTGAATTTAATTGCTCCTTGAAAATTCCAAAATCATTTCTATGAGTGTCCCCCACAATGAAACCAAAAGCACCCAGCTTTGAGATGTTGCCAATAAATCTGACACAATTTTCATTTCCATAAAACAGTTTAATAAATTCATAAATAATTACAATATTTACAATATAATAAATGTAATGTTCATTGTTTTCAATTCTACATTTAATCTATGGCTCTTTTGTGTTTGAATTACTTGGAAACTACTTTGGAATTGCTCGTGAATTACACAAAACCTTATAAATATATTCAAATTTGGAAGGTTTCATAGACGCTGCCATTAAATTTTTTTGAGAAAAGAGCAAAATTTCAGCCAAATAATGGTTGAGCTGCTATATTTTAGTGATAAATATCAGCCAAACACGCAAATTAGCTGCAAAAGGAATAAACAAATTGTACCTGTTCCCTGCTTCAACTGCTTGAAAATGCTTCAAGGTGGAAAATGTAAGTGAATTATTATATGTTTCAATGTTTCTTTTTATTATTGTATGGAAAAATTGTGGAAATGTGGAGAAGAATTAAATTATTCAAATAAGCATGTTCAGTACAACAATAAATATCTCTGATCGTAAATTACCACGAAATGGATTAAATTTCGAAAAATAACAGAAATGGAGAAATGTGTTACAATAAAGCGAAATATTAAAACAATATTTATTCAGGCACCTCCTGTTTTCGTTTACGTAGTTTACAAACGCTAGAAATCAATTATGCAGATTAACGGTCACAATAATCGTAATCTTGACAGGAGTTCATTATTATTTCTTGGAGGAATTAACATGTGCCCAGTGCCTCATGTGGATTTTATTATGAAACTATAAGAATAGCGTTTAACCTGGCTTGTTGGAAGAAATGGAGGTAAATTTAATGAAAAATGAAGAAATTTTGAATAATTTAGATGCCTCATTAAATCATATATCAATGATATTACAGAGTTCTGGGTCAAAACTTCAAATTAATTTATGACGACCAAAAACTATATTTTTAGAATTCCAAGGATAAATAGTCCCCAATCATCGATTAAAATTCAATAAGTTTATGAATAAAATGTTACATCATGTGCTCATAACACCATAATGACATAGTCAGTACACACAATTGATTCCATTATATTACTCATTTCATAATATCCATATATATACATAATATCTTTATTATTTGTCCTCATATGAATATCATTTCAGAACCAACAATTTAATCCACCTTAAATGCCATGATATAAAAAAGACATTACCTTTTCAACATTCTTTACGATTATTTGGCATGCACGTAGTGCTTGGTAATACTAAAATAATCACAATAATTACGATTGGTATCATCAAAAGTGATAGGATATAAAACGATGGTTTATCAAGCATTTATAACATTTACGTTCATACAAGTTTCGTGTCATTATGAAGAAATTTATAGAAAAGTTCAAAAGTTTTTTGAGAATATTGACTGAATTCACTCAAACTGTACATGAGAATGGGTTGTTGTATGTTGGACTTTATTCTTCGTTTTTGTAGAATTCTTTATAAATGACAAAATTTTAATTTACATGAAACATTCAGGAACCAATTTTCCAACCATTAAAAATCCCTACAACCAAAGAACCCACAATGATTGCATGCTCACAATTGCTTCAAAAGCCAGTCTCCCAAGTGAAAATAATCCTGAAAAAGACTGCTAATCATACTGCTCAAACATACTTAAAAAGGTCACGAAATAACGCTGCTTTTCGGATTTTTTTACACTACTTATATACTACTTATCATATTGAAATTTCGGATGTGTCACACTGCTTTTTCAAATTTTTAGTAGAATGTTTAAGTATGTTTTGGTAGGACAATTTTGCAAAAAAGAAATTCCAAATTTCTGAAATCTTAACTTTTTAAGGTCTTTTTAAAACTTTTATTTTATTTTTTGCAATTTTTAAAGGGAAATGTTGAAATTATTGTTACGGCGTCAGCGATGCTCTTGTTGTTGATTTGGGCCGGACTCAGGATTTGAACTCGAACTTCTCGCGCGAGTAATTTGCTTGCTACCACAAAGCTGTTGGGGATTCTTATGAGGCCAGTGCTTAAAACTTATATAAGCCAAAGTGCCTTTTTTGAACCAATTTGGTATTATAATACTGAATTCTTGTATCAAATAGCTATTAGTGCTGAAGAATAAATAAACAATCCAAATTAGTTGATTAAAAATATGTTTTAACTTCAATTATGCTTTTATCTGAAAAATTTTAAATTCAAATCATAAGGTGTTGAAGTTTTTTTTTCTAATTGTGTAAATTAAGCATATTTTAATTTGGAAACAATTTAATTAATTTTAGAATTTGCAAGTCTCATTGGTCATTTTGCGCTTTTTTGGTGAGTTTATATAGAATAAATTTAACCTGATTCGTAATATGAACCAACCAATTGCAAAGTTGTTATACAAACTGTTTGTAGATAATTGCACCCAAAACTGTTACAATAAAAACTTTTAATCATTTTTAATCTGCATTAACGCATTTAATACGAGCAGTTTTAATAAATCAAAATACATGCAAGTTTTTTAAATTTTTGGATTTATGGGAAGAAAACTTTGAAAATTAAAAACAAATTTCTATCAAAACAAAAAAACTCGGAAAATCACTTTAAAAAGACTAAAAAATGGTTTTTGACAAAAAAAAAGATTTTTGGATGGTGAGTGGTTAACACCCTGTAATAGAGAAGTTTTTGAGTAGTAAACCTGGATTTTTCAATCAAAGTGCTTTGATTTAACAGAAATATGAGGAATAATGCACAATATTCCCGTAAGGCACTCTAATCTGATATTTATATTTTGATTATAAATATTTTCGAATTTATTAAAATGTTATTGCTTCATTCTTCAGACTTTTACGATTTTTTGTTATAATAAGCCGTGGCAAAAAATAATACATACTAAAACATTCTATTAATGATTTAAATTTACAGTGTGTTGATTTATTCAAGGAAAAAAAAAATCTGATAAAGCGCTTTGCTTTTAATCAAGTTTCACCATTTTTTTTTATCACAATCTTTAGTATCAACTACACACCTAACTATATATTTTTATGTTCTTTGTCCCTTGAAATGAATGTTTTTGCAAAAAAAGTACCAACTATCAAAACATTTGTACAAAAAGTACTTGAATCGACCATTTTGAGGTGGAAACAATGTTTTTGCATGAACAAAGTTTTTAAAAACTTCTAGGTGTACAAAAGGTTTTGTACTAAAATATGATCATATACTAGATGGTGATCAAAACAAAAAAAATATGAGCATTTTGATCAGGATTTACAAATCTTAAGTTTTGAGAAAGCGATTTGTAATGATAAATAAAATTTTTACAATAATTTAAATTAACGATTTAGTAAGAACAAATTTTCTTCCCATTTGCCCATTTACCACGCTATTCTATCAAAAATACTGAATCAAAATATTGCAAATATTAAAATTATTCATATTCAAAATTATTTTTGGTTTTCAATCTATTTTATCCATCATGCCGCGTCAAATCTACCAAAATGTTGCATTTATGACGATCAAATTGTAAATATATATAAAAATAATTTTGTGCGGAACATACTTAAACATTCATAAAATAATTTGAAATTCTTGTATGATTTGATAAATATCACAATTTCAGATTATTTCATAAATATTGTTGTATGTTTTAATTCTTCTTTATTCTTGTAAACATTTGTAATTGCTGTATATTATACTGAAAATTCATATGTTTAGCAGTATTTTCCAGTATATTCCAGTATGTTCAGTGTGTTTTCATAGAAAAAACATTTGGCATATTTTCACTTGGGCTACTAAACATTGTAGCGACTTTAAAACACTTTAATAGGACAGAATGATGTTAATTACACATTTAAGAGTGCAATTATGCAATTACCTATGTCCAAATATTCAATCTCCCGAAAATATTTGGAGAAATAATGGAATAATGGATCGACTGACAAACAATTTGAAGCAATTTTGAACAATTTTAGCAATTAGATTCTTTAAAGTTTTCGGCAAATTGATTTTTTCACTGCTTGACAAACATGTGCAGTTCTAAAATTACAAGTTTGTTAGATTTGATTGTACAGTTTTGAAGTTTTGAAATTATCAAATTATAACATGCACTAATATTAATGGCGTTAAATTGCGTTTTAAATTGCTGGAGTTGAGCCGTAGTGTTAAGGCGTGATTCAATTCTTATGTATAAGTTTATTATTATTTTTTAAAGTTTTATGAACGCTTTCCACGAAGTTTTTTGATAATTTTGGATATTTCTGGGCAGCTGAAGATTTCGAATCGTGCTAATGTCTTTGCATCTATGCAATTTTGTAAACTAATTCAATTTAACGCATTTCACTTTTATTTAAAGATCTGTTAAAATTTTAAACCGTGTAATTTACTAAAATTGACTTGGAAAATTTGAATTTTTATAATTTTTGGACTTTTGCGTGTTTCAATAGTTTTATGTAATCATTTTTCGTGAATCTAATTTTGAAGTATAAAATTTGAAGTTGCTGAACAAGATCAACTTTTAATATATATTCACAAATTATATTTAAATATTTATTTTTCTAGTCTATGGAACAATGTAAAATAAATTATTAATGTATCAAAATGATTCAATTTTTTTATTTATGGAAATTTAATAATATTTGTTCAAAGAAATCATAAATATGCTAGAAAAATCCAGACTGATACATTTTTGAAATGAATGAAAATCATATCCAATATGATGCAACAAAAAATGTTTGCGCAACAGATAGGGTTACACTTCAAAGTACTTTGGAGGGTTTACAAAAGTGACTTGAAGTGAGATTGGCAAAAATCATCAAGTTTGGAATATTTGGAAACGGTTTTCACCAGGATTCAGCTCCAATTTGGCTCCAACTAGCTCCACAAATTTTATCCTGGCTCCAAATCGGAAAATTCCGGAAAAGCCAATAAACCATGTCAAGCTAGCTTCAACTAGAAGCTAGATGGGCAAGTGATTACACCTATTTAGAATAATATTTTATTTAAGACGTTTGCATCATGATTCAGCTCCAATTTAGCTCCAGAATGCCGTAAAAAAATATTTTGAGATTTTATTACCTTTAAAAAAATTTTCATACACAACAAGTTTTCACCCGCTCCATACATTTTCCACACTGAAACAGAATGGAAAATGGAACAAAACAAAAAACGGCATACCGAACCCTACAAGTAGAAGCTAGATGGGCAAAAATGTATTTTTTGATTTGTTACTCTTATATAAAAATATTAACTTTGAAATATTTAAGTCATAATTCAGCTCTGATTTAGCTCCAAAACACTGTTAAAAAAAATTTCAGAATTTTGTTATCCTTAAAAAAATTTCTATACCCAACAAATTTATCCATACATTTTCCGAACTGGAACATAAAGGAAAATGAAACAGATTGAGTTTCTGTAGTAAAATATATTGCTTGGGGTTTTCAGGTTATGTTTTAGATTCAGAAAGTTGAAAAAAAATTTACAATATTATAAACTTTATGAATACTTTCAAAAAAAAAAATTTTTTCTTACAAACTTTGAAAAGTTTTGTGCTAAAATATAGCTTCTTGATTTGGAGCCACCAAAACTACTCATTAGAAATCACTCAGACTTTGGATTTCGGTTCTTAGATATATTATGAAGATTTTCTGAGCTTCCTGATTTGGAGCCACCAAAACTACTTATCAGAAATTACTCAGACTTTGGAATTCGGTCCTTAGATATATTATGAAGATTTTCTGAGCTTCCTGATTTGGAGCCACCAAAACTACTCATTAGAAATCACTCAGACTTTGGATTTCGGTTTTTAGATATATTGTGAAGATTTTCTGAGCTTCCTGATTTGGAGCCACCAAAACTACTTATCAGAAATTACTCAGACTTTGGATTTCGGTTTTTAGATATAATATGAAGATTTTCTGAGCTTCCTGATTTGGAGCCACGAAAACTACTCATCAGAAATTACTCAGACTTTGGATTTCGGTTCTTAGATATATTATGAAGATTTTCTGAGCTTCCTGATTTGGAGCCACCAAAACTACTCATTAGAAATCACTCAGACTTTGGATTTCGGTTTTTAGATATATTGTGAAGATTTTCTGAGCTTCCTGATTTGGAGCCACCAAAACTACTTATCAGAAATTACTCAGACTTTGGATTTCGGTTTTTAGATATATTGTGAAGATTTTCTGAGCTTCCTGATTTGGAGCCACCAAAACTACTCATCAGAAATTACTCAGACTTTGGATTTCGGTTCTTAGATATATTATGAAGATTTTCTGAGCTTCCTGATTTGGAGCCACCAAAACTACTCATTAGAAATCACTCAGACTTTGGATTTCGGTTTTTAGATATATTGTGAAGATTTTCTGAGCTTCCTGATTTGGAGCCACCAAAACTACTCATTAGAAATCACTCAGACTTTGGATTTCGGTTCTTAGATATATTATGAAGATTTTCTGAGCTTCCTGATTTGGAGCCACCAAAACTACTTATCAGAAATTACTCAGACTTTGGAATTCGGTCCTTAGATATATTATGAAGATTTTCTGAGCTTCCTGATTTGGAGCCACCTGAAATGCACCCTAGGTTGCATTACTGTTTTAGAAGTCATATATTTGAAAATAAAACGTCTAAAACAGTAATGCAACCTAGGTTCAAATTTGGTGAGCCTAGGTTGCATTTCTGATGGCTCCAAATCAGGAAGCTCAGAAAATGTTAACAATATATCTAAAAACCGAATTCCAAAGTCTGAGTAATTTCTGATGAGTAGTTTTGGTGGCTCCAAATCAGGAAGCTCAAAATATCTTCATGTCATATCTTAAAACCGAAATCCAAAGTCTGAGTAATTTTTAATGAAGAGTTTTTGTGGCTCCAGATCAGGAAGCTCAGAAAATCTTCATAATATATCTAAGAACCGAAATCCAAAGTCTGAGTAATTTCTGATGAGTAGTTTTGGTGGCTCCAAATCAGGAAGCTCAGAAAATCTTCATATTATATCTAAAAACCGAAATCCAAAGTCTGAGTGATTTCTAATGAGTAGTTTTGGTGGCTCCAAATCAGGAAGCTCAGAAAATCTTCACAATATATCTAAAAACCGAAATCCAAAGTCTGAGTGATTTCTAATGAGTAGTTTTGGTGGCTCCAAATCAGGAAGCTCAGAAAATCTTCATAATATATCTAAGAACCGAAATCCAAAGTCTGCGTAATTTCTGATGAGTAGTTTTGGTGGCTCCAAATCAAGAAGCTATATTTTAGCACAAAACTTTTCAAAGTTTGTAAGAAAAAATTTTTTTTTTTGAAAGTATTCATAAAGTTTATAATATTGTAAATTTTTTTTCAACTTTCTGAAGCTAAAACATAACCTGAAATCCCCAAGCAATATATTTTACTACAGAAACTCAATCTGTTTCATTTTCCTTTATGTTCCAGTTCGGAAAATGTATGGATAAATTTGTTGGGTACAGAAATTTTTTTAAGGATAACAAAATTCTGAAATTTTTTTTAACAGTGTTTTGGAGCTAAATCAGAGCTGAATTATGACTTAAATATTTCAAAGTTAATATTTTTATATAAGAGTAACAAATCAAAAAATACATTTTTGCCCATCTAGCTTCTACTTGTAGGGTTCGGTATGCCGTTTTTTGTTTTGTTCCATTTTCCATTCTGTTTCAGTGTGGAAAATGTATGGAGCGGGTGAAAACTTGTTGTGTATGAAAATTTTTTTAAAGGTAATAAAATCTCAAAATATTTTTTTACGGCATTCTGGAGCTAAATTGGAGCTGAATCATGATGCAAACGTCTTAAATAAAATATTATTCTAAATAGGTGTAATCACTTGCCCATCTAGCTTCTAGTTGAAGCTAGCTTGACATGGTTTATTGGCTTTTCCGGAATTTTCCGATTTGGAGCCAGGATAAAATTTGTGGAGCTAGTTGGAGCCAAATTGGAGCTGAATCCTGGTGAAAACCGTTTCCAAATATTCCAAACTTGATGATTTTTGCCAATCTCACTTCAAGTCACTGTTTACAAAAAATTTTGTATTCTGGGTTTACAATAAAAATATACTCATGATACAAATTCCCGATGAAAATCTAAATAATTTCTGTTGATCATGAAATCAAAGTATGAAATATTTAGAAAACAAAACACTTGAGGAAAATTATCATTGTTATCTTTCGGAATTATATTTATTCAAGGGTTTTATATTTGATGCTTTTTTATTTTGTATGCAGAAGGTAGATAGTATGGTATTTGAAATGTTATTGATTTATATATGATTCGAAGAAGTACTTCCCATAATTAAAAATATGAACAATAACTAAAACATTGAACTTAGGAAAATCTAAGTTTTCTCAAGAAGTAGGTTGTGCATGTTAATTGTTTGTTACGAAAAGCAAATATTAAAAATGATAAGGAAATTTTAGTCAATTGGTATGAAATCGCATCAATAAAGTTTGAAAAGTGAAACGCATTTAATCAAACATTCCTTTGTGGAAGATAAGCAAAATATAATAAAAATGATAATGTAGTGAATACTTAGTTAGGTCGTTTAAAAAAAATTCATTCTTCTTAAAAATTGTCGTTAACTAAAATATTTTCCCATATTTAATTTTGACAACTAGCCATTTTTGAAATTTCCGCCCAAGATCTAAAAATTAATTTCTAAAAACAAATCTGTAAAATCTTCAAAGATATGAAAAGTTTAAAAAAATTATTTAATCGAGCCTCCATCAATTCTGTACAATCGTATAAAATACTAAATTTATTTTGAACCAGTTTAAATGATGACTAATTTCAAAGTCTCGTAACTCCCGCGCATACAAACAACTTGTTAATTTATACAATACTCTCTATTTTCTGCAGCATTTATTGCTCAAGTTAGCATAGCGAAAGATAAACAAACTATTTCACAAATTCACAATTTTTGCTCCTCTAATTGAAAATGTAAACAACACAATTATTAGCTCGTGTTTATCTCCGATGAGTTTGTGCGCTCTCACACATTTTCATTCAGCCGAATTATTGCTTTTAACTGTTTGATTTACGATATGACTTGTGGAGTATTGCACGCTTATAAAAAAGATTTATTTAAATTTATTATGAAACTTATCTTTTAAAAAAGTAATTTTTTTAATTGACAGTCCGACAAAGCTTTTTGCAAATGTATAATTACATTTTTTTAATAATCTTTAAAGAGCAAACATTTCTCATTTATCTCATACATATATCAAATTTATCTCATATAACAAATTTTCTTTATCAAAAAAGGTGGGTGTGCTAGGATGAAGGCATAAATCATCTACGTCGAACGCAATGATAATGTAAATAGAAAATATTTGCTGCACAATCTGATATCCACTCAATATAAGTGACCTCGCTTCTGCTCAAATGCTTACATGCAACTTATCGCAGGGCTCATGTGATTCAAACAGTTTTATTGGACTTTCATGACAAAATATTTTTTTTTTGTTGTTTGGTGCCACTGATAAATTGAATGATATTGAGGTATTGTTGATTTGTTTTCGGATTTCGCCATAATAATGTTATACATGCGATGTACATTTTTGGAGATTACTCATGTTATTGAATTCAGATTACATTTGGCAATAGAAGTTTATCTGGGAATTGTTTTATGGCTTGAGGTTGAATAATAATTGTTTTGTTTGGTTTATGCACACGTTGAATGTGTGACCTCCAAATATTGAAGAAGAAAAAAATGAATCTGGTTTTTTCAGCTTTTTTTTGGCTGAATGTAAAGCAAGTGGCAAGTATGCTGACAACAAAATATTTTAGTAAACAAACAATTATTATAAATTAGTGGTTGAGTAGTAAAAAATTATGTCGCACATTTCGGTTAAACTCGATCTGGCAATAAGCATTTGAACTAAATAATGCAAATTAATCCCGAGCCTAAACTGTTATTTAAAAAAATTCAAAAAAATTGTTGCAGATCGAGATCTGAAGCATAGAAAAACTTAAAACGAGTCACAGAAAACTTTTTCTCTTTCAAAAGTGTAAATTTTAAAAAATATTCTAACCCAATAAGACTTCCTTATAAATCAAGTATGCACTAAATAATAGTAGGCTTGATCAAGTATACACTAAATAATGCACTAAATAATAGTAGGCTTGATCAAGTATACACTAAATAATACCATAATTTTTGTCTAATTTATTTTCTCGCTATTATTCTTCAGACAAAACAAACAATTTAATTCAAACAAAATTCTCTAATAAATTATATGCATCAAAAAATCTAACATGAAACGTAGTGACACAGATAATATTTATAGATTACTTTTTTTTAAGGAAATTTGAATAAATTAGATTCTAGTTACTAGAGGCTTCATTAAAAATTCTTATTGGAATTATTCTAAAGAATTTTATTTCAGTAAGAAAAATAAAAAGCTCCAAGAAGTATTACTATCCAGCATGTCATTCATGAGCAACCCTTTGGCTCATTTAAAAATATATTTACAATGAAGCGAGCTCAAACATTCTCCCAAAAATAAATTGAGCTTGAATGAAACTGCCATATCTTTATCTCGAGATCCCGCGTAAATAAATAGTTGAATAAATATTTTGATAATAATTTACCCGGTCAACGAATTACCTTCAGTCGCACAATTTATTTGCACAAAAAATATTCAATACCAAAGAAATTTATTTTGGGACGGAAAAATGACAAAATATTTATTTTTTTCAGTGTAAAATTGCTGAAAAAATATTCAAACAGCGTCAGTCGCTCCAATTCAGTAAAACAAATCGCACTGGGCAAGTTTAGCTGCGGTCAATTAATTAGTCATACAAATGTGTTTTATTGCCTTTAAATTGCACAGAAATTCGATGCCTCAATAATTGTAACTGATTTTTTGACGTCTGTTGTTTCTCGTGCTCTAATAGTGTGGTTGTGTGAATTGTATCACGTAGGAATAACTTCTCGAGATATTTGCTCAGCAAAAAAAAAATATTTTTGTTTAATAATAAAAAATTCTTCTATTTCTGTACGAAAAATGAGCAAAACACACAAACAGCGGTTGAAGTCAAGGTTGAAAATTGTAGGTGGCAATATCTATTTTTCTTTTTATTGATATTATACATTGTAGTTTTCAAAATATTTAAATCATATATATACAATAATCGAGTTTTGACTATCTCAAAACATCGTTACCTTTCCATAACCAACCTTGGCCGATAGATTAAGTACTACAGCACAACAAGCCACTTGCATGTATAAATCTTTTCGCGTATATCGGCGAGTGAACCAGCAATTGTGAATAATATCGTTGTTAGTCTTAGTCCCAAACACACCAGATAAATTTGCCGTTCAACTTTTCAATTCATTGAGTACCCGATTGTCGTATCTGAATGAACGAAAAATCTTACAGTCTTACAAATAAGCTAATCCGGAAAAGTTTTAAAAATATTTTTGCGAAAAGTGGAAAACATTTATTGGGAAATATTAAAAAAATTTAAACTTTAGTTAAAGCTTTGAATCGAACTTCAAAAAAATCAACAAAAACATTATTGAAAATCAGAAAAGAAAAAAAAATTGAACTTTCTAGAAAAGTGATTAAATAAATTTCCTGCAAAAACAGAAATTTTGCAAAAGCTCAACAAGTTTTTGCTTCAAAATTGATACCATGGTTTTGTTAACGGAGAGCATGATTGAGCACCGAAGAAGTAGCTTGACCAGCCCCCAAATCTCTCCCCCAGTTAAGTCATCTAAATGGTGGCCGTTTTCATCTTCACAAAAATTGGTTAAAAACCCTTACTTTGGAAGTCATGTTGCAGTTCAAAAGCTTAGAGAGTCGAAATGGTTCAAGAATGATGAGGAGCGGCTTTTTTGTGCGGTGGTCGAGTCTGGATTCATTTTGGAAATGATCAACGACAATTTGATTGAGGGAAAATCAAGTTATGGAGTCGTCAGTGTGGAGCCAAAAAAAGGTTTGTTAATTGTTTAGCTCAACTCTTTAATTGATTGATGAAAATTTATGGGTGTTCAATAATTTAAACAATTCAAAAATTAATATTTCTGCCGGAAAAAGTTAGTTTCAATTGGATTGATTGATTTTTTGCGAGAATTTCGTCTGGAATAGTTTTTTCGCGATCGTAAATTAATTTGAAAAAAATATTTTGCCCCACTTTCCGAAACAATGTTTTAAATTTGGTCTTTTTTTGAGCAAATTGGTCATTGGAATGTGCTCTTGGTTTTTTTCAAATAAGTGGTACAATGCAATCCTTTTTTATAAAATTTATTAAACAATTTTCTCCAAAATTTTGTATTTGCAAAATTTGCAAGGGAATATACAAATACAGAGCACTACTCCAAAGCGGACTTAGATATGGAAGAAATATGGGTTGTGCTACTTTTAAAAAATTATTCGCTTTGGATTTTTGCAATAACTTCTCACAGTTAATTACCAGCTTAAATTTGATTTAACTCAATTTCTTGGGAAAGAATTAAAGTGAATTAAAAACAGATTATTACATGATAAAAATTATCTAAATTTGTAGATTTTCAAGATTAGAGCTAGAGTAGGTTGAGAAAATTGTGTATTTACTTTTAAGATAATATTATAAACAAAATAAAAGAATTATCCAGGCATCAGTAGAATTTCTGCTTGTTTTGTAAAATTTGTAAATTATAATGTAACCTCAGAAAAACCCACAAAAGCCATTAAATTGTATAGTATCAACAAACCTTGTGAAAAATTCAAATTCCAGTAAACTTCAATTAAACTCGTTTTGTTTTGCATAATTTAAAATAATAAGTTTTCCAGCTTGTTTCAAGTAGTTTAAAGTGTTTTGAATGTTTACACAACATAAACATGGAATTTGCTCATCGGTAATTACGCAATAAAATAAAAATATTATGAAATAAAAAAATGACGTTGAAGATCAAAATAAATAAAAACTCATCCGATTGGAATACATTGTGGTACAATTGGCCACAATTTACCGCAATACCAAAAAGTACCGACACGTGTGCAAATAGACCGGATTTATTTGTATTTTTTACATTTTTTATTTTTCTTACACAGACAAAAAACCAACCGCCAAAGAAACCTTTATTTACACAGTCACGAGAGGAGAAGATCGCATCAAAGTTGTCAAAATGAATTTACTAAGTTTGTGGGGGCAAGGGTATAAGATGAGGATCAACAACATGCACGATAACACGAAAACAGCTAATTCTGATAAGGAAATCATGAGCCAGGTAATTATTGTAATCGCCCCATGAAACTTGATCTTATGTAGAGTCAATTTATTAACAAACTTTGTTGGAAAAGTTGATTCAAATTTGTTGCAATGTTTTTTCTGGACTGCTCTTTAATTTTCTCTAATTTCTTACAATCATTATTATCGAAACATTCAATTGAAAAATCACTCAACTTTTCAATAAAAAGATCTCTGCACACAATATTGCTTTGATTCGATAACTCTGATAGCTTTACGATAACAATTTATTATCCACATGGCTCAATAATATTAGTTGTATTGCGCATAATTTTTTCAACGTCGTCATTCGCGAGCATTCTCACATCAAACTGCAATTAAACAAGAATTTGAAGAAGAAAAACATACTCTAATAAATCTTTGCAAAGTTCGCAAAAAATTCAAGAAAAAAATGAGATAAAAATCTACCGAAAACCAGAAAAACAAATAAAGTTTCTTCTATTTAAATAATTAATTGAAATAACTAACACTTTTGTTTTTTTCACTCGTTAATTAGGTAGCATATGCCATCAAAACAAAAATGAACTTTCAAAACAGTTTACATTTTGTCGACTGGGCTCGATATGGTGACAAAGTGGAACTTCGGAAGCGCCAGGTAAATATAATTAACAATAAACAACGCTAATTGAATAATGAATAAATAAGCCATATTTGTTTTTCAATTTATTAAGTAGCTCGGTAGCTTGTAAACAATTTATTAACATATTAATATTATTCTTTTCCATAGTTATCAGAGTCAATCAAGTGGGGAACAGTGGGCATGAATGCAGGAATTTTCCTCGTCAAACAAAGAGAAAAATCACACTCTATTAGTAAATAAGTAGCTGTAAAGTGTGTAGACACTATAAATTATCATTCTTATTAAGACTAAACAATGTATGAAGTATGAAATCTTTAAATTAAAGATGCATCATTATATATTATTAATGTACTATTATTGTATCAATAAAATTAAATATAAAACTTTAATACTTTAAAGTTCTTAGACTGTAAACAAACCTTTTACTCGAAGAAATTGGAGCACATTATCTATTTCTGGAAAGAGACTAGGAGATGACTATTAAAGATTTCTATGCATTTAGATTTATAGTTATAACGAGCGTTAACGGTTTCAAATTCAAATAATTTGAAAGAAAACTTAAGCTCAGTGAAAGCTCGCGAGCTCAACTTATTTTTGATTATGATTAAGCTGATTTTATACCATTTCCGAGCCAATAACTTTTAAGACGAACCCTATGGAGATTTTGTGCATAATATATTTATAAACTTTACAGTAGAAATCTCTTTGGAATAAATTTGATATATTTTGTGAATTGAATGTTAATTGCATTTATACTTCGATAAAATTTTAAAATTAACTGGAAGTTCGAGCTAAAGAAACACAAAAGTTTCATCTCATAAATCAAAAAGTTAAACTTCAAAATATATTTCTAATATTTCGTGTTTAGGACGTGTTTAAATTCCCCAAATCACTCAACAAACTCACTAAATTGTGTAGCACCACTTAGTCTTGTAGTTAGAATGAATGGCTTAAGGTAAGACAGTGAAAATTCGATTTTACTTGGAAATAACTTTTTTTAAAGTTCTAGGTAATTTCTTTCTGCAATTTTCTAGCAAATTGCGGTAATTTATTCAAAGTAAAGGCAATTAAAACTGTAATCTTGAACTCCTGGCCCTTGTTAAAGCTACCACTTAATGGCATTGATACATTTAATCGACAATTGAGGCGATTGAATAAGACAAGCTTGGAGAGTTTCTTTGTTTTTTTTGTTTTTCATAGATTTCGTTTCCTCACTTTGCCCGATTATTTTCAATTTTGGATGAATCATAACATTAAAAATGATTCATAACACTCTTATGGAGCTTAAAATGCCTTTTGTTTGAGCGTAATTTCAGACTCAATTAAAAAAATCACAATTTATCGATTTTCAATTGAAAATTTTGGATACCAAAGATCTTTGAGTTGAAGGAAGGGTTAAAAATGCAAATATTCGTAAAAATGTATTTAATCTAGCTTACAGTTTTTAGCGCCTAATTAGATTAGCCTTTAAATGATTTTTAAATTTTCCTTCAAAATGCGTACATCTTGACTCCTCAAATAAAACTGCTGTCCGCAATCAAATATTTATCGACTGATTATCACATTATTATCATTTTATATTATTTGATTAGTTTCAGTGAGCTGTGCTGCCTGTTTTGTTTTCCACCATGTCCATCAAAGATTGCAGCCAAACTCGCTTTCCTGCCACCAGAAGCCACTTACAGTCTCACTCCCAACGATGATGCAAAGTCAAAATTCACATTTTCACTCAACGAAAAGGCCGAATGGCCGTATAGTGAGCGTGATAAGGACACGATAGAAAGTTATTACACAAGAACTTCGAGAGGAAATAAGATTGCTTGCATTTTTGTCAAATGTTCGGCTAATGCAAGGTATACCCTACTCTTCAGTCATGGCAATGCTGTGGATTTGGGACAGATGAGCAGCTTCTATTTGGGACTGGGCTCTAGGATTAATTGCAATATCTTTAGGTGAGTAAAAATTTTTTTTTTTGTAGAAAATCGTTCTTTCAAACTTTCTTCATATTTTTTACAAGTCTATTCAAAAATGTTTGCTTACAATTACTTATAATGATTACAATTTTTCTCCATAATATCTTTCGGATTTCCTTCAATTTCCAAAGTAAACTATTTTTTATTGCTGTATAAATTTATTTTAAAGCTAAATATTATGCTATCAAACAAAAACTGAAAAGGTTTACTCAATATTTCTTGACGTTGAATTCTTTATTCAACAATTGGCAAAGTTTTGTTTACTTATTAACAAAATATTTACCAAAAACCAATTGACGCAAACTAGACCTATTATATCTTTATTTAAAGTCGTCTTAACATTTAACACTTAATAATTTTAGTTATGACTACTCGGGATATGGTGGTAGCACAGGAAAACCTTCCGAGAAGAACTTGTATGCAGATATCGACGCTGCCTGGCATTTGATGCGAACTCGTTATGGTATCAGCCCAGAAAATATCATTCTATACGGACAGAGCATTGGTACTGTGCCTACTGTTGATTTGGCGAGTCGTTACGAAGTTGGAGCCGTCATATTGCATTCACCTTTAATGTCTGGAATGAGGGTCGCGTTTCCTGCTACTAAAAGAACTTATTTCTTCGACGTTTTTCCAAGGTATTTAAAATAAATTGATTTAAATGTTACAAATTCCACGTAACGTAACAAACTCTCGTGATGTAACAAACCATTTTAAAAATCTTTTTAGCATTGACAAAGTATCGAAGATAACATCCCCTGTTCTCGTAATTCATGGCACAGATGACGAAGTGATTGACTTCTCACACGGACTTAGCATTTACGAAAAATGCTCAAAAGCTGTTGAGCCACTTTGGGTAGAAGGCGCTGGACACAATGACATTGAGCTCTACAACCAGTACTTGGAGCGCTTGAAAAAGTTCGTCTCCATCGAGCTGGTCAACTGACAATCAAAGAACGCTCCAAAAAGTCCAAAAGCCGTTGGAGCCGCTAAAGAAAAGCCAGACAAGCGCAGTAAGACTAAAATAAATAAAGACAAGGTAGCAAGTACTTCAGAAGAAGAGGCTAACGCCAAAATTCAAGGAGGTCCTTCTAGTTCAACAAATTCAGTAATTAATTCTAATTCAGCTAAGCTTGCGGGCAGTTCAACAAAAAATTCAAATTCAAGTAAAACCGCTTCAATTTCGACAAGTTCAGAAAATCCAACAAATTCAACTGAAGTGCCGGAAAAGCTGTTATAGCCAAGCGCTACCCACCACAAACCTAAATGTGTTCGCAGGAAACCCGGTGAAATTTTGTACACAAATGAGATTTATGGGGGGAAAATGTCTCCGAAAAGAAACAACGAAATAATACCAGAAAAAGAGCCCAAAATCATGATTGATGCACAGACCAGTCCTAAATCTTTAAAGTCTTTGAATTCTCCAAATTCACAAAATTCTTTTAAAAGCTCGCAAAATCTGAATACATATGAAATAAATAATTGTGAGTTGTCGCCTAAAAACTGTAGAAATAGTGAAAACGGGAATAGTAAGCAAAAATTGGCCAGAAGTCCTAAGAGGGAGCATCAACTGAGTCCTACTGATTTAAAAGATAAAGATAATATTGACAAAAAGAATTCATTCGTTGAAAAACAATTTAAAAGAAGTCCCCGACCTTCCATAAAGCATCAACACGCTATTCTGGTTTCTGATGAGAATGACGTCATTTCAGTTAAAGTTTCACCTAATGAAGATTTCGATGAAGCTTTTGAGCCTAAAAATTCTAAAATGCAAGAAAACTCAGATGTAGGCAAAGAAAATATTGAAATGTTGGGAGGACTTCGCCTTGATGACCGTCACAAAAACAATAGAAGCACCAGTTGCTTGACTTATGTTCCGTCTGACCCTTGGCAAAAGATGAATGGCTCCAATGACCAAAAAGTTCCAACAAAACCCATAAAATCACTTTCACGCCCTAGTTTGAATGACCCAGATTCCATTTGGGTGTGGAGAGAGCATCACAAAGATCACCACAGAGAAACCAAGGACCAAAATACTTTGGATGGAAAGAAAAAATCGAAGAAATATCGCCCGAAACCAATTCAAATAAAAGCAGAAAATAATACAAGTTCTGGAAAAAGTTTTAGGGTTCGAAACTCTCCGCCCTTGAGCCTCTCACCAACTTTAGGATATCATGTGGTTCCTGATCAGCAGCCCAATACGAAGTTTTTGAACGTCAGTAATCCCAATTTGCTTCAACCGCGGCACAGTTTCTCATCTTTGGCCACCGACAGCGAGCTTCCTTTGAGCATCAGAAGGTTGAGTGAGCAAATGAAGTATACTACTTATTTTAATAGCACATCGAACACAACGACAAATTCAATTAATAATAATGGAAATAGTGTAGATGGCTTGGAGATTAAAAGAAAAACTTCAGCGGAGAGAAAGGCAATTTTAGAGACAACCTGTTGAAGATAGGATAGGAAAAGGAATTTTTAAGTTGCATTTAATTTGAAGAGGTGCTAATAGTTGTTGGAATAATCATAAGCAGTGATTCATGAGACGATTATTATGACCTTATAACTATGATTTCGCAAACATTTAAGGTGATTTTAAAAAATACTTTGTTTATATTACAATCTCACTGGAAAAACTCTGATGAGTCGATTTTGAGAAAATAATTATCAGCATCTCCTCTACAAAATTAATTGGATTTTGTGCGATATAGCTTGGTCAGGTCTTTTTGAATTTTCTACACGTTCTTTTTCTTGGAACTTTAAATGGAATTTTAATCTTGCCTAGCATGTTTAATCGTTTTTGTTCTTAGTAGTCCACATATCATATTGTTGATTTTTTTCATTGATTAGGTACGGGAGGGGAAGAGTGACTTTTAATTAAATTTTTTAGATATATAGTTGGTTCTTTATGAAATATAAAGAAGTTGGATTTTCTTCTTTGAGATTTCGTTATATTTGCAATTTGAATCCTTAATACTATTTAATTTTATAAAAATTATAGGTGATTCAATGATTTTTGTTTGAATATTAAAATAAAAGCACTCACACCCCGAGTGCAATTGTAAAAAGCTCATTTTCCCCTTAAATAATATTTAAATGATTTAAATACACCTCTAGATAGCATTTTGAATAAGAAAATTGATAGAATTGATCAGTAAATCTAAAAATTTAGTGACTTTATAATATTAAATATATATTAAAATATATTTCTAAATATAGACTAAGCCTAATTTTGTTGGTTATTCAAATATTCACCTATTCTACTAAAGTCCTCACATTTACAAAATTGCGTGTGGGGATATCTGCGGGCCTTTTGACTTATTTTTAGGATTTTCTAGAATTTTGGAGAATAAAAGAACTCTTTAGGCATTCTCGAGTATTCTTCAAATATGAAGAAAAAATATTTTTTAGGTCCTTTTGTGCCGATTTCATTGGTACTATGTTAAATTCGTTGGATTCTGTAGACTTATTTTCGATTTATTTGTGAAATTGCAAATCGAACTTTTGTTGTATTCTTTGCTTTGCAACTTTTATGAGGTGGGATTTAAGATTTTGAAGAATCCCCAGAGGGTGGGATTAGTTTATAAAAAGAAAAAAAGAGAAAGATTAGAATATTTACTCAGTAAATAAGAAAATGTAGGTTTATTATTTCAGTTTTTGTTGTATTCAACATAGAAAAGATGATATTTCAAGATTATTTGTGTTATGTAGGTGCGTTTAAGGTTGGGATGCATTTCTAAATTTCTTATCAAAATAAATGAGAACATTTAGTTGCTTATCGAGATTATTTAATCAACAATAATTTAGTTAATGATAAATTAAAAACTTCACAAAAAGCATACATTATATGTTAATCAAAAATGTAGCCCAACTTTCCTCCCAAGCAAAGGATCTCACGCTAAATGAGGTTGATTTATGTTCTTATGTAAATAAAAATATATTCGCAATAAGGATTTGTAATTAATTGGTATTTGATACTTAAAGATGTGAAAAATGTGCGCAACCACACAGAAATTATAAAAAGATTTGTGTTAGCGCGGCAACTTTTTTTTATAAGACTTTCTTGATATATTTGGATATATTTGCCCCAGAAACACAATATGATGAATATATCAAAACAATGATTCGTAGTAATTAATAACCCCCCAAACAATATGACAGAATAATAAATGTTGTTTCGTAATTAAAGACATTTCCTTTTTGATTCATAGAGTTATTAAGGTTACTGGGATATGTTGCGATGGTTGGACGTTTCAACAACCTAGAGCATTAGACTCAATATTTTTAAATTATATACTTATTAAAATTATAAATTGTAAACTCAATATACAACCAATTAAATAAAAAAAAAACCTTTTTTTCATAAAATAAATTAGTTGGGTGTTTTCAACTTTTTTTCAGGTGTTTGTTTTGAAAGTTTCGAAAACTTCAAAAATTGACTACAGTGATCTGAAAACTGCTCGAGCTAACATTGTGAAATTTTAGAAATGTAATCAAAATTTATTAACTGAGAATAATAATTAAAATTTTAGGAAATACATAATTACTGTTCATCAAAATCCTCCATTTCTTTCATTAAAATTTATTTATAAGTTTAATCATCTATTTTATGCTCCTTAAATGTACTCAAGTAACCCTATTTCTAAATATCCATTCATATCCTAAAATGTACACTAAATTCAAACTTCTTCAAAGTTAAAAGAAAAATTAGCTAAAAATCCTAACCTATAATTAAACTGATTTCCCTCTTCTATACCCCATTGTTTCGGACAATTGTTCAAAGTCTATAATATCATAAAATGTTAAAATCATGAACAAATATTAAAGAATTACTCGAGAATTACAGTCTCAAGAAGGAAGAAGGAATGGAAAAATTCGTAGTAAGGGAAAATCGAGAAATCATTTAATTTTCTCGAGCAAAAAAAGCTCAACCAGTCTTTTTTGCTATTTAAATGCTTCAAAAGATTTTAAATGAATCCAAATGCTGCAAAATGCTTAAAAGCGCTCAAGAGCCGTGGGCTTTTAATTCATTATTCTTGAATGTTGCTCGTTTTATTCCAAGTTCAGATTTTTCCCAAAACAATTAACTATATTGTACAAGTTATACAAGAGTTGTTTGGAAAAAACGATTTGAAGGAGGTTTGGGAAATTGTTGCTAGAAAATTTAAAAAGTGAAAAGCTTGTTTAAATATTGAAGTGTTAGATTCCTTCAAGGTAAATAAAGGTTAAGTCCATTAACTTTTTTTACGTCTATATTCTAAATAACACTTTTACCATTCTTGAACAGAATATGTCAAAAAACGAAAAAATTCAATGGAACCAGAAAAAATTATCAACTTTTACAGTAAAAAATGTACCTACTATCTACTTTCTCCAAGACCATCATACACAAGATGCCGTGCTAGACAAGTTTGAAAATATTTTGTTGAAATAAGCAATTGAAGCAAGGTAAGCGAGTTCCCGGAACTTTCAAAAATTCACTAGATACATAAAACTTTTATAAAACTTTTGTTTCAAAAATTCTACGTAGTAAATATTTATGTTTATTCAGTCAATTTGCTTTAAAAAGTTGAACTTGTTTAAATCTAAAATTTCAATAAAATTTGAATAAATAAATTTAAACTTTAATAAATTCAATTAATCTATTTTTTTTCAAGCCCCATGTTTCCCTGATTCCCACATTTTTTCCCATTTTAATTAAATTTTATACTTCTGTGGTTACGTCATGAAATTAATTATTTATAGATTTTGCCGGCTCGGACTTGACATGAATAGCGGACAATCCTAAAATACCCAACAGTTTAATTGACCTTTAAAAGAGTTTTGGTCGGAAGCATAGTGAAGATTCATAGTTTTGTTTTCAAATTAGGAAGCACTTCATTAAATGTTCTTTTAGACATGTTTTTGTTTTTCGATCACAAAATCCTCGTTTTTTTGTTTGTTATTTCTTATATGATGCTTTGAATAGTGAGGACTGTTGGTGTCTGGCGAGAGAAAATTATTTTAATATTCCATCCCTCAATAATCTCAAAAGCCTTTTATGAGAATTTGAAGACCATTGTGCCGTGGTTGTGCCGGATAAAGACTATTGATGCCAGATGGATTAAAAATTTATGTTTCACACATGACTTGGCCGAAACTTTTATCGCATTGCCATTATATGACTATTAAAAAAGGAGTATATCTTGAAGGTATCAAAACAGGCGACATCCTTATGGTAAAGCAAATAAAAACATGTTAAGGATGCCAACAAATGTTATAGAGGATTGAACTTTGTTATAGCCACATTTTAATATGCAAGCAGTTCAGACATAGTTGCAAATATTGTATCGTGTTCATGTATGTTGTTGAATGTTCGATTGAAACTTTGAGTTTTCAACGAGTTCTGTAATTTATTGAACTTCACTGAAAATTTACAGAAATTAACAATAGTCTGTTTTCCTGAAAATATTACGATGTTGTTACATATATTATTAAAAACTTTGTACGTGTAAGTAATTTTCAGAATCTGTGTAAACAATTAAATCTATTATAGCAAACCAATTTGTTGTGTAATTGAAAAATCCACTTAGCTGTGATGCAGCACCACTAGAAAATGCATCTACTAGAGAGCTTTTACCTACGAGTTTGAAATAAGGGTAATAATTGGAAAAAATGTTACAGATCTTTAGCTTTACATATAGAAGTGAGCTATTGAGAGTCAACCCTTCTTATGTGATTTGACAAAGCAGTATAAGTGCTTGATCAACAAAATTGCATCTAAAATACTAAATTATAATCATGTCATCTTATTTGACACAATTTAATCTAAATCACAATCAACACATTACTGCCTAAATTGCGTTAGAATCACAACCTAATATAACTCTAAGCATTGTTAATGACGAGTATAAATAGAATACTCATCGAATAGTGATGACTCATGGCATAATCAAAACATTATTCATGACTCTCTTTTGATTCGTATCACGTTCTTGTTCTGCTTGAGAAATGAAGGATTGTAGGCGTTATTGGGGTTGTTCATTTTGTTAAATTAATCTTGTATTAAATATCTATTAATCAATTGTAATTCATCTCAAAATATTATTCAATTTAATTGAACACTGAGAGAATTTTTTGAGGCAAGTCATTTAACACATTTAATTTATGAATATTTCATTATAATCCGATCTTTCAGAAAATGTCACGTTTATGATTTTATTTCGTTTCAAGTTTTTTTAATTTTGAAATTAAAATATACTATAGATCTAATTTGTAAAACTTCTGCAAAATAATAAAGTTAAAAAAATGTTTTAAGTTTTATAACGAAAGTTAAACAAAATACCTTTATTAAAATAAAATGTTCATTAAATGTCTCGATTTATGTTCTCAAGGAATATCGTTTAGTAAGAATAAGATAAAACTTGCTTTAAACCGTACTTGGAATTAACACAATATCTTATCGTTAAAACTTTCCAGAAAACTTGCGGTTTTATAAGCTTTTAAATTTATCCAAGACAATAAAGCAAAAAATGTTTTCGCATTAAAACATTATCCAGAAGTTGTGAAGCACCAACTTTACACATTAAATAACAATTATTATGCAACACCGAATTTAAAATGTACAAATTTTAATAATAACTGTCAGCATAAATGTTTGTTTCCAAAAGAGAATACTTAATGATACTGCTTGCATTGCAAGAGTGAGCCATTGTACATTTTTAAAAGGGGATTTATGATCGTTTATGCAGAGTTTGTGCAAATTTTAATGACAAATCTTTTTTTATTGCAAAACTTGGCTTAATTCAGAGAAAGCTGCAATTCTATCTTATTTTTATTAAACCAGGATTATTCTCTAAAATCTCTTTTTCATAACAGTCATGAAACCATATTTTATGTCGCTTTAATAAAACTGAGCTCTAAGAAACTTTTAAGAGTTGAGATTAGTGATTTAAAAAATGAATGATTGAGCGGATTCATTTGTAAAATGAATGATGAAATTTATTAACTTTAATGAATATCTGTTACGAGATGACAATATAAAGCTTGTCGAATTAATAACAGACAGAACAGGAAACAAGAAGTTATGAGAATAAAATCTAGAATATCATTGAAGAAAAGATTAATGGAATTTAATCATGTCTTTCCATGTACGATGACATTGAAAGGGAAAAAATCTGAAAAATTTCAGCTTATGAACTCCATTTTTATTTACATCATTAAATTCGATCCAAAAATAAAATTTTCAAGAATATTGCAAAAGCTTTTGCAATTTGTACATAAAAATCAAGCTTGACAGAAATTTGTGTAGCTTGTTGATACATCATTAATAATGATGATTTATTATTCATAGCGTAAGCTCGTAAGGAAAAGCGCTCACGCACAAAGTTTCCATCATTTCCATAAAATTGGAGAATAAAAATAGAAAACAACTGTGACCTGATAAATTTTACAAGAATTTGTGTATTTGTTGTGATATACATCGTAGATTTCGATTTTTTCTTATAGTTGCAAGGACTACCAATGTAGAAAGCAATTTCCAACGAAGTTCTTATTTGATTTATCAAATTCACGGCAGCCGGCAACAATGATGAATGTGGATTTTGGAAAACCTGAAGTTAAAGGAGTCCGAGTATATGACATCACACATAATATCCGTACATTGATATTTTTCGGTGGTTTAATGACTATTTCTTTTTTAAATTATTCTGTCATTTCGAAAAATTTGACGTTATTATCGCCCCCTGTTCTTCAGTCACATTTGTTGATTTATTGAGCCAGCACTTCAAATGTGCGAAAGCACTTGAGCCCCGATCAGTTGTGATTTTGCCGTTTGGTGCTTTCTAATCCCATGATTTTTCATGATTTCCCAGTTTCCGTGATTCCATGTTCTCATAATCTACAATCTACATCTTAAGTGCCCAGTGAATACAAAGAAGATTGAATAATATACTCGTTTTCTAAGTTACTTATTTAGCTATTTGCTTCACTCATAGAAATCATAGATTGAAATGCAAATACAATATTTGTCGAATGTTTACGAAATATATCCCAGTAATAAGATCTGAGTTTGGGATAAAAATAAATTCAAAGCTTTTGTTAGGAAATTGTATGGAATCTTCCACTTGAGGATTTGTGATTTATTTTGGAGAAACATATTCTTTGGCAAGTATTTGGATTATCTTCGTTATTTTATAATCTTAAATTTATCATTCAATCAAAAATTAAATAATGTCAGACGAAAGATAATAGAAAGTTGCAATATGCAAAATATTTTCGATGAGAAGTGCAGTTTCCAAGTAAGCTCTTATTCAATTTAAGACTAACCGTAATAATTGGTTGGTTCTAACTCGAATTTTGCACATGAGTTCATTCTAACATTTTCTTTTGAGAAACCTATAATAATTTGATTCTATCATCCTTAACATTTTTACAGAAGTTTACACCCATGTGAAAATTATTTGAAATAATACTGCTCAAAATATATCAACTTAATACATTAAAATATCACGAAATTATGGAATGTATAGTATTTTAAAACACTGCTTTATACTGCTCGGAACACTGTTCATATGTGTAATTTAATGCATTTTGAACAGTGTTTTGCAGTGTTCAAAGAGCAGTATTTCTTATGTATTTCGAGCAGTATTTTGTAATATTTGGCAAAAAAGAAATTATTGTATGTAGGAATTGAACTTCGAACAAATCAGAATTTTTTGGGGAAGTGAAGAATCGAACTTGATGTTGCTGGTGCGCGCGGCTGGTACTGCTGGGTGAAGGAAATATTTTATTGTGAATCAACATGCTTAGGTTGAACTTGAAAAGAATTGAATTTAATGTGAATATATTAAAATAATTAATTTTTAAAATGCTCACTATTAGAAATCAAACCACAAATCTAAAGTATTAGTTAAAAAGAAATATTTTTATAGAAATTGAGTTAACTTTTGAATTTTTTTATGCGATACTTTATGTTTGAAGCAGGAAACTTTATTTTTTTGTTTTTATTGTCCGGTATTTTATTCTTGATTTGATCCTATGCGTTTTATATGTAGAAATCTTATATGAGACGAAAGATAATCTTCTTTCACCATTATCCAACAATTTTCCTGATAATTGAAATCCTGCTCTGAATCAGGAAAAATATTTTTCTTATGAAAAATATGAATTTTGGTAGAAGTTTTTTAAAATATTTAATAAAAAATTTAATAAGAAAATTTGAAGTTTTGGTTTGACTTTAATCAAGTATTTTTTATATTAAAATATTATTCAAAAAATTAGTTAAATAGGATAAATATGCAGTTTTTGTAAATGTCTCAATTAGTTTTCAAAAAAATGTCAAAACATTTAAATTCTTTTTACTTCGACTAAAAAAGTTGTATGCACCCAATAACAAAAAATCTTTTAAAACTCACTAATAATGAATAAATATTGGTGTCACACACCCTGTTATCAGTTTTTGCCGCATTTTGTTGCTCCACCATGTAAATCCCCAAACAATCAACCGGTTTTGATGAAACTCAGGCTTTGAGAATTATTATGAAATCTATAAGTATGTCTACACATTTTAATTGTGTTTTAACAACGCCATCTTGTAGCTCCAATACAAACGATCATTCTTAATACAAAAAATTTTGTTTAACCGAAAAGCTTTAAAAAAATCGATTCATGCAAAAATATTTTATTAGTCTCAAAACACTGAATTCCAAAATATTTTCCGAAAATATTAACCCATGACCAAGTGGTCAAGCTTCAAGAAGTACAATATGTCAAATTTGTATTGATGCTCCAATTGCTCCAAGCATCTGCATGATTTAGATTTAGCTCAAATTTTCAAAATAACCTTCTCTTGACTATAAGAAAATTAGAACGGCTAGATTTTACGATCGGGCTGGTCCTTCGAGTACCTGTCATACAAATGTTTTGATATTTTGTACTTTTTTGCAATTATATAAATTTCGATACCGCAGATTAGAAAATTATGTATTTAGGCTGTATTATGACTCAATATTGATAAAACCTTATTTCAATCAAAGCGCTTGATTCAACAAATTTATCAGCAATAATACAGAATAATCTCCACGCGGCGCTCTGATTGAATATTTAATTTCGGTTCCATATACTCGAATAGATCTCAGTTCTTATGTTATCAAAGAGCCTGCCAAAGAACCGGGATTTTTCAATTTTTTTATCTTACAGTTTTGTAAAATGTGTCAATTCAATTTATTTGAATAAAAGAATATTGTAATTTAAAGTCTACATACAATTAAAATAGTTTTTTTCAATTAAAATTTTAGGATCTATAACCCTAGTAGATATTTTTTAATTAAATCATATTTATTTACTGAGTTTCAAATGATCTGATCATTTTATTAAAACATCTTGAGAAAATCAATGTGTTATACAATGCATTATATAGTATTCAAAACACTGCAAAATACTGATTAAAATACTTAACATATGTGTTACATTCTTAGCAGTGTTTTAAAGTGTGTTTTCACACATTAAAATACATCTGATAATTGAAATTTTATGTATTTCACACTGAAATTTGACATTATTAACAGTGTTTTGTAGTGTTTTGCTGTATTAACAGTGTATTTTAATATTGAAGGCATACAGCTCATTTTCACTTGGGCACCTAGAATGGGATTTCGCTTGAAGAATTCAAAAATTGTTTAAAAACTAAGAATAATTTGTGAACCCATTTGAAAGCTCGTGTCCTCTGTAAAAGCAAAAACATGTTCTTTTTACATGCTCTCATTAGTAATACATTAGTGAGTGAGTTTTAACTTTTCCACTCTCCACGTATGTTATGAATAATGCATTTTTTAAAACAATTACTGTACTTCAATGAGAAAACTTTCAGTTTTGAACGAGTTTTTCTTATAAAATCTGCTGAACATGCTTCGCTCGCTTTGCTCATTAAAATGAAGGAAACTGAGATTTGCTAAGATGAAGAAAAGCTCAAAAAGCTGCATGTGCCTTGAGGAAATTTGATTAATTTGTCAAAAATATTATTAGTAATCCGGGATAGAAAAGCGAGCAGTATAAGTTCGATAAAGATTTTTTTAAAGATGATTAATGATTAATTTTCACAGCTTTTTTATAGTATTTATTTAATGCAGATTTCTATGCTTGAAAAATTTTAATCAGTGAATTTAACTTCCACTTTCTTCACCCACTCAACTAAGCTTTAACAGTTAACGGGTAACCTTTGACATCCAAAGAATGTTCAAACCCTGTAAAAGTTCTTCCACAAACACCATCAGCACTAAAGCGAACAAGCTTTAAGCAACATCATCATGATAAAGAAATAAAGAATTAAGATATTTACAAAATCTTCTCAAGATGAAAAACTTTTTTAAAGTGACGCAAGTATCACCTAAAGAAAATTTACTTCACAAAATAACATAAAACAACTTAACATAAAAAACAACATAGCAAATTCCATGTTATGTGGGTCAATAAAAAAGATCTATGATGTTCGGGACACTAAAGATTTTCTTCCTGCACGAAAAGATATTTTGATTGCCACTACCTAGTTGGCAACAAAAATTTAAAATAAACATGAAAATATCACTCGCAACAACACAAAAGCACAATAAAAAATCTCAAATTAAATTTCTGAAAGTTTTTTAGGATAAGTGCGTATACAAGGTATAAAAAGTTTTGCTTACATGACACACATTTTTTTTATGCCTCTTTTTTCAACAATTGTGAATTTCCTTTCAAATTCTACAAATTTATTGTGTGAAAGTGCTGGTTTGATGGATTTTCTAATCACATCCGAATACTTTTAGCCACAAAAGCCGGAACAAAAGAAAACTTTTCAGTTTTCCAGACGACTTGAAACTCTTAAACATCTCAAGAAAACTCAAGTCAAATTAATGTGAATTTGGAAACATTTTGATAAAAGAAACTTGTGTTGTTGTTTCTTATCGTTTTAACTTCTTAAGTTTGTCGGGTTTATGGCGTTGATTTCGTCGAGTTTGTTAAATTTGTTGATTTTCTTGAGTTTCCCGCAGATATCTTCAAGTTTAAGAGCTTTTGCAATGAACTTGATGGAATGAATAATTAATAAATCGGCTTGGCATGTATGCTCATTCAATTTACACCACTCTTCGTACTTTGCGGAATTAGGAAATCGTGCCAAGATTTTAATGTAGCGGAGGTACACAAATGAAAGCAAAATGAGCAATCATTTAAGATGTATAGTTACGCTCTGTCTTGACTACTATAATTTATTTTTGGAAGGGGGAGAATGTTGACAAAGCAAATTTATTCTATATTTATTTTAGACTTTGAAAGATGGTGGCTTGTCATTAAGAAACATTTTTTTTATATTTCTTTATTATATATTTATATAAGAGAATAATAACAGGTAAAAGAGCTTTTGATTATGTTAATATTTTTGTGCTACGGTAGTAAGGAAATCTTTAATATTTTTGAAAACTTTTTCATTATATTTAAATGACTTTGCGAAAAAATAACGTAAATCTAATGAAAAAATCAAAATTTGTAAGTGACACTTCAAAATATCATTCGCTCCACCCCACTGTCATTTACAGTTTAAAACAATTTGACTAAAATAGGAATCTCTTCAAATCAGCTAGAACGTTCATATAAGATTAATTATTTATCTTTTTGAGGCTCTTAATGTTTTAGCGTTTCAATTAATTATAAATATGGTGTGATCAAAGATTGGTTCTATTTAATATTTTCTTAGTTTTGAATTTTTTTTTTATTGGCATTTTTTGCATTAGTACCAATTGATCCTTTTCCTTGAAAAACCTTTTAAACAAAATAAGGTCACGTTTTGTCAGTGATACCATTAATAAATGTAAACATGTAGAGACAAAAGGAACGAGTTCAAATCTAATAAACGGTGAGTTATTCTGTTCCACATTTAATAAATTCCATGCTGAATTTTCTCTACAAGTTCCCATTTCATCTTGAAATCGTGATTCCATGATTTTGCTAAAACTGTTCAAGTATCTTCTTGTATACATGAAGTTGGGGATCTTTTGCAATAAAATCTATGCTATATTTTGTCCTGCGGTTACCCAGGTTGCTCCCTTTCTCCGGTTCTAGTGGTTTTATAAATTTTCCTTCAACTTGAATAATTTGCTGGCAGCAACAGTTTCTCACCTACGTATTTATACAGCATGAATAATAAAAATGTTTAAATTGAATAAGTTTCACAGCCGACAATATGGGATCTTATGACATAGCTTTTTATTGCTGGGGCTTATGAAAGTTTATTGTTGCGGTTTACTGGTAGATATGACAATTATCTTATGGTGAAGATTCTTGTGTGTATTTCAGAGTAAAATTTATAAAGCTCGAAATACGCAACAATAAATTTGAATACAGGACTTGAAGGTGCTTGTTTTTGTGTCTTCAGATAGAAAAAGGGATTAACATTTACATGAATATTAATTAACACGAAAATCTCTTCCACAAAATAGTTTGAATCTTCAATATCATAAATCAGAAACATGGGATACAAATTTAATATGAGGTTCACAAAAGTTTGTCAGCTTCAGTCTCCTTTTTGAACCCACGAAGAATTATTGAGAAATCGAGTTGTAGAACTTTGTAAAGTTGGAATATTTGGATATCCATAAATATATCCTGAAGCTATCAAAAGATAATGTTATATTCCCAAATATTTCTAAAGTGCGACAAAAAATGATTGGATTAAAGTTTGTTTAGGATATTGAGCTACATGACCTTTCTTAGCTTTTCCTACATTTCTCGATAATTCTCGGTATTTATGCTCGGTGTTTATGCCATGAACGGGAAAATGCCCCAAGTTGAAAGAAGTGAAAGTCACTCATATTTAGGATTGGTATATCGATCAAGGAGAAGGCAACAACGAAAGAATTCTATGTATTACGGCTTATGAAATAAAATAACACTTAAGGCAACCACATGTTGGCTGCCCATTTTCTTGAGGAAACGGGAAACATATTTTTGTGTGTTTTGGGATATTTTTGGGTTATTGTTAGTGATATTTATTTTATGTTTATGATGATCAGAGTTCAGACAAAAGAGTACGGCCATATGGCTCATGATATAAGCTTTATTATGATTCCTTGGTTTTAAGGTTTTTTGAGTTTATGTTTTCTTTAAAAAAATGAACTGTTATTTTCTTGCAATTATTATTCATGAAATTTTTAAATTCTCTAAATAATTGTGACATGATGATGTAAACAAAACCTAAAAAAAGAATATAAATGATTTGTAAAAATGTTCATTTAATTTTCCGAAAATGTCGTACCATTTTAACCTGTGTTTCAATGGAAAATTCTCTACACGGATGTTCGTGAGCCAGACGAATCGAGTCCATACCCTTAAATCCTTAAAAAAAGGAAATGCGTGTTGAAGTCTACATGATTATTAAGATTACATTTCCTCTTTTTTGTGTGAGAAAAGCTGCGATTGAAAAGCAAGCTTTCGTGTGAGATTTATGTGATCAATTTTATATTTTGCGAATTTAGCTCAACATATACAAGGCTACAATTCTGTAGCACAATGATTGATTTACTTTTGGAGATGTGGTTAGAAAAATAAAAGAAATGGTGATATTGACACGTATTTACCTTCAAAAATGTTTTTATATGGAGCGAAGTGTTATATATAGAAAATTGGATAAAAAATTAATCAAAGAATTTCTCAAATCAGGCATATTATTTATTCTAGAAAGTGTCCATAGATTTTAATTTTGAAATTTAATTCAGCTCTATATATATATTATAAAGGAGCTTTTGTTAGTATTCAAGCCTATTTACAGGTTTGAACATCTAGCACATTTGAAAAATGGAAAATCAGCTTTAAAAAGGAGTCAAGATATATTATATAAATTCAATATTATCACCCCAAATGAACCAAGGGCACTTAGTGATTGATTTATTTCGTAAATAAAATTTAATGAATTGATCACTTCAATCGTTGGAACAGGAAACTGAACTCTTTTCAGTTACTGGATTAAAGAAATTTTATAATATGATTGATCTGTTTCATAATACCTCAAACTTGTAAGTGCACTCTTAAAGTTGAAAACATGTTAAAATTCTTTAACAACTTCAGAAAATCAACCTCACTTCGCCATCGATTGATTTCTTTTTCATGAATTATTTTTATCACAAAAACATAAATCAAGAATCTCATAAATTTTCAATATTTCTAACATTTCATTTTATTATAAAAATATTGGTTTATAGATTGAAGATTGATTGATTTAATGGCCAGTCTGGGCCCAAAAGCCTCGCATACCCACTCAATCAAAAATCATGAAATTGTAAATGAAAAGGTAGGACATATGCTATAATTCGCAATGAGGTTGAAAAAGCTTTTCAATATTTCATCGAATCTTTTCCTTCTCGAGAAATAATAAAGATTCGAGCAGGTTCAAGTTTGTTTTTCTTTATTTTGAGGGTCTTAAGTTGAAATATCGATGAGCTTTTGATTAACTTTGAAATCATCAAAGCATTATGGGATCAAGAGATCTTTCTTTCTGAAAATCATTGGGGTTGTTCACAGCTTTTTTTTCTGAAGGTGGTTTTTTTTTATTATTAGTGTTTTGTTGAAATTACAAATACTTTTTCCAAGAAAGTGTTGATATCATAGACTTGCTTTTTTTTTGTCGTAATTTTCTTTTAAAATTTTTTGGAGTCATAATTCCGACCTAACCATCATCATAAGTTAGAAAAATATATAGATCAAGACGTAACATCAATTCACCCCAAGATGTGAAGATTTTCTTTTACTCAACACATTTCTCATTGATGATTTGGAATAAATCGATGCTCTTTTGAAATTTCTGCCAAGCAGTCAAAAAGCACGTCATTCAAGAATTTTTCCACAAAGCTGCAAAAGAGCGGCAAAATATGATTGAATGAAAACTACTCATAACATTTCCTTACATTTTATTCCTATCACAGACTGCCTCTTTTCCATCTCCATTCTTCTGTTGAACCAACAAAGAATCTTGAGTTTCTCGAGTATTTTGCTTGAATAACTGTGATCCCAATCTGCCCAAGCTGCCCACATTTGCGGAAAATCTAAAATGAGTTCGGGGAATTTTTGAAATAATATTATTTAAATTAACGTCAAGATAAATATTTTAATGGGGTGTTGTTGGGTGAAAATTTATATATTACATTTTCAGAAAACTAAAGTGACAATAATGTTTTATGCTAGCCACTATATAATTTTAATGAAAGCAATTAAAGATACTATAAAAAGAAAAAACCGCTCAAGTATAAACTATCCAATTTATAAGATACTCACAATAAGATCCTGTCGACAAAACCATAATTTTCGTCAAAGCTCTTGAGGAATATTTCTGAATCACAATGCAATTTATCTCTCTCAGATCTCAGGTTGCAAGACAAAGCATCTGGCATTTCATGCTGAATAGGCGCTAATGGACTGAAATCAAAAAAGAATGGAGGAAAAGTTGGTACAATATAAATTTTGTAATGCGAACAAATCTTCTGCCCAGTTCTCAACAATTGCGTCATTTATCAGAGTTTTCACGTTCAAGTTTATGCTCAATGTTTGAAGAAATGTAAGGCGGTTTGAAGGAGATACTTTTGGTGGCTGTAATTGAGTTATGAATTGAGATTAATGTTATCATAATGGTTTTATCATAACGGTGGCATAATTTTGTTTCTTTCATTGTTGACCCTAGTTGAACTTAGTAAATAAATGTTGGAATAAATGTTTTACAGAAAATAATACAATGGTTGCAGGATGTAAACTATACAGAATTAAATATTTTTAAAATTTCCGTTTTATAGAAACAATACTAATTGAATTCAACTGCTTTTAGCATGTCCGCCGTATACACTTATCGATATTTATACAAAGTAATTGAAAGTTTCCTTTTCCTGTTAATAATTTAAAGGAAATTGGCATTCAATTGGTGCAACTGCCACTCAAATATCATTGTGCAACCTAAATTATATTACATCAATGAAATTGATTCAATTTGTGTGAACTTCAAAGGCTTCAATATAACACAAGATTGCTTGGAAAAATTCCATTGAAAACTATCGAACAATGTTAAATTGAAACTAACTAGTTGCCGAAGGTATTCCCAGGAAACCAGGTCGGAATGTCATGCTGAAAGCTCATGCCATTCTGAATGCCGACACATTCAGGGCTTCAGAATGCCAATCCACATTCAGAGATGCATTTTATTTGGCATTCCATTTGAAGGGTGGTGGTATTCAACTCTGAATGCGTTTTCAGAATGAATTTTTTTCAATATTTTTTTTTCGATTTTCTCATAAATAACAACGAAAAAGATGACGATACTACAATACCATGTTTGCTCGCACTTTTATTTATCATAAGTTCTATTTCATGTGAAAACATGGTTTTTTGAATGAATTACAGTTAATCATTGTTTTGAAGTGGATCTACCTGAAAGTCGGAATGCCTCAGAATGCCACTCTGAATGGAATTCTGAAAGATATATGTGAAATTCTATTTCATTGGTTTTTCCAACAAACATAGCATTAAGATGTCTAAAAAATCTATAATATCATGATTTTTGAAGTACTTCATTGATTTTGAGCAGTTTTATTGAGTATAAAGTCTTAAATATACTCAAGTTTGGTTTGTTTACCTTTTGATTTGATTTTATTTTTGGCGCAGTTCAGAATTCCATTCTGAAGGCTTAAGAATGCCGAATGGCACGCCAATTCAACAACAATCATTCAGAGTGGAATGTGACTTCGGAATGAAAAAACATTCAGAGTCGCATTCTGAAAATCATTCAGAGTGGGATGCCGAGACATTCAGAATAGAATAGGTTATATTTAGAAAACGCGCCAAGTTTAGTGTCATTTAGACGTCACGAAGAGCGGATCAAAAATATTTTTCAAGTCAAAATTTATGTTTATTGGTAGTTTAAAGTGTGCTTTGGGTGTGTTTTCTGGTCATAATCAATTAAATAGTATTCAAGTGGATCCAGGAGCTGAGTTAATTGCTGATTTAAGCATTAATAGTGAGTAGGAATGCAAAACAAAAATTTTGTGGGGATTTTACATATTTTTGTTGATTTTCAGAATAAATCGTTTAAAGGAGCCCTAGAAGTCTAGTTAATTGGAGTCGAGTGATGTTTTATTTGCTAGCTGATAGTTTTTGCATTGGAAGTTTCGGTAAGTGGAAAACCAAACATTTTCACAATTTCAATAAAGATTCTAAATTTTTTGTTTTTATTTCCAGGAAAATTGAAGTACTCAATGGAGTCAAAGAAGCCTAGTTTATAAGAGTGAAGACTTGTTGTAATTGCCAGTGTAATGTATAATTTTAGATTTAAAAAGAGTTCCAATAAAATATTAATAAAATTTGAAGAAATATATAGAAATCTTTTATTCAATATCCATTCCATTCTGAATGAACTTGAACATGCCAGTCTGAATAAAACTCTGAACGCCATTCTGAATGAAACTCTGTATCCCATTCTGAATGAACGTTGGCACGCCAGTCTGAATAAAGTTCGGCATCCCGTGAGCATGCAACTCTGAATGAACTCTGAATGTGACTCTGAATGTTTTTTCCATTCCGAAGTCACATTCCACTCTGAATGAATGTTGTTGAATTTGCATGCCAGGCAGAATTCTTCAGCCTTCAGAATGGCATTCATTTCAGCATTCTCACATTCAGAGGGTTCATTCCGAAATTCATTCAGACACATGCCGACTGGTTTCCTGGGATTTTCTTAAGCGTTGTACACACTATGAAAGTGATTTTTTCAAAAATCAAAGATTTCCGTGAAAGTTTTTTTGACGTTTCAAAAATTATTTTTTTTATTTTTCGAATTTTATCACATTTATAGTCTAAAGAATACGTTTTTAACCATTTTCTATGAGTTCAGAACGTTGGAAGATCATATTTAGAATGAATGGCATCAAAAAGTGGGATCGTATCAAAATAAAATTTTTGGACTTCAATAATCGGAGTAAATTAATCAAACTTGCACCGCAAAAATAGAAAATTTTCTATTCTTCGTGAAAGTTCAGCCTCGCAGTTTTTATTGTGGTTTATGATTTTGATCAGAATATTTGATCACCGCAACTGCACAAATCTGATGCATATTTATAGCAAGAATGATGTGGAAAAAAAAAATTTCAAAATTTATCATTTTTGAAGCAACTTTCATGGGAAAAACCAGTAAAAAGACCAAAATTGGCTGAAAGTTGTGTGAAAGTAGAGTTTTTCCTGAAGTTTTTCCAAATTTTCTTCACACATTAAATTCGTCTTTTTAATACGCAAATTTTGATTATTTTTTGAAAAAAATCCTTCAACGGGAAAATGTCAAGAAGTTGAAAAAATCGGAAAAAAGAAGAAACTTTCAGTGATTTACTTTCATAGTGTGTGGACCGCTTTAATGGAAAATTTGTTATGCTTTGTTTATAGAATTATTTTTCTTAGAAATATTCGGTATCCCATTGATTGAATTTCCAAGTATGTTTTTACCTTTTCGTAGAATCCATCATCAGTGTATTTGAAATATCCGTCAGGGAGCATTGATTGTTTGCAAATAATGTGCTCATATTTGTAAATGTTACATTTCAAAGCAATATCTTCAAACAAAAAATGATTGCAAAAAGCAATAACTCGAATTTTGAACAGTTTAGTGATTCCAGCTCTCAATAATCCTTCTCGTGGTTGAACTTCACCTTCCATATAATCCTTGAAACTCAAATCCAACCACTCATACTTGATACAGTCCTTTGAATTGTTTTGCAAGCTGACCAATCTATCCGCAAATCCGTTTCGGCTCATTTCTATGCTCACATTATCACCAAACACAACAAAAGGCTTATATTTAGCTGGCAAATCGTTATTAGGCGCTTGTGGTTTAGATAGAGCCTTATCTGTTTTCACACAATCACCTGATACAGTTATCGATGAACAGCATTCATTAAATTTTATGTCGAGCTGAAACTAGAGAAAAAAAATGTTGATGGCTTTGCTTAACTGCTCGTTCATTAATAACAGTTAATTCATCCATTGACCATAGAGATGTGAAGGTTTTATGTGTGGAAACAAAAAATAAATTGAATTTCTAATCTTCCTCGTCCTTGCAATATCTTTTTGAATACTCACCCACCTTGTAATTACCAACAACATTTGGCTTGAATTTCAAATAAATTGGTAAAACTTGCTGACTCATCACAGAAATGCTTTTACTCTCTACAATTAGTTCCGGGTGTTCACATGAAAGCTGCAATTCTACTTGGTTGACGTAAGGATTGTAAAGCCACAATACTTGCATCGGTGGATAAAGCTCTTCAATCGGAATTGCATGTAGTTTTGAAGTTAACACCAAAATCCTTGGATCAAACTCCACCACATTCACCTCAAATATCAATTTCACTGTGAAATAGTCTGCTCTGGAAAATAAATAGTGAAGCATTAAATTGATAGACAGTTTAGCCACAATTTCATCTACTTTACTGCATTGTATAACCGATTGTGTGACGTCCTTTGATATCAAATTTCACCAATAAATCAATTTCTTCCAGTTCGTTCGGTTTTATGCTTCCGGCAGTTGGCTGCAAACTGGAATGATTAGTTAATTAATCACAAGAATGGAAAATTTAGACAATTTAAGATTTTTCATAAACTTTACAGAAATAAAAATCAATAATTTTTTAGATCAACAATTATTTTAACTCAAAGAACATGAAAGAACTGCAAATGTAATCATTTTGCATCTAATGAAATTTTTCATCCAAGTAATGAAAAATTTCCCATAGTCCACAAAAAAGCTCACCAAACAATATCCTCATGCATGCAAACAAAATTCTTTTTAGGTCGTCGCTTGGCTATTTTTGCCTCCAAATCGTTAATTGCCCTACAATCACACGCCAACTCTTTAAAAAGCTTCCACTGCACAGAGTTTGCTGGCTGTGCACTTTCTATTGAACGTCTTGCTTCATTGAACATATGAAAGATGAAACTCATAGGAGCGGAATTTATTGGCATCGGAGGTATTGGTATATATTGCGTCGTTACACAATTTCGTTTGGCATTTCCGAGCGATTCGTTTAAACTGGGACGGAATGGAAAGGTTATTTTATTGTTCTGTAATTTGTGCGACCATAACACAATTTGACTCACCCAAGCACATTGAAATAATTCCAGTAGAAGTGTTTCGCCATGGGAGCATTTATTGTTGACAAATTCACTATTCTTATTGGCAAAACTGGTCCACAAACTATCAACGGATCCATTTTATTTTATTATTTTGTGGTTTGGTGAATCTAGCGAGTTTTGGAGAATTTTCTCATCAAACTAAACGAGCTAAAATAAGTTTTATTCAACTTTAATTTGTTTGTAAATGCTGTGAAATCGATTGAATTTATGCTGTCAAAGAAATTTTTGCATGGATCACATGATAGAATTTAAATTAAAAGCGTGTGTCTGACTATAGTGATTGTGAAAGCAAATTATTCTGAAAAGTACTGATCAGTGTTGCTTCTATTTAATATAATGCACCATACTTCTTTTCAGTTTCATAATTCACGTTGGTGCTTCAGACTACAAGAAGGTTAAAAATTAATTCCAAGATACTTTTTATGAAATTGTCTCACTTGCCACTTTTAAAATGTTAAATATGCAAAACCAGATGAACAGCGATGGCATGTCAATGATGAAATAAGAATTTTTTCACGCTGCTCCTGTAGAATATATGATAAAATGTGTATCCTTATTTCTTATTGATTGAGTACTTGGCAGAAATACCATACAGATCGTGTAAAAGTGGGGAAGGAACTATGAAGCGTGCCTTATAAGAGTTCAAAATAATGGAATTTGTGCGTTAAGAGAGTCATGTGTCATCCTTAATCATATTTTCATTTTTAGGATTTAAACGAGGGGTTGGTCTTCATGAATTTGAAAAGGAAAAAAGCAGACTTTAGCAAAAAGCAGAAGAGCAGATTGATGAGCAGAAGAGCAGATTGTGAGCAGAAAATCGAACTTTTGCAAAAAGTTGACAATCAAAAATTTTAATTATTTTTCAATTTAAAGTCGTTTCCTCTAAAAAAATAGCAAAAAAACAAAAAAATGCTCAAAAAGTTTGACCTCTTGCGTCAGAACTTTTAACACTTGCACAGCACCAAATTTAAATTTGAAAAAATTGATTTTAGAATATGGATTTACTGTAAATTACTAAATAAAAATTGTAATTAATTGAAGTTATGCTCACAAATATTAAATTTATAATTTTTTTACTTTTTTTTGTTTTTTCTTTTAGTCATGATTTTTGTATGCATATATTTAAATTTGATTAGAATATGGATTTACTGTACTATAAGTTTTTTTCTAGTCATGATTTTTGTATGCATATATGGATAGCCCAAAATCATTGTTAATAAGAAAGTATGCATTTTGCTGGAAGTTGATCAATCTGTACATATTTAGCATTTTTAGCTTGATTTCAAAATGTCGAAACATCAAGAATTTCTTTTAAATAATATTGAAATTCTTCTGAATTTCTAAGAATTAAAAGTTGTTCGATATATTCAATATGTGGCTTTTCTGTTTTTGTTTTCTCAGAATTTGATAAAATATTTTGCTGAGAGAACGTGACGTATATACGTATTCGAGGTAGATACATTTTTCAAAATATGATTTCATACTTTTTGATCTTGTTTTGCTTTTAAAAATAGTGTTGCTTTAATGGCCATAACAACATCAACTTAAAACCTACGCTGTCGTGGAGTAGATAAAACTAAAGAACCTAAATAGGAAAGTAAGCGAAGCATGGATTGCATATTTGAATTGTTTTCTGACATAATCATACGCAAATTCCCGCCAAAATAAATTATGTAAGAAAACAGGGATCTGTTTAGAGCGGCTTTTAAAAATTCTTTATGTCAGTGACCAGGTAACCGCGCCGGAAAGTAACGTTTTTGACTCAGACATACGCAAACTTAACCAAACTTTTTCAGTGCTTCGATTACTTTCCTATTTAGGATCTTTAGATAAAACATGATATATCATGTTAAGCTTTGTCAAATAAAACTGTCAGAATATTTAACTTACTGTGAAAATAATGCATATTAAGATACTTGATTTATATATACTCTTTTTAGCTAAGATCCTTTAAATACTCTTTCAAGTTAAGTGGAGCTTTTCCACAATTATTTATAATATTTATTGGAAATATCATTTTCTGCAATAACATTTTCAAATTTAAGAGTGCAACTTGGCGCATCTTAGCTATAAAACCAAACATTTTCAATTCCTTCGAGAAACCAATTTTAAAGTTTCATGTATATCAAACATATAGAATACATCAAAATACCAAGAACATTTCTTGAAAAGTCACCCAGAACACTCTAGAAAAATTATAAAAGCAAATTCACAACCATAAATAACATTTTAATACAATATGGAATTCAGTAAAGCATCCCAGGTGAAATTTTCCAAGGTTCGAATCATGTGAAAATAAAATTTACTTGTTAAAATTTGTTAATTTACATGAAACTGACAAATATTTATTTTATGTACCTGTCGATTTAGTTTCGTCTACAAATATTGACAGGTACAAATTTTAGTCAAAGTCATGACACTTTGATACAGTGTAGCTGACAAATATTAACAGGTACAATTACACATATTTTGACAAGTATTTAAAGTACCTGTCAAAAAAGTGTAATTGTCAAATATTAACAGATACAATTACACAAATTTTGACAAGTATTGAAAGTACCTGTCAAAAAAGTGTAATTTTCAAATATTAACAAGTAAAATTACACAAATTTTGACAAGTGTTTAAAGTACTTGTCATAAAAGTGTAATTGTCAAATATCAACAGGTTCTTTTTGATCTTATTTTCAAAATTCTTCTAGAGATATTTCACATTATTTCAAGCTCTGATGAGTTTTTTTTGAATAAAATTGGAATTTTTAGTCAGATAAAATTGAAAAACGTAAATCTGATGTTTTTTTTTTCAGATATTATTATTGAAAGTAAAATTTGAATCTTAAATTTTTCAATCAATTCAATATTATACTATAAAACAAGAACAAAAACATGTTTCTTTTTTACGCTTTACTGAATAATTGCTTTTCTTGATTAAATTTATTATTTAACTTCTGATATCTTAACATATTTTTAACATTGTAACTTAAATTTTCGTTACTTTTCTTTTAAAATTTTGGCTTTTTCCAAGTTAACAACGTGTTTAAAAATAATTTCAAAAATTAAATTGATTACTCTAAATTTACTCTATCGAACGGTAAAAAAAAAATTTAGGTGTAAAATGTTGAATGTTTTACTTAAACATTTGTATCAATATGCAATAATCTTAAAAAACACTCAAGAATCAGTGCAATAACATATTTTTACATTCGATTGCTATTTGATCAACTTTTAACAGTACGTATTGAATAGTTCCTGTAGCAGAGTGGTCTAAGTCGTCGTCCGATATTTAGAAGTTCGCGTTTCGAGTCCCGGTGAAGTCAAAAAAGAAAGGTGTCCAAGATAACAAATTTTAAAAATAAACTACCATAAAATGTGTCTCAGATAAATAGAAAGTGCCTCGAATAAGAAATTTCGATTTTTATTTTTGGTTTTTTTTTTCAAAATTGTACCTGTTAATATTTGTCAGTTACACAAATTTTACAGGTATTTATATTTGTCAAAACCTTTCAAGTACACAAAATCGACAGATAAAAAAACCTGTGTTGACGGGTCCTTATGTGACGTTTAGACGGGTACACTTGACAGGTACAGTCACAAATTTTTGTGTGTTTTTTTCACTTGGGATACTACCGTATGGAAATGTAATAATGAGTTTCTTGTTTTAGTGCTTTATAGTTGATCATATGATTAGAGAGATTTATGAATGATGTCATCTGTGTTCTTGGCAGTAATGTTATGACTGGTACTTTTTGTTGGAATTTTAATTTACATTAATGAAACTTGAAATGTATGGAAATATAAAAGTAATTCTGCGTACATGTTTCATCATCATTCTTATATTTTAAATTATGTAAGCTTTTTGTATACGATATTCTCTATTTCTTTAGGATTGACGTCATTTTTATAAGCACATAGCTAACTTTCTTTAAGAAAGCATTTATCCATTAATTCACCTTTTTTATCATATTCCTTGAGGGTTTATCATGATTATGCTGCATTATTTACAAAGATCTTTTTTTATGACATCGCCTCTGTGTGGTACCATCAGTATCATTTTTGGACATGCATACTCTGCTAAATTGACATAGTAATGTTAAACCCACTTTCGCAATTAACTAGAAAAAAAGATGTGAAAACGAACATGATCTTTTTGACTTCCAATTTCAATTCATCATAACCGAACAATGAAACACATAACAAACGCAAAATTCGCTCCAAAGGGTTTTGATCTATATTTGAACATAAAACATTTAATACTTTGTTGGTTTTTACCTACCTCTTTATTGTCAATCATTTTTTCGGAGCTGGGCGTATCTTTTATTTGTACAAAATGCGGTTTGAGTGAAATATCAATCATTCAAGGATGAAAATGGAAATTTCCAAAAAATTTGATATTATGTTACAGCATTTTCAAAAATTTTCTTAATTATCTACTGTTTTTACGGTACTCAAATAAAAACAAAGATCCATCCACATTACAAGTTTCTCGGTTTTCAAAAATTTCACATAAAATAAATATTAAAACTTGACTTACGAGATGTTTTATTGAGTTACATTATGTACCAACGAGCCATAAAAATATTTGCCACATTTATGTGACATTATGATCCGTTTTGAAGGATACATTGAGAAAATTTATGTATATTTCCTAGCATAAGTATAGGGAACATATTGAGATTGATATTATCTGCGAAAAACGATTTATTAAATCTATTGTAATAGAAGTGTAATGTTTATGGGTATGAGGAAGCTTTCATTGGAATTATTACAATTTCAATGAGACCATCTGACATTTAATGAATTTTCAACTGTGATCAAATTTCAACCTATGTATTGAAACAGTTTTCAAACAGGAACCTCACCTATCCAGAACACTATACAAAGAAGATATTATATTCAAGAAGCCACCTACACCATCCATACAGTGGTAGAGATTTTCCTGGATTTTACATTATTCACAAGATTTAACATTTTCCTACAATTTCTCACATTTTCACCATCTTTTCTAAGATTCTCCACATTTTAACTTTTCTCTGATCCTATTGAGCTTGGAGTGCAACTTTCAAATATTTGAATTTCTAATTTTTGTCGTGCTTAAAATAGTTTAAATTGAATTTTTGAGATTTATAAAATTCTTTCTAGAATCAGACAATTTATACATTTTTTTGCAATTTATACAATTTCTAGAATTTCCACAATATATACAAAGCAGCGACAACTTTTGATGGAACAAAAAATGCAGGAATCAGCAAGTTTAAAAAATTCAAATTGTCTGAAATTAATCTGAAATCTGAGGCATGCAAAATGTGATCATTATCTGAAAGTCTTTCAAAAGCATGACAACATTTCATTCATGAAAATCTCCTAAATCTCAGTGAAGCTGAAATGTTGGTTGAAATATTTGTTTGTTCTCTCAAAACATTAAACACCAGAAATAAAATCTCTGATTTGTTGGATAAATTCTACAAACACTGTAAATACCGTAAAAACCATAAATAGTACAAAAGAGCTATCAAAAAATATTAATTTATTTTAATTTACGACTTTTTTTAGCAATTTTCTTTAGATCTCTACCCGGAAATGCCTAAAGAATAATAAAACAAGTGTTTAGTTCAAACCATCAATTTTCCTACTAGAAAAAGATTGCGCTCGCACACTTTGTATAGTTGAGAACTCTCCTTCAAAGATCTCTCGCACTGCACAAAAGCTCTCTCTAAACTTTTTAAGCTCTTTAGCAGAAAATTCAAACAAAAATCCAACACTTGTTTTTCAATGGTAACAATACAATATTTTCTCAAGAATATTTGAAGCGTGAACGTTCCTGTTTAGTAGTTCTGCTGTCGCTGACTCGCCAGCACCGAAAAAGTAGTGGAAGGCAGCTAACTTATCAGATAGCACACAAATCATCAAAAACAATAAACACACAAAAAATGATAAAGAATAAACAGAAATTCGTCTGAAAAGTTGTTTAAAAATTCCAGTCCAAAAATCGGTCGTGTTACAAAAATGTGTTAATGACCAACAAAAAAAATATACGAAAAAATTGATCAACTTTTAATTGAAGTTATTTAAAATAAATCGTGATGTAAATGTGATAATTATTTTTAAAGCAAAATCTAGCAAAAAAAATTGAAGATCCAAAATTTGATAATTTGAAAATTGGTTGATAAATCTGAAGTGCGAAGCAAGTTCACAAATCTAATCAAATTTTTCTTCGCCTGCAAGATAAAAACGTAACTAGCTTTATTCTCAAAAAAAAATCTCGATGAGTGAGTTATCAATACAAAAATATCCGATTGCTGAAAATGGAGAATTTTAAAAATTATAAAAAAAAATATTGTGCAAGTGAATATTGAGTTTGATATTTGAAACAATTTTCCGTTCGTTGCGGTGGTTTGCGAGAAGATAATAAAGTAAATTGAATTAAAGTTGCTTGTGAAGATAATTTAAGCTGTATGAATTCAGCAAAAAATAATAAAAAATATATAAAAAAATAATAAGAAAAGAAGAGAATCAGGAAAAAATCAAATTAAATATTAAGAATGCAAATAAAGATGCACAAAGATGCAAGCAAATTATTCTACCAATTATGGTAATTATGATAATTCGTTCTATTGAGAATCAACTCAATTCAATGCAAATTGCATAGATTCAGCAAGATTTTGTAAAATTTGAGAATTTTTATTTTGCAAATTGTGAACTTGTTCAAATCGTGGAAATTGTGAAAATTATGCAAGTTTTGTAGATTGTGAATGTAATCAAATAATTAAAGTGGAATATCTTATAATAATGCAGAAATTTTAATAATGAGTGAACAATTGCAAGGATTACAAAATTAATGAAAGGTAATTTTTTACTACTATTATGAAAACGTAGTGATTCAGAATTAAATCGAGATTTATTGCGAAACTTTCAATTATTACGTTGTTCAAACATTTTTTTGGTTTCTTGGAAAATTTTGAAGAAAACATCGAGAAAAATTCAGTTCAAAAGTACTAACTCATTTTGTTTTTTGAAGAAATCTTTCAAATCTTTGCGTAAATTTTTTTGATGCTTGTCTGGTTTGTTTATAAGAAAACTTTTTCTTGGAGTTCAATAAATTTTCAATTGGAATATTTCAGTAATAATCTTGAATAATGTAATTCATACATAATCTTAAATAATCTTTTCATAAATTATAGATTCACTACATATCAGAAATAACTTAATTCACTGACATATCAGAGCACTTTAAGTATCATGAATATTTTATGGAAAATATTTATAGCAAACTATTTATAATATAATAAGCGCCGCTAATGTGAGAAACTTTTTTTATAATTTTCCAAGACATTAAGCCAACTTGATTGACTATCTAGTAAATGCTGTAAACAACTAGCTGATGAACAAAAGCTTTAGTTCATTGATTTTTTTTCTATAAAGATATTTCAGCAAGTTTCTTTTATCCATAAAATATTCATTTAGAAAACAGAAACTGTGCCATAGAATATTTCAAATTCAATTTTTCAACGATTGGATTGGAAGAATTGCTTGTCATAAAAGAAAAATTATGATTTGGGCCTCTCTTGTGTTTTTGAAGGATCAGTGACCCGACTATATAAAATAGTGTTTTGATTATATTCGGAAAGATTAGCAAGTTAAAAGGGTTAGAACCGAGTCAAATAATATTGTTGGAAAATCAAGATGTAATTACTTAATACACTTGATTACATAGGCTCAGCAAAAGATTATAACAGAACGAAAACGTTTATTTACGAAAGTGATCCAAAGGAGTAGAAAAGTTTCTCGTGGTTACTTATGACTTTATTTTTCTTATTTTGAGTACAATTGCTTTATAAAACCATAAATTAATATTGCCAATTTTGTGAATTCACACTTAAGATGCCCTATTTCATAAATTTTTCGCACAGATATTCATTGTGAACGTTAATAACAAGTATTGGGTTGAGGAAATTGTTTAAATCAAGAATCTTCACATTTCAGTGAGATTTTTAATATAAATTTGTCTTATGAAAAATAGTTAGGTTCTCTAATTTTACAATGTAAACAATTTTATTTTACCACAAAAAAACATTAATTTTAAAATACTCGCAATTACTTTTCATCAAAAAACAATTCCATACGCTAAAAAATATTTAGCAGAAGTTTCAGCCGAAAACACAATATTTAGTTACTATAACTGTGAAAGTGAAAGCTTTTTCAATTTTCCTCGCGTTGCCAACTTTTCAATGTGAAACAGTGAACTTCTCAAATTTGTGAAATGTAAACCATAAACCATGAAATTCACAGTATTCACTAAACACCCTCGGAATTCACACAAAAACCACTAAATCCACCAACCAGAAAAATGCTTAAGCAAACTAAAGTATTAACATCCTTTTGTTTACTTAAAATTCATACAAACTACCGCCCATTCAGCGATAATTTAATTCCTTATTATTAGCTTATTTGAAATAACAATGGATGAATGTCAACTGCAAAATGTATAAAAACACTTTGATATATACGGCTGGTATGAACTTTCGTCACCGTAATATTTATAAATGTAGATTTTAACATTTCCGAAAACTCGGAATTCGTAGAAGTCCTCAACACATCTTAACAATCCAAACAATTTCTTCCACACTCTGCTGAACACCAAAATTAAGTGAATAAATCGGGGAATAAATGAATAGCTGAAATCTTCTGAATAGCTCTAAAAAAATTCGGAAAGTTAGAACACGAGCGAGTGATTTTATTATGTTTTTAAAAGGTTTTGATGAAAAGACTCATCGAACAACCCGCAAAACATGCAAAACAGCCGAAAAACAGTGAAATACAAGCAAAATATAATTTTATTTCAGAGGTTTAGAATAAAATTAAAAATTGCGGTACTCCAGCCTTTTTTGTATTATAATATAAAAATTGTGCTAAACTTTATTAATTAACGACAGCCGAAAGGCTTTTTTTTTTTAGAAAAACGGTTAAACTTTTTTGATCAGAATTTGCCGTTAGGTAAACGATATTAAATTTTCAACAAATTTTAACAATTTGTGCATTCTAATTAGAAGTTTGAACATTTTTAGAGAACATCAATTTTCAATAGAGAAATTGAAACTAAAAATAACAAGAGAGGCAAGAATTGCCAGTTGGCAAGTACAGAAAGCGTTTTTTTTTGGTCAGGTGGTGGCTTGATATCTCAAAACACGAAATTTTAGGTTTTCTTAACGAATTACATGATTCTGAACATTTTTCCAAAAAAAGTGTCTGGAGCCACCAGATCATCCCACCAGCTGGTGGTGGACCCAAGCCTGACCATGATCTGTAAGTAACTCATCATTCTTAACAATTTTGCTGAAGAAACCGAATCGCTAGCTTGAACCGTTCAAAAGTTGATTTTGTATGGGGAATGTTCTAGAAAATCAGAGAATTGATCACATCTCCCAAGCTGGTAGAGTCACCTCCACCAAAAGTTTCGTGTTTAAACTAAGGTTGATATGGAACATTTTGGTACCAGAAGTTTGGGTCTGACTCTATCCTTTCGAGAGTTATTTTGTAAACGGACGGACGGACGGACGGACGGACGGACAAAGTGAGAACATATAGCGTATTTTTTCCAAAAAAAAAAACGCTAAAAAAAAATAGAAATCATTCTAAAAATGTTCTATTGGAGAGTTTTGCTGCCGAGCTGCACAGTAGATATACCAATTTATTTGTTCATAATCAAATTACCAAAAATTTCATCATAAATTTTTCAGTTTTCCAATTTTTCATGTTCGTTCATAAAAATCTCGGTTTTCATTCAGAGCGGTTACCAACAAAAAAAGGTATCAAATAAAAAATTTTCGAATTCAACGTTATCCAGTTATCAACTCATAAATGCTTTTCAATTTTGAACTTATCAATGACAGAATAAACGCTTGATATCGCCTTTTTTATCTCCAACTAATAATTTCTCGTTGAACTTCAAATGCTCACAAATCACACAATACAAGCAATCTCGCTTTAATTGAACTGTGGCGTTATTCCTGCGAAATGTTGGAAATGTTTTTCAGCTAAAACATTTTATATTTTTAAGTGATATCAACAGATTTCTGCTTTTAAAAATATTATTTTGAATTGTTATCTAATTTATGTATTAATTTATAAGAGCTAAGTGTAAAAAACAATTTTCTTCAAATGATAAGAGGATAATAATAGATTAAAAATAGATTAAATCAATATATTTGCACCAAAGTGCTTGTTATAATAATTCAAGATTCTTCCAAAGCACCAATTAAAAAAGTTTTGTGAAAATTATAGCACAGCGTGTGCTACTCAATGTTACAAGAACGATAATGATAAATATGCCTGAGAAGTTGCGAATTACAAATTTCCAGTGATTCAATGTAAATTGTAATTCGAACACAATTCACAGTAATTTCAAGTAAAACAGTAGATTTATGTAATTACTCCAACAAATTCCATCTTAATATTGTTATTCTCACCTATCTTGTCCCAATCAATAAAACTTGTAACAAATTAACCATAATTATCGAAAATTATCGTAAATATTCTCTCCGTGCACAATAAAATAAATAAAATGAAATTGGTGATGGTGTGCAAAAACTTGTTCGAATTTAAATTAATTTAAATTAATTCACATAAATTAAAAGGCTAGAGAACTTAATTATCTAGTGTGCAATTATTGACCGCTTTTTGTTCAGGGCATATTATAATTGAGTGCCTTGTTGAATGATGAATTGCTTGTGTGTTATTCATTGAAACATTTAAACAGACAACTTGCTCTACAATTCCCAACAAATTTAAACAATTCAAATTATAATTGGATTTGTGTTTTCGGCTAAGCGAAGGGTTCCATAAAATCCATCAATTCGGATGATAAGCAAACGATGAAACAACACATCAGCTAAAACAATATTTTACATTTTAATTTGATGCAAAAATAATTATGGTGCTTCAAAAAAAGTGCTATCAAGCACTTGAATAGATGAACAAGCTTTAAAGTATACAAGATCCTGATAATATTTCCTCTAAAGGCTTTTATAAAATTGTATCCATGTTTTCATAACAATAAAATAATATATCTACTGCTTCAACAAAGCTTTTACAAACAAAGCAGCTGAGCGACTGAGAATGTGCTCACATAATGTCTTCTTTTTTGATCGTGTGTTTACTATTGTTTGAAATCACATTAGCGAGAACTGTGTGGGACAAAAGGCTTCAATATAATGCCAATATCATTTCAAAAGATCAGCAGGCTTTCTAGCACACTGAATCTTGTCATCATAATTTTCACTCCTATTTATATGATGTAAAATACATCTTCAATCCAGGTCACAAGTCAAATAATGTGTGAATTGACAACCACTAACATGAAGTGATAAATCTCAAAAACTAAATTCTCTCATGTATGGAGAAAATGTAATTTTGCTGAATCTTGAGAAAATGTGCTTACCCGACCAAAAGTAAAGTACTTCTTTGAACTTTTCAAAGATTGTATATTTCAATAACAAAAATAATAAAAAGCAACATTCTTGCCAAACGACCCTCATAAAAGCTTCTCTAGATATATCTCAAAATTAATTAAAGAGCTACGAAACCTCAATTTGTTTGTTTAATTACTTAAAATTTTACTGGCAGCTTTCCATCTAGCTAGATATTATACGTGTGAGGTACGACCAAAAATTTTGATATCATCATGTCATGCTGAGAATATCTGGAGGTTTTTGGAGTGCTGTTTTCAAAATTATAGAACTCATTTTCCAGTTTATTACAAAAATGAGAAAATTCGTGTAAAATAAATTTAACAAATTGAAAGATATTTTAAAGCTAATGGACGTAGAATTAGAAATAATAGTTGGTTTATTTATATAGAATATCTAGTGCATAGTTTGTGCTTTACAATTGTGGTGGAAAACAATTTATTTTATTTGATATTCACATTACTTGAATCATTGATGAAAAATCTTTGCAACAAGTGTATTATAATAATTTAAATTTCATCGTAATTCTAAAAGGGAGACACTAAATAGCTTTAAATACACCTTCGGATTGGTTTCAACTCACGTGATTGATTATCATAAAACAGTCAAACGCCTGCCTCAATAAAAGTCAATAACATGTTCTTCTTATCAAAATTATTCTTGGTTTATTTTAAATGAAAAGCTCTTCTGTATTCGTTATATTTTGTTCATTTTTCAATGGACATATCTCTCATTCTTTTTCTTTTAGAAAATTATTCTTTATAAAAACATCTTGTTTTGGTTTTTTATTAAGACTTTGAAGAGCTAAGTGGTCAAAGCTCGTCAATTCTTCATTCTCTCATTTTGCTATTTTTCAGTGTCTCCCTGTAGAAATTGCAAAATGGAAAACATTTTTTAATTTTCTCAGTTAGATTTATTTATATTTATATTTATTCTATTTAATAATATGTTCTTGAAATGTAAAAAACGTTTCAATTCTTCATTACAAATAGCACAAATTACCTTCTCAATGGGCATTTGAATTTAGCATAACTTTAAGCAGAAAGTTTGCTTGTTGCGAGTTTTCCCCAAGTAATTGTTTGCTTTTCAAAAAAGTATCACAATCATTCAATTGAATACTCATTGGGCTCCTCACCTAGTTATGCCACATTTTGTGTTCACTCTTCAGCGTTCAGGGAGTTGAGATAACATAAACTCAAACTTTTGCTTATAAGTTTAAACCACAATATAATTTTATCCCTGAATATTACGAATGACAGTAGAAGTGAGCTAAAGTTCCAGTAGAGTTATAGGGACAAAAAAGTCTTACCATTTAAGAGTTTTTCACAAAAATGTATTTGAAAAAAAATAATTCCATGTAATAAAATCTTTATATTTTAAATATGCAAAAAGCTCATGTCACTACAAATGTCTTATTCTAGAAAAAAAAATTTTTAAGCTCTGGAGGTTTTCGTGAGAATATCTTTCAAAAAAAAATTAATAAATAACAAATGATCTTGAAAATTATGGAAACAAACTCAAAAACACCGAAACATGCATAGCTGGTAAAAATTCAAAGGAAAGTAATTAATCCATTCATCCGAAGAAAAAACCTTCAGTTAAGAATATTTCAATATTTCAGTTATGTCTGATAGTATGAAAAGCTTGAAACCGTGAAAAGATAAATCCAATTTTCTTTTATTATGAATTACACGACCTTCTCCAATAGAGCACCTGCAGGTTGGACTTTTTACCCAATTACCCTGTTAAATTTAATTATAGAGAAAAAATGAAAAATTACAAAAACGAAAAAGTGAAGGGAAAAATATGTGGCTCATTGTATTCTGACCCATAGAACCATAAAAGCTTTGTTTGAAAGCACTTCGTCCAATTATTGCTTTTTGAATGGGATGCGCATCGATCGAGCTCATATTTTCTACATAATTTCACACAATTGAGTGCACACATCAAAAATTCAAAAATAAAGAATTATGGCAAGTATTGAAGAATATTAAAGCCAATCAACCCCTAGAGAGTGTTTTTTTTTCATCGTAAATATCTTGTAAATATCTTTTAAATATATAAAAGATCTATTTGGATTGCTAGAAAATAGAATATTTATTTCTTGCAGCATGATGTAATTTTGTGTTTTGTTATATGTGCAAACACTCCTTTAATAAGACGATAAATCTTGTACCAAAAATATCTCAAGCAGTTCATATGCATGAACTTAAGAAAACTTGATCAACAAAATCTAATATGCTGACCAAGTTTTTACGAAAACTTTCCCTACATATTTTTTACACTTTAAGTAATATATATTTTGTTCATGTATAATTAATCAATGCTTGATATCGACCACTCTTTGTGAACTCTCATGGTGATTAATTAAGGTTAGTAACAGTTTTGCTACGGAGAAGTTAATATTATATATTCAAGATTTTCGTAGAAATCTTTGTGTAAAATTTTTTGAAACTTACTTAGAAATTTTCAAGTTGTTCAATTGGAATGATTTCAAATAATCAAAATTGTTTCAATTAGCTACTTATCAGAAACTTCCATCATTAATGGAATTCAAGAAATGATATTGTAAATTGCTCATCAGTTTAGATGAATTGGAAACTTCATCAAATATTAAAATATACATGAGCTGTGTAATGTGCACCTTTTGATCTATTCAAATTGCTAACTCTGAAGCATTTAAAATTCATAATTCATAAATCACCCTTCACCTCCTAACTAAAACCTTGACTTCAAAATATGTAGACACATGTGCTTTTGACAACAAAGACTAGGTGTAGCATATTTTATACAAAAACCTGACGTAAAATATGTACATGCACGTTCCAAAGTCGTTGTTGAAATTTATGAGCTTTTAATAAAGACAAAATTTGTACCTTAATCAACTAAAATGTGAAGCAAACAAATAAATCAGTCATCTCTTACCATGCTAAATCTTTTGAAACAAAAAAACACATTAAAAACTTTGCCAATATTATCACTTTTATCAGATTTTTCCAGAATCTTTAGCTCATTTTGGCTCCATTAAAAGCGTACGATGAATTTAGTGATTAATTCAAGAATAATTTCAGAAAATTATTTCATGCCACCGCACAATAAAAGAATCGTTAAAAATCTCATAAACAATCCAAAAAATGTTCTTCTTTTCTCCTTCAAACATTTTGTCTTGAATGTTGAACCACTTTGAAGCGAATAAAGTAAGTAAATATAGCGAATTTAAAATTAAATTATACTCCATAAAACTGACGTGGATAGTTCTAGAGTGCTAGAAACGATTCGTTTGCACCGATAGTATTTATGTACTTTATGAACCACTTGAGAGTTTGTAAACATAACACTAATGGATTCGATGTGTTATACGCAAAATTTTCAATTTTCTGATCATCAAGACGTTCTCAAAATTTAATAAATCATAAAATCAACAAATCGAATCATTACGAGTTTACTCTGACTTTTAGCAATTGTGGTCTGTTTACTTGATCCAAAATTATTTTAAATAAAAAGTTTCGATAAAATTCAGAGCAAAAACTGTTGAAGCAATTACTATAGCTGTAGAAGTTTTAGCTGTTTATGGATTCTGTACGAATTATATATTGTTTAATTATTAAAGTGCTACAAAATAAAAGTTTTGTGGCTTCTTCTGGTTATCCCAATAAAATCTCCTCAAGTTTAATTTGAAATTGTGCGGTTTTTCTGTTTTATTTACCATTTAGACACAATTTGCAAAGTTTTAAATAAAACGTGATCCATACAAATGAAAACTTCTACAAAATTACCTCCATTACTTTAGATGAGATTGGAAAATCCACAAATTTAGCTAGATTTAACAGAGAATTCTGTTTATGCGGGAGCTCGGGCTAATAGTCAATAAAAAGTTTATTTTCCAGTTTTCCACGCAAGGTCAAAGTATTTCTTTTTGTTGTATTTTCTGGGCGCTCAGTAATGTTCTGTAATTTTGGTGATTTTTGTAATTTTCGGGCGAATTACAAATATATGAACAAAATCTGATAACAAACGCTAAAATTATATTGAGCGGAAGAAATTTCCGAGAACATTGAATTTGCCTGTTTTCGATGATATTAAAGACGGGAATAAAAGTTGGGCGAAAAGTTTATATAATAAACCGAGAAAGATATTTTTATTATCGTCATGACATCATTTTGTTATTTCATTATTTTGTTCTACAAAATCCAGCAAAAAAATAAATCTGAATTAATGATAATTCTATCCAAAATTTGTTGAGCAAACAAAGCTTTGTGAGTAAAAAGTTTTAAATGTAGATTTAAAACTTCCGTGAATAAGTTCATTACAACATTGAAACAATTACTGCGGTATCATAATTAATTTTAATTATTTGTAAGCTCACGAGGAATAAAACAAATAATTTACTGTAATTACGGAGTCTGGAACAATTTTATGGGGAAGTTTTGAATTTCATGGGTTTTCGCGGTTTTTTCTTGGTTTTATCTCTCTTTTATATTAAATGAATGGATATAAATAAAAAATCACGATTTTTAAAGCGAATAATATCCAAATCTATAAATGAATATCTGTCAGCAATAAAATATGTATCAAAAGAATTCCTGATACAACTCTTGAATACTTGAAATGTTCAAAGATAAAACATTTATCTGTTGAATCTTTCATTTGCTGCATTGTTCTGCTCAAATATTTATTTACGACAATTCAAAATTTTTATCATGTTCCACATATACTCGAAAATAAAGTAAACTTTTCTCAGAATAAATGCACAATGTATTCCCAAGAGATTTGTTTTATTATTAAATTGGATTTTATTTAATAACTTCGTTTCGCAATCCTAAATAAATATTAAATACAAATAAAATATCACAAAATTACTTGAGAAAATATAAATAAATTGCAGATTCACATCAATTTTTCAATCACTTTAAAGCAAGTGACATTTTGTTGAGAGATTGATTTTTTTAAACGTTTGATGTAAAACTGTCTGAAATTGTTGAGTGCTTGAAGAGTGAATAAAGTTTATTGATTTTTTAAACAGATTTTGAATCATCTTGATCAATAACTTAAGACATAAAAGCAAGATTGTTGATTGATAAGTACATAGTGTTATTCAGGGTAAGAGCATAAAATTGCAAGAAATACTGAAGATAGGGGAAAAGAGCGTAAAATTGGGCTCCATTACAGATAAGACTGAATTTGTTCCCTAGTATTTTACTTTAAAAGAAGTATTGTCAATTTAAATTTGCTTTCCATAACAGTGGAGAAACTCAACTCACGATGCAACAATATTTCAACTTGATTTACAGTAAGCTCCTTAAAAATTCTTAGCATTCATAGTCAGACTAGCATTCTAGACAAAATTAAAGGATAAATATTTACCTGAAAAAATTCCATCGTATCTTCAAGTCATCTAAAAATAATTAAGTTCCATGCATGCTCAACGTGCATAAATATTTTTACCGGATTGAATGTTATTTTACAAGGTACAGAATTAGCAAAATCCTACATCATCATAATTTAATCCTACAACACATTTTCAAAAGTTTCGCAAATTTTTTAAATACCAACTGAAATTTGTGAGGAAAAATAATTTGCAGTTTCACCTCGTTGGTTTACAAAATATTTCCATTGAAATACTAACAAAAGCCTCGAAAATAGAAAATGTGGAAAAGAACTCCAGAAAAAATATATTGCAAGCAAATGCAAATATTATAAACGACCGTTTGGCACGAAATTGAACCTGCATATTTGCAAACAACATACAGCTAACAAGTGCAAAAATCTAAAGTACGCAATAATAGTTGCCTTTAAGGCACTGCAATATTTATGGCAATTTGGTAGCTCGTACCTTGTTAAAATAAACTTTCGTTGTAGATGGATTACAGCTAAAATTAGTTTCACTTATTTGCTTCAGTTTCGATGGAGGCTTGAACATTTCCAATTCGTACATGGACATTTAAAAAATATTTTCAACAAAGCTTCACAATACATGTTTTAGTCTATTATTCAGCGTTCTGGTAGTTTTCGGATTTAACTTTTTGTTATTTTCAACAACTTTCCGCTGCTTTGTTGTACCTACTGAACATTAAAATTGTATTTTCAATACGGTTCAGTAATAAAATAAACAGAAAAGTCTTTAAAAAGTTTGAACATTGTTTTACGATATAAACAGAAAATCGCTAGTAGCAGACAATTTTGGTCGAGGTCTTAAACATTTTTATTTTCAAAGCAATCTAAAAATATACACTTCAAGACAATTCAAGAGTATTAATATTTTTAATAGATTTTTGATTTAATTAAATGTTCATAAAAGTTAGAGTTGAGACCAACTTACTTACAACACTTTTTTGACGTAATAAATTATGAAATATGTCTGACAGTTTTTTTTTGCTGAACTTATCAGCAGATAAATTCTCTTATCGTATCCGTAATTTCTGTGAAGATTCCTCGTAAATTATGATCGAATAAAGCTTCAAGTCAGTTAAACCCATAACAAATTAAGTTTTTATGTGTTTTTATTGAGCTATCTCATGTGATAATTTCTCAAGTAGTCTTTTTTGTCTATATAAATGTGACATTAGTTGGTCAATTCCTATAAGCAGCATAGACTCAATGATAGGTCAACAAAGCAATAAAGCAACGATACGATGGATAACTGTTAGATCCACAAAAGCTATAAAAACTGCTTTTGTTTTGGAAGTTCAACCATCTATTAAATTTATTATGTGTGGTCGAGGTTTAATTTTGTATTATTTTATGGGCTTTGATTGATTGTTTCAAAGCTACAAAATATTTATAGAAATAAATACTCAATAAATACTGAAATTGTTAAAAATACATCAACCAAAACCTTTAATTCAATATAATTCAATCCAAGTCCTCACATCAAAAAACAATTAATTTGTTGCCTAAAGCTCAATTGCTGAAAACGGTGAATTGTCAAATAATCCTTTCAACTCATTCAAAAACAAATAAAAAACTTCTAGCTCTTCAATATTTCATCAATATTCATTTTGAATCAAGGATAACCAAACATTTTTGGCATTGTGGAAGTGGAAGCTTATCACTGATTGTTTATTTATGAGAATAAAAATATTTTAAAGTTATAATTGTATGTTATGTAAATAATCTGTTTCTATATCGATTAAAAAAGTCAAATGTGTTTACACAAAAAGATCAAAAATTTTACCATAATGTTTTTTAAGCACCAACAATAATAGATGAGCTTTAATTCTATAAATCCTATAATGAAATAAATTTGGAATAAAAACTCAATTTTAGATTGAATTGACATGCAAATTGAAAAATCCTTAATAAGCGTTTCGCCACCCCTTCTCGATGTAGATGTTTCTTCAGCGTGATGAAAGCCGTTATTTGTTTTCGCCTTTGAAGGTTTTAATTATTCCTGGCAAAATGTGCTATCGGATTCAATCTTTTATTCTCTTTGTACTCAAGTAAAGACGCCATGCTAATATAAAGTCAATGGGGCTTATAATTCCCAAAGCATCAGATTCTACTTGACAGCCTTCAATATTTCCGCAATTTTTGCAAAGAATTTCCTCTAACTAAAATTATATCTTGTTTATCTCTTTCAGGCCAATATTGGACGAAATGTGGAGCTTTGTCGTCTTCAGTTTGGATATGTTTTTACAGAAAATGATAACAAATTGATATTTTTACGACAGAAAGGGTCTAATACTTGTAATACTTGAAAATACTTGAATGTGATAGTAGGAGTAAGAAAAATGTTGCACACAAATCATTTTAGTGAATTTTGTGAAAATACTTTATAACTTACAAAACTCGACAATGACAAATCATTTGGAGTTTGGGAGCTGGCTGAATATCACGAAAGGATATGATGCATATGTGAACGATGAGAACAATACCAACAGCTATGAGGATCTGAATTACTTTTCTACACATTCGTATAGCGGAAACAGTTCGTACAATGACACGTGAGTTTTTTTATTGTAAGAGATGTTTTCAGGTGGAATATTTTACATACATTTGTGAACAAAAAAATGTTTGTGACTGTTTATACCCAACAGTCACCACCTTCTTGAATCTTCAAACGAACCAAATATTATTGCAAAAAAGGTTTTCAGATTACGATCATTAAACGGATATTTGAAAAAACACTCAACAAAATTTGACAAATTTCTCAAATGTCTCATTATTCATGTCTTCAACAAACAATGCAAAAAATGTTTATAATACTTAAATTCTTATATTTCTCAAATTACGAAAATCCGTTGAATTCATTTTATTTACAATGTTGACATCTTATAAATTTTCTTGTTTCAAAAATACGCATTGTTGTGATATCTCGAGGGAAATTTAAAAGCTTCAAAAGCTGATTATTATTATTATTCTGCTTATAAATGATATCGGATTAAACGGGAGCCAAGTATTTAGAAGAGTGTGTTCATTGTGGATCTAACGTATCAAATATTTCTTAGAATTATTTAAAGTCTAACAAAACACTATCCTTAAATTCTGAATTCGCTTCCTGGAAAAGATGTTTAAAAGATGTATATTTGAATTGTGCTCTAAATTACAACAAGATTAGGTGGCTTAACAAGATAACAGCTGGATCAAATGCTACTGGGTCTTTGTCGAAACTCAAAAGATTACTAAAGATTAACTTGCTTTGCGAAGCGTTATTGGATGAAAATTTAAAGATTTTCACTTTGTGGCAAGAGAGACTAAATCATAGAATTAAACGTTTTGTAAAATGATCCAATACAGCCATGAACAATATAATTTTCATATTTAAGCTTTAGTTAAAATCAAAATTTATTTTATTCAAACAAACCTGATCCACAAACTGGCACATTTTTCCAAAAGAAAGTTAAAACAATATGCTATACAAAAATCAAATATCTCACAGTCACAACCATCTAGAAAATATGGCAACCATTTGTTAGGTTCAAGTGAGCTTCATTAATTCATATTCACGTCAATGTGTTGAAATTCATCAAGTCAGACTTTTAGTTGGTTTAGCCTGTGATGCTTTGCTACAATGACAGTCAGCTTGAAAACTGACAAAGCTTTAAAAAAGCTGAGAGTTGAAAAAGCTGAAAGCTTTTATTAACCATCTAAAAATTTCTCTTCATATCTTAACAGAATAGAGCCGCAGGACAACGCTTTCATATTGCCACTATGGCGACAATTTGTATGGACTGTGCTCTTCACCGGTATGGTAGTGGTAGCATCTGTGGGCAATTTAGTTGTCGTGTGGATTGTGCTGGTAAGCTCTTCAATTTATCTTATTTGTTTCGATTAACAATGTTGATACATTTATCTGTGTCGTCTCAAAGTGGAATTTTCTTTTAGATTCAAAATGTGAAGCAATTTTTATTTTAGTTTTGTTTTTGCGACACTGAAAGATATAAATAATTTGTTTTGTTCAAATATTATTCGAAGCATCATTTATGTCCAAATGATTTAATGTGCCACTTAACTTTTCGGTTTTATATCTGTTCGTGATTTCTTTACAACTCTTTTATCAATATATATTTATGAACCAAAAATTACCCTTCAATTTCTTCCAAAGGCTCACAAAAGAATGCGGACAGTGACCAATTACTTTATAGGTGAGTGAAACTAAACAAACAGCAGTAATAGCAAATGTTTTAATTAAAAAATTATTTTTCAGTCAACTTGTCAATTGCGGATGCTATGGTGTCATCACTAAATGTAACGTTCAACTACATTTACATGCTGTACTCAGACTGGCCTTTCGGCAGACTTTACTGCAAAATATCACAGTTTGTTGCAATTTTAAGCATCTGTGCATCAGTTTTTACGTTGATGGCCATAAGCATTGATAGGTGAGCTTTTTCCTAATTTTGTTATTATTATTTAATTATTTTAAGCTTTTTAAGCGTACGCCCCGAAAAACACCGATGCGAATAATCGAAGAGATATATGAATTAACTTGCGGAGTTGAATCATTCTTCTTCGTATTATTTGTATCAGTGGTTATTTTTCATCAATATCGTTCAATGTGTTTATTTCTACTTTGAAATATAATTTCTTCAATGATGCTTATGGTATTTTTGATACTTTCAGAATATTATGAACATTGACAAAATCAAATTTTTTAATTAAGAATTATAATGAGTGTGTTGCTTTTTCCAAACTACGTCACATGGTATTAATAATAAATCCTTTGATGTTCATAAATTACAACAATTTTTTGACATCTCTTCCGGTACATGATTAAAAGTAAAATTTGTCATGCATCAACAAAAAGAAAATCATGAAATATGCTTTTAATTTTTATAATAACATTTTGCCTTCAGGTTTAGCATTTTAAAAACTAACGATTTAACTATAAGCTCTCAGAATTAAAGCATAATTTTGCATATTTCATGAAATTTGTGAATAAACTTAAAATATGCAAACATAGCATCAAAACTATTTCAAAGTATTATAAAGTTTGGATTGAATGGCGGGTGGTAAACCTGAAAATTTTAACGAATTTTTAAGTGCAGTTGTAAAGCTCTCAAAAATTTTATGCAGTTCATTTAGTATGAATTGCTCTTCTACAGACAGCTTTTCTACTTCAAACCTTATTCAATATTTTGTTGTAAAGTTTTTAATATAAAATTGAGCTTTCCAGGAAAACTATGTATATGTAAAAGTATCAAAGGGAAGCATGAAATTCAAATATTCAATGCATGTAACCATATTATTATGTGATTCAAATATTTGCTAAAACTGCCTTCAATGGTATAATGTTTTATGAATTCTAGTCATTTCTATTTATTTTGATGTATATCTGAACATATCTTAACCACTAACCGCAAAACATTTCCACGACTACAAATGAGGTTGATTGATGTAGCCAAAATGCATAGAGAATTTTTCAAATTTTGTCGTGTAAATTTGTGACTGCTTGTTTGTTACAAATACAAAATCAATAACAACAATTTTATATTACAACAAAAAATTTATCAAAGTTTCAAATTTGATGTATCCAAGAAATCTGCGACAAATCTAACAAGCTCCACAAATTCCACATAATTTTGCTGCAAGTTTAATAAAGTGAATCGATCAGAACCAGTAACTGACCCTTATCCATCAAAACTAAAACTTTAAATATAAATTGTAAAATACTTTTTTTGACAAATTGTTAGAAAGTAACTTTAGCTTGTATGCTGTATCAGATTTATAAATTATTTATGCCTAATTTATAGTTAGCTTTTTTGTAACATAATTTTATACGTCATGTATGTGTTTCATATATACGTCACAAAGTTTTCTAAAATTTGGATTTAATCTTTCCTGATTTTAATCGACTCAATTTTCTACTAATTAATTGTAATTGTATTGAAAACAAAATATAATGGAACAAAGAAATTATAAAAGGCAACTCGTGGTCTGTGACAAAGTTTAGTATTTCTCTGAAAATTGATGTGACTGGAGCTAAGAAACTCTAGCAACAAAATGATAAATTTAATGAGTTTCTGCAACGTGTTGCTTCTCATTTGTTTAACAAAGGTAAAACGGTGATTTATGCTGCAATTATAAACATTATACGGCACTGAAGTGCAAGAACAACAAACATTATGCATTTATGTACTTCTAGATACAATTTATACATCCACAAGTGCAAATGCAAGGACAGCAAATACAAGCTCCGTTGCAAGGACAAACTTTACGGCCCATTAGGAAGTTTTCTTCGTTCTTCAATGGACCTGTGCAGTATCAATGCGTGCAAACATGTTTCCCAGTGGTGCCAACAGAGACTCAAATTATGGTGGAGATTTGCAACAAAATTTGTCCGTTTAATCCAACAAACCCAGAGTGTGCAAGATGTGGTCAAGTTTACTATTTGTCTGCTCATCCAGACAAAGATGTGCTAGAAAAAAAGAGCATGTGGACGCAACCTGAGTCTTTAGTGGTCGATCCACAAACGCACGCTATGAAATATAAACCGGAAATATTGGTGAATGGTGGCCAAAAAGAGTGTTGTTATTTAGATAAATGTAGTATGGTTCCATTTCAACAAGAATGTCAATCTGTCTGTTATGAGCCTTGTGATTCTGCTTGCACGGATAGATGTTTGGTCAACCCACAATGTCCAAATGAATGTGACAGAATTAGAAAAGAACAATTCAAACTACGTTATCGTATTTGGTTAATGACCAAACTTAACGCAATCAAACAAAAATACAGGAATTATGCAGCAATGTGCTTGCTTAAAACAAGAGCTGGGTTTGTCGATGAACTCAAAAGTTTCTATACAACTGTGCATGCTGCTATTGCTCCAATTGCACCTTTACTAGCCGATGATGTTCCACAAAATATGGCGCAAAATGATCAGTTAAATCAACAATTACAGTCCACGCCACTTATTAATCCTGTACAAGGAGACCAAATGCAAAAAACACAACCATTTATTCCCAATAATATTGCGCCTTCATTAGAATCTCAAGAACAAAGATCTTTAGGTAAGACAGAGCAAAATCAAATGCAACTACCAGTAGACCTTAACATAATGGGAACTCGAGGCAACCCATTGAATTTTGAACCAGAGCCGGTGCACTCAGAAGAACTTCAAGACGAAAACGAATTCGAAAACTAAAGTAACAACAAAGTATAAATACCAGCATAACTATTTTCTTGATGCTGCAACAAAATTTTATTTCTAAGAACATTAAACAATTTTCAAGCGCATTCTACAAAGTGATGCCAATTTTTGTAAGTTTCCCGGAAAGTTCATCCGTCGGTGACATATTCAATGAAAAAGTTTTACCCGCAAATTCCACTATCTATCTGAGAAAGTTTCTTCAAGAAATCTTCACTCAACACACTCTATAATCTGATGGAATGACAAACTTGTGTAACTTCAATTGTAGATATTTGTTATTTGAGTTATTTACAGAAAGATTTTCAATTTCCATCACAAATTCTACAAACTTTAAAATAAAATTCCGTTAAACATGTTCTTGTGCTTTTTGATTTAATACACTCAATATCCCAATAATTGCTGAAAATCAATTACGCCATGCTTTTGATTTTACTAACTGTAATTGTTAAATTGCTAGCCAATAAAATGAAATTAATCACACCTGATTACACCGAAAAAAGGCAAAGTAAATTGCTCGTATGTGGAATAATTGCTCATTCATTTGTTTGCTTTGAACCGAGTGCAAGATATTGTAGGTTGGCAGAGGCTGCACTAACATTAAAGTATTTTTCTGAGAATCCTTACAATTATGTGCAAATTGATGCTCTTTGATTATAAATTTCTGCGTAATTAAACACAATAATCATAGATTTTGCTATATAAGTAAAATGGAGATCCATTTTCACATAATTAAATTGGTACTGTCAGAAAGAATCATATAATGCTCACATTAATCAAAATCACTTTATGCTAACAAATTTTAAAAGCTATTTTTCAAAATAAAGTATATCCCGATCAACACCGATACGAATAATCGAAGGCAATTCTGAATAAACTCCGCAAGTTTGTTCATATATCTCTATATCAGTGTAAAACCATAGGATGTTAAACCACATTAAACCATTTTAGAAAATTATTGGCTTAAACTCTAACAGAAGCCACAAATTGAAATTTTTTCTCACGTCCCTATTGCATTTCATGGTGATTTTATTCATCTAGTCACTAACTCTTCCACAAAATGTTCACTAGGGCATCAAATTTTTTTTAATTTCCCTATAAAATTCTATAAAACTCTATGAACGAGAATGCTCTCGATGATTATAGTGAATCCTATTTTACTATCATAACTCATTTCTTTTTTTGCTGCCTTTACGAACGATGCAAACTGATTTTATAATTTCAAAATGAAAATGAATTGCTTATTGTTCGTTTGTTGTTTCATTTGTCAGATATATGGCCATTATCAATCCTCTACGGCCTCGCATGGGCAAGAGAGCTACACTATGCATTGCCGTTCTTATATGGATTCTCGGGATCATATTGTCTTGTCCTATGCTAGTTTTCTTCACCACATTCAACGTAGAACTGAAAGATGGAAAAACTCGTATTGTTTGTTATTCAGAATGGCCGGATGGTCCAACTAACCTCTCGTTTCAAGAATATGTGTAAGTATTATCATAGAGTATTATTGTGCATGTTCTGACCTATCAATAAAAAGTAAATTAGTCCATAAGATGTTCTAATTTTTTTTACTCTGCCTATCATAGGTATAACGTCATATTCATGTTTTTGACATATTTTCTGCCAATTGGATCTATGACATTTACATATGCACGAGTTGGAATGGAGCTGTGGGGCTCGCAGAGCATTGGAGAATGTACACAAAGACAATTAGATAGCATAAAGAGTAAAAGGAGGGTGAGTTGTTTGTGCAAACATTTTATCGAAGATGTAATAGTATCTTTTGTATATCTTGGTATTTGATTTGGACGATCATTGAAATGTATTTTGATGGTGTCGTGTTTATATGTGAACAAATTAGGTGATTGTATATCAAATAACCATGCCGACTTTTTATAAGACATTTATTTTTATAAACTGTTTTTACGAACTGATAAGCGGAAAACATAAATATTTACAAAAAATCTATCTTTCTCCAAGAATTTTCTTTCTTAAATGAATTATGCTTTTCCAAGCAGAACCAATATTTTCTTAATAATCTCGTGATAAATCAAGAAAAACAAAATTTAGCACCCTCCATTTAGACCGCAATATAATATATAAATGTTTTGAAAACAAAACCCAAAAGTTTCACCAAACTTTACGCAATAAATGTTTCTTTAAATGTCCATGCAAACTACTCTACAGAAAGTTTCTGGAGTGCAGTTTCGTTTTCCATAAGGACTTTTTTAAACCATTTAAACAATTTCAAGAAAAACTTTTAAAACTCAGAAAATCTTATAAGAAGAAAAACCGGAATGGATATTTTTTCATCTGGAAAAATGCAACGAAACACTTCTTCTTAACACATACAATTCCAATCACGTCCAACTATAAAATTTCCATCTTCATACTTTTTCCATAATTTCATACTTTTATATAAATTCCTTATAGTTCTATATTTTCTACATATTTATACATTTTTATTAAATATATTATTCTGTTGAACATGAAGTATGAATATGTGGTCTGGCTCGGGTTTCAAAAAGTTTCCTTCCCAAACTAAAAAAGCCACGACCACGTTTGATTTTATATTTCTACAGCTCTAAAAAGTTTTCCATGTCCGAGCTTTTTGCCTCATCAAATCTAATATGGATGAAAGTATCAACTTTTTATCATAGCATCTTAAATTCTCAGTAAAATTCTAGATATTCCTGAACCAGTGATATAAAATCTTAGCTTCTCCACATAAGTGCACATAAATGCCATAAAACATCAATGCTTTCATTTCTAATGAGAAACTAATTTTAATTTTGATTCATTCCATTTCAGATAGTAAAAATGATGATAGTAGTAGTGGTCATTTTTGGAGTCTGTTGGCTTCCTTATCACATCTACTTTATCGTTACTTCGTATTACCCACAAATAACCAATTACGAATACATTCAAGAAGTGTACCTAGCGTTTTACTGGTTGGCAATGAGTAATTCTATGTATAACCCAATCATCTACTGCTGGATGAATTCAAGGTAAGTTATGCTAAAGTTCAAACAAATCACTTCTAAATTTGAACATTTTAATCTCGCTTTGATGTGTAAATTATACCAAAACATTTGAGATTTTAATAAGGGGGAGCTTCATAGGTGGATTTCATATTTTGGACAGTAATTTCAAGACGAAAGAAATTGTATCATGTGTTTTCTTGTTTTCCATTATTTCCCTTTAAAGAAACAATTTCCAACATTTATAAATTTGGAGCAAAAATAAATATGTAATTTAATCACGTAATTTTATGGTTTTATCACGATACGTGAATCTGCGTTCCTGTTTAGTTGAACATTATTATCATGTTAATGGCAAATGTTGATGTTTTGCTTTATTAAATAAAATTTTGTTAAAAGTTTGTTGTTAAAAAAATAAAATTATTCACATGTTAACAAACTCGTTATCATTTTTTACATTTAACCGAGACCTGTCCGCCTTTTAAGTACTGATTTATGTTTTCTGAAAATAAACCAAAAATTTAAAAAATCACATAAAATAACCATTTTACCCAAAGAACCCTCTCTCTCTTGATTTTATTTCCAGAACCAAAAATGTGGCTACATTATAAGCAATTTTCAATTTCGAGTTGCATTTCAAATTTTCAAAATTTGCATAAAGTATTTTCATTAAGCTCAGAAAGTCTTAAATTCAAAATTAATTTGAAGCAAAGATAAATATTTGTGGATTTTATAGAAATTTTAAGATTATTGGCTTGATTTTAGCATTCAGCAATAACCCGTTCGATAGTGCAGAAGATTTAGAAATTCTTCCTCCCTTACTGTGTACTAAGTATTAATAAACCTTATTCTCAAAAATTTACATTTAACTTTCATTTTTTTTCAATATAAATCTTTCAGTGTGAGCTCGTTTTATGTTACATTTTCATTTATATCTTTGCTTTTTGCGTTGCTTAGCTTATTTTATGATTTTCATGATATTTTCGAGATTTTCATGATGCTTATGATTTCCTTGAGATTTCCTTGAATGTTGCCTAAAAAAGCAAATTTGTATTGTTCATGCCACATATACAGGATATATAAACCGTAATCTCCAACATTATCAATGCAATCAATCCAGAAGAATTAATGTTTACAATGCTTTATATCTCTTTCATCTGCTTTCTTCCTTGTAGTAAACTTAATAGGTTATTTTTTTGCGCCATTTGAGAAATTTCTCATGGGAATTCTTAAGATTTATTTATTTGCACAATTAAATGGTTGCAACAAGTTTATGCTTACAAATTAAGCCAGATAGATGTGTACAATGTTGCCAAAATAGGGAAATGTTATTTGCAATTTAGTTAGCCATCGTTTTTTTTGATGAGTATTCTTGGTGCCGTAATTAGTTTTAAGATGAATTGACTTTTAGGATTAAAATATTTTTTTTAATGAATTAATATTGTCAGCCCTTGCCTCCCAAGTCTTTAATATGGATTTCAACTCTTCCTTTAAATGTTTTTACAGTTTCTATTAATAAAAATAAGACTAACCATCAAATTAAAGTATAATGTAAAGCCATAGAGTAAAGCGTTCTTAATAAATAAAATATTGATAATTTATGTTTTAATCAAAAATTTATATTTTCTAAATTTTTTCTTTAAGTTGTGTGGATAAACTCCAAAATGCCTCGAAGCTAAATATTGAAATTGACTTTCCTTATATAACAGCTGTTGCTATTTGTAGAATATTCCCTATAGCTAACCAATATGAGTTCAAACTAATAAACATCTAAACGGAAGATGGTAGAAAATGCGTTGTTTACCATATTTCTCACATTTTCCAATAGCTACGATATTACATTCAAAGTATTTCATGTCTGAAATTATTTGTAAAATAGCATAAATTGAGTGAGTTTAGGTCAGCATGCGGTTTTTGTGGTCTTTTTATTTATCATTTTCCATATCAGCACAGAGCACAGAAAACACAAAACGCTTATAATTCAAAAAACAGGAAATACTCAGCATGTATCGTGCAATAAAATTGTTCGAACTAATTCGATAATAAATTTCCATTTCAGGAATTTACACCAGAAATATTTTGAGAAATTAAAGGAAATTATTCAAATGCTAAGGCATATATATAATGCCGAAAACTATTTGTTATGGCATCGAATTGTGTTTTCGTATTTGAATTCAAATAAACTATAACCACAATCTTTTGTTGGCCAGTAAATGTAAAATTAATAAATAAAGAAATATACCTTGTTATCAGTATAAATTCGACTTTGATCGCTGCTTCAATTTTCCCAATTTGAATTCATTCACAACTCAAATATTTTATGCAAATACTTTCAAAAGTGTAATTGGAAAAAACGCCAACACGTCATGTAAAACCACTTCATTCATATTTAATTTAAATTTCTCCAAATTCTTCTCCACATTTCAGGTTTCGACGTGGATTCAAGCAATTTTTTAGCTGTTGTCCGTTCATTCACTTAGGACCTGAGGTTCTGACTCGCCGTGAAGTGCTCACATCACGATACTCATGTTCTGGTTCGCCGGATCATCATCGAATCATTAGAAACGGTAAAAGTACGCTTTAAGTCTGATTTTCAAACAACCAGTGGTGGTTCAATCATTTTTTTTCCATCACAGATACCGAGAGATCATTTTTGTACACCTGCCCGAGCTCGCCAAAAAATAATCGCAAATCACAAGGTAAGCTTTTATCAAGTTTTTTTTTGTTTCCATACTGTTGAGCGAGAGTGCACGGAATATCTTCTTTCAGTTTGTTGAGACTGAGAATTTATAAAGTGGAAATTATTTGTTCGTTCTTATGGAACAATACATTATAGAAACTTGTTCTGTAAAGAATGTTTTTAATAAATAAATTTATATTAATTCTAGGATGAATTTAAAATATTTGATGCAGCATTGTAGAATTTCCAGCAAAATTATTCTAAATATATTGTATAAATCAACAAAATCAACAGAAACCCCATTATAAATTGAATCTGATTACCGAGAATTCAAGAAAAATATCAGAACTTATTTTCAAATTTAATGTAATAAAAAGTTAATGGAGCAGATATCTTCCATTCAGTTTTCAAAAAATAGATCACACATCCATGAGGAATGAGGATTGTTAGTTTTGGAGAATATGTTTACGCCAAATTCTACAAATTCAACTGGTTCATATTTTGATTCCTAATAAAAAAGCCTTGAGCGGAAATCACAAATTTATTGGATATCGAAGCGATTTGTAAAGTCAATTTTGAGTGAGCATAAAGGATACAATTCATATGAACATGAAAAATATGTTCGGCTCCTAAAGATTTAAAGCTGTAAAGGCTGGACTAAAATTTTAAAAGCACGGGCTCTTGACTATGGGTTTAAAAACAATTTTCTGTAAGTTTTGCACTTTCATTTCACAAAACGATATTACATTTTATTTACAAAAGATTTTATCAAATACAATCAGACAAGTACAATCATTGAGATTCTTTTTGCAAAGTCTCAGGACAATATTAAATATAACAATACGACTTTTTATCCAATGAAAGAGAAACTAAATCAAATTATGTTAAAATATTTATTATTCCCGATTCTTAAATAAATTTTGAAACATTTAAGGAAAATAATTTAAAAGAATATTAAACTTTCATGACATAAATAAGTACATAATGATTTCAAATATATCCTTAATGGAATTGCCTACAATCTACATGATATTTTTCTCTCAAGTACACTCAAGTGAAGCTCGGTCGTGCTTCGAATATTTTGATTTTTCAAAAAAAATTGAAAACAGACGCATATTGAATCATTTGCGTGTTTTCTTTTCACCATAGCCCAAAATTTTCACATTATTGGTATTCAAATGGTGGCATCCTAAGTATTGTAAGCATTCAAAAACATTCAAAACATCACAAAAATCGGAAAAGCATTATAATTTATTTTGCAAACGTTCTCAATATTTCTTCATAGTGAATATTATTGGAAATCATGAAATGTAATTTCAGGATCGGTTTTCTGTTGACAAGCAATTTTCAAAGTATAGTTTCTGTTGACTATGTAGAGGGTATTCTCACAAAGATCAATGTTTGAAGTTTCAGATGGGTTTTTACTTTTATTCGTTGAACTCTATTGAATGCTCATTATAATTACATTTGCATTGAACAAGGCTAATGGAAACTTGTGAAGAATCTGCCAGCACGCTCCATTGAAATGATGCGGCGATCAAAAATTAATTAAATTGAATGATAGAACCTGTGTGGGTTTTCTTACAAATATTAGATGACGCCACTTCCATTCAATATTTATAATTAATGTTCATTCAATTATTCATTTAATTAGACTCTGAGTGATGTAATTTCCTTTACATTATAAAGTGCAAACTTTTTTCTCCATGGCAATTTTTACATCGAAAAGAAAAATAATTATCTTGTTAATAAAAAATAATTCGTCATTGAATGAAAATTATTTCCCTTTACAAGTGATTTTTATCTGATTATTCTCATAAAGTGCGACAATTCTACATTGCAAGCAATTTTTATTCAATTTTTATCACAAAATTCTTTTCAATCACTAAAAAAAAAATTTCATTATGTTTCAGGTTCCGTTAGAATTCCTTTACATCTAACAAAGTGTCAAGGAACTAATTCCACTTGTATGGTGACTTTCAACAACAACACTCCTAATAATACTAATCTTCTCAGCACTGATGTGGATGCCAAAACTGATGACAGTTTATTGCTACAATCCCCAAACACAGCTGCTCAGCAAAAATGGACGACTAACAGAAATTCCCAAAGCGTCAACGGAAATCGGTCTGTGTCATGACAACCGAACCGCATGAGCTTGAACTTGAATAGTAGTGGCCAAAGAAGCCATTCAAATAATTTTCTGGACAAAGATGAGCCTCTGCTCTCTACCGCCAATCATGTTACGCTGCAAAGTCCTTACGAACTCAACGGGGCCAAGTATCGTAAAACTTGGATATAAAAATTGAAAAATTCATTTAAATAAAGTGGACTGAAGCGTACACCGTACGGCATCTCGGCAACAATGTTGGCAGAATGTACTGTGTGCAATGAAAAACGTATTAAAGCTCCTTCATCAAATTCATCAAATTATAATTGCATAAATCCCTCAGCCAAATATGAGAGCCGTATAAGCCTCGTGTCAGCATAATTGACATTGAATGACTTTTGTTTGAAAGGAAAAAAAGCAACAAAAAAGACAATTACTTGAAATTTGCAGGGTGTTGCAATATCAGATAAAAGGACATTTCTAGGAATGTAACATTTTTCACAATAGAAATTAAAATTGAATTATGTCCATTTCTTTATTCCATACAAAGATTAGTTCTCATTATTTATTTTTGTCAAGATCTTTCAAGCTTTTCATATATGCCAAAATCACTCTTGCTATTTTCATCCGTAAAATAAAAATCCGGATTCGTTTGCTTCAATTTATTAATTTTTCAAATAAATTTAAATATTGCTACAAAACATTCATTCAGACGCACAATGATAAAAAAAAGCACATAAAAAACAGATCATTAAAAGTTGAGAGCATTATAAAAATCGATCACATCTTAATTTCTTCCGTTTTTCGAACAGAAACGATTCCCGAGTAGGTATTCAACTCTACCTAAGCGCTTCGTTGCCATAGATAGTCAGCGCTTAAAGTCTGTACTATTAAATAGAGTCAAAAATGTCACAAATTGAATGAAGCTCCCATCAATTTATTACGATGAAAACTTTTACCAGGAATCGATGCATTAAATATTTTATTGCTGATTTTTTATTTTATCATCATAAATGAGTATTCATCCAATTCATGGCTCATAAAAAAGCTGCAAAAAAAATGGAATGGAATTTGCTACAAAATTAATGGTAACATGCAAAGCTATAACTCGGATATTTTTATGTTAAAATATTACATTCACAAATTTGAAAATTTGTGCTTTTTTTTGTTCATGCTTTATTGTTGTGTTGCTGCAAATTAATTGGTTGGAAGTCTATTTGAAAATTTTCTTATAAAAATCTTTTGAAATGTACACAAAGTGAGTCTTTTTTCTTTCTGTTTTTTTAATTTTCGTCTCATTGATCTTTTCATTCAAATCAGTTTACAACTAATCCACAAATCAGAGTGCGGATTTGACTCTGAAAGTATAAAGTGCAAGCAAATTGATAAAGATCCAAGTTACTTTGGGTGGAAGATTTTTCATGATTTTTTATCCTATTATTATTATTTGCTATAGAAACTTACAAGTTGTTCTTGAGGATTTCAAATTTTCCATAAAAATGTTCCTCTGCAAATCATAGATAAACAGCATACCTTATTCTGAAAACATGCATGTATAATACAAACAAAACAGAAGATTTAACAAATCCAAAATTCTTCCATCAATATAAAAATACATAACATGAACCAAACTTTTAACAAAATTGCTTTTAAAAAACATGTAAGTTTTATTAATATCAAAAATTGTTTTTAGCTCAAACATTACACCAGATGAGATTTTTTAACAGGAAACTTAATAAAACTATAAAAATAATTGTATTATACTTCATCAAATTCCATGATATTTCAAAGCCACAAGCTCCATGAAATAATTTTCAATAATATTTTCTATTAAAAAAAAAAAAAAAGTTTGGGTGAAACCAAGACTTCACAACTTTTTGTTGCCGAAGTAAAAATAAATTGTATAGCTGTACGGCTTTGTGAATCATTTATGAAAACAGTGATAGAACAACCTTTGCTATAATTAAAAAAAAGTTTTGTCGGTTTTATGAAATTTCTATGTTTTCTATCATTTTAGCGTGAAACTCTATGGTGAAACGTTATAAAATTGATTTTCCTCATATATAATTTGTGACGTTGTATTTATAAATTTGTAGAGAAAAATTCTTTCCAACGCCGTAAAACTTTTTCAAAAATTTAAGTTTTTATCCTGAAAGTTCATGTTGAAGTACATGATCCCTAAAATCATTAAATTTTAGTTTTTGCTTCAAAAAAAGTCACAGTATCGTTCTAACGAGCTTTTTCATACTTTGTCCAAAAATTTATTGCAAAGCAATAACTTCCTTGGAAAACTTAATTCCTTATCAAAATAGCATTTTAACAACATAGCTAATAAATTGTAAATAATTTAAAAAACACTCACATTACAAGCAAATTAGCATACCAAAATACACTTTCGTTCATGCTGATTTGTTTTTCGAAATGGCCAAGAGAAACGCTATCATTAGCTAATACTTTTTGACCACAACCATTCCATCTATTAAATTATAAAAGAGTAACACACACAGTTTATGTAAATTTATTATGTACAGATATCCATGGCAGGCAAATGATCAGAACGGATTAACAAAATTTATGTTCTAGCATATCAAACATTAGAACACATGCGGAAAAATGAGAAAATTTATTTTGTGTAAATATTTGTAATATCAAAATATATTGTTCCCATAATTTTTCGAAGCATTTCAGTGTACATTTCGTAAATTCAAATTGTTTTCAAAATGAGAAATATAATGTACTGTAAAACCACAAAAAAAACTGTTAAACTAGTGAAACTAGGAAAATTCGGAAAACTGCATCTTTTATCGCATAAATTAGATATTTTTGTTAAAATTTAACATTTTAAAATTCCATTCGTGTCTGAAGCACAACGATGTTAATAGTTTATAAAATTTAATTAAAATTGTATTAGTGTAAAAAAATGTCTAATAAAGTTGAATGTTTTCAATGTATGCCGTTCTTGAATTTTTGCTGGAATTTATATTGTGTATAATATGTTCGATATGAAAGCTTTAGCTTGCAGCGTTCATTCATATTTGCTGACGGTTTCTAGGATAATTGGATGATCCACATTTTATGGACTCTTTTTTCAGCTTGACAACGGTCAGATGGATATAAAGCATATTGGACATTTGAGGTAAATTTGTGATGGAAGCACAATACATAATAAAATCAATTTAGAGATAAGCATCAATATAATTTTACATGATCATCAATTTTTGGATAAAATAAAAACCTTTTTTCATAATGTTTGAAATAATGTTTGTATGGGATGAATTCAAATTGCTTTGTGTGAATATTTTTGAATTATTATTGCAGGGATTTTCTCAAATCAAAATTTGGATTTTATATATTTGATATAAAATATTGCTATAACACAAATTCTACCATATATTCAGCAGACAATTTGAATCAGTTATAGTATCTACTAAAACAGCGATGAAATTTTTTCTTTAGCAAGAAATTTCAAATTCAACATGAACAAGCAGTGATAAGACTTGATAGATTTATGAGAATTAAGCTAATTTATTTTATCTTTGTTCTTTTCAATGTTTTACGTTCACCCACCTGCAATAACAAAATATATCTTCATTCTTTTTTCATTATTCATTTTATGTTTTTTTTAAGAATAAGTTTTCTCGAATAGTAGTTTACAAAACTTCAAGTGCTATTCAAACACTTCCACGGAATTTCAGTTTGAAATTTGAATTTTTCAAGTTTTCAAGAGTCCATTCAAATGGTTACTAGTTTCTACACATAATGTAATATTATACAAATTTCTACTTTCCATTCAATTTACATTCAATCCACATTATATTTCTTATGACTTTGCATAAAAGCAAGAAAATAGTTTTCTCTGTCCATAAAATGGAATTTAATTTCCTTTACAATTATTTGCTTCCTTTTGCATGTTTAAATACGATATTATTTGTAATTCACTTTTCAATGTTGCGCATAAAATTTTCATTAAATAGTCGGACTCGCTCCAATGCTTCAATGCTCCAATCTAAGTATAAATAAACTAAATAAACAAACAAATTTTGATCTTGAATTTTATGTAAATTTTAAATATCAAATTAAATTTGATTGAATTATTCTCTGGGAAGCTTTTGTCATCAGTCTTGAGAGCTGTATTGCTGTATTGTTTAGTAATTTGTAACGCAAATTGTTACGCAAATTATGCAAATTACGCCTGATTTTAATGGAAAGTTCCTCTTGAATGATGACTGGAAACTGAATACTGAAGAGGCCCATTAAAACGAAAATTCAGATTTTTCATTTTCGTGGAATAAAATCGTGCATTTAATTATTTAGTTAAGTGGAGCAAATAGGCCGAAGTTTGAACTAAGGCATAAAGTATTAGGAAAAAGCTTTGAAGGCAGCTAATAATAATTTTTTTAAATGAAATTTTGAGACAAAGAAAACAATTTTAAATTCAATAACATTTAGGTTGATTAATCAGATTTAATGAAATTTTGAATGTAATTTAATTTGCAGCTTGACAAAAAAAATTTGAAAATAAACTTAGGAATTGATTTAAGAGCTTATACCATAGACTTATACTATGTGAAGATACTTGACACTGTGTTGTCTTGATCAAGATAAATTTCACAAATTTAGCTGGGTCAATTTAAATAAAGGTATAATTATGAAGGTATACTAAATGGGTGAAATTAAAGGACAAATTTAAAAATGTAATTGATACCATGGCGCAAATAAATCCAATTAACTTGCATTTTATTTTATTCCATGGTTATTCTACAAATTTCTTCGTAAGAAACTCCATGCAGCAAAAAACAGAGTGACAATTTGACATAGCTGTAAGGTAAAGTTGTAACCAATTATCTACAAAAAATCATTTCGAGACTAAAATTTATTTTTGTTGCAAATTACATAGCCAAATTTTTGAATTTTCTTCTCATTTTTCGGAAAAAAAGCCACATGGCCAATTCTCATTTTTTTTCGATATTTCTAAATATAAACGTTTAAAAAATATCGGCGTTGATTTATTGAATCAAAAACAGACTCGCAGCATATACATTTTTGAAAAAAAAATTGTTTATTTAAAATTAATGGATAATTATTGTAAGCAATTTGCAGTTAAAATTTTTTAATAAAATTTTTATAGGTTTGAAGTAATGTTATTGGGCAATAAGGAAACTCTATCCAGTTAAAGTCTTGCTCTACAAGTTGAACAATCAACAAAGGTATGTATCAGTGGTTATTATAATTGAAAATGTTCCAACTCTCATGAAACTCGCTATAATTTTCACCAGTTGATTAAGATAGAAAATGTTTTCCAATTTGTTGACACTTTTTCAAAACATTCTGAAATAAAATAAAAACATATTCAATTTTCTCGCAATTTTCTCTATCAATTTCAATATTGAAAAAACATAAATATTCCTTGAAATCCATGGGGAAAATACACATTTAAAATAATATGATAACCCACACATCACGCTTAACTCGACTTTTATATGCTCAATATAATTTTATATTTATTGATTAATTTCCCATAAGCACAATATTAGCTGGTTGTAACTTGTAAAGTCATAAATTTTTGACATCAAACATTAAAACACTCAAATTACTAAATGGGTAAATTAATAAATGTATTTGAATAATTGAGTAATTGACTATTAATAACTACATAAAATTCACACCTGCTCATTTTCATTTTATTATTTTCATATTATGCAGCGTTGAGCAAACTAAATGATTGTAATTAAATCAATGCCATTAGAGCCATGTCTGCTTAGCTACGTAATAAATTGAACATTAATCGAACAATGTAACTAATTATAATAATAATATGAAATTGATTGCTTTTTGAAATATTGATAGCCGCAATAAAAACAGATATGGGCAAGAAACGAACATTTGAAAAGCACACTGTAAAAACTGGTACTGCTTGAAGTACTGCTAAGATAATGAGGCAAAACAAACAAAACATTTTTTATGCAATTTCCAACCAAATTTTTCTCAGCGTGTAATCTTCCGAACTTGAGATTAAGCCAGTCTTTACTTTGTATGCTGATTTTCGAATAATCACTCAAAATTCACTTAAAATTCAACTACTCAATGAAAAAGCTGTAGCACAAAGTTATTATTGAGAGATTTGAGCTTAAAACGTTTAGCATGTGGGAGCTCTTCCAAAGTATATTTACTAAATAGATGCCGATGATGTATATTCTCTGAGCAAAAATAAAATGAATTATTCTCAGCACGTGCGTGTCTCTAGTGAAGCATCTGAATGTATGTATAATAACTAATAAGTATGTAAATGCCAAATGCTGAGTACATCTAATCCATAGATATAAATGAGATATGAATTTATTAAGAACTGTATATGAATGGCATTTTGATAGAAAATGTGGATTTTAATGTTTGAATGGGAAATTGCACGATTCTATTTTGGGGTTTTACTTTGAAGCATTTTGTAAAGAATAAGAGACAATAAACAAGGTAAGATTGCTGAGACTATTATTTAAAATCCAGAAATATTATTTACAATCCTACCGGCCATAGTATGACGAAAGTCGAGATGGCCTGTCATACTCGCCTAAAACTTTACTATGCTTATGTTTATCCCCATCTATTATATTTAAATCCAATTTGGTGTGATTCATCCAAAGTAACAAACCATTTGTTTGAACATTTACAAATCCTTCAAAATAAATTTATTCGATCAATTTTTAGAGAAATATATTTTAGCAAAAGCAATTTGGATTCAGAAGGAAATCATAAAATAAGCACCGCGGATTTATTCATAAACAATAATATTATGACAGTCGAACAAATCAACAAAAACGAAAGCTCACTAATGACCTATAAAATCCTCCACAAACAAATAAACATTGATCTGCAAATAAAGCTAAACTCTGATATTCACTCATATAACACAAGATCAGCCAGCAAAATACATATAACCAAGGTCAAAACTGATTTTAAACGGAGTGGTTTTACACATAAATCCTCAATAATTTACAATAAACTCCCTACTTTCATCAAAATTTTACCGCAATACCATCAATTTAAAAAGGCACTCAAAAATCATTTACTTAATTCGGGAGTGACATAAAGTTAAATAAATGTATAATATTTTTGTAAAATTTAAAAAAAAAACGCGCATAAAGGATCGCTACTGTCCTAAAAGTGTAGTATAAACACTAAACACTAAACACTGAACACAAAACAAATATTCTGTAGACTGTCTGTCGTATATGTAACTCACCACTAAAATTTAAACAAAAACATTTGATAGTATAAAGCAATTTCTAATAACATGTTTTCTGAAGCTTCTAATAACAGCCCTGGCTGAGCTGAAGCATATTCAAATCAAAATTATCCGCAAAGGTCCAAATATGTAATTTTTCTTATAAAAATGCTTGTAAATATTAAGGTCCTACACTATACCATTTCATTATATAATAAAACCATCTTTTCAAAAAAAAAATAGACGAAAACATCACAGCAAGATGTATTTACAATCCAATCTCAACTTTCGAATAGCCTAGCTAGAGTTCTTCTATTTTGACAATCAGACGGAACAAATTTGTGTAATAAAAAACCCTTAAAAAAATATAAATACAAAAAATGGACGATTGTTTTTCACCGGGGACTTTGGAAACAATTCAAACATTTTCAATTTCCGCTAAGAAACAACATTTCAATCAAAACAAATAAAATTGTATTGCAATGACGGTTTTATTTTTCCAAAAAAACAGGAAGGTATTTTGATATTTATACGAGGGGTTGGTCTTGATGAATTTGAAAAGGAAAAAAGCAGACTTTAGCAAAAAGCAGAAGAGCAGATTAATGAGCAGAAGAGCAGATTGTGAGCAGAAAATCGAATTTTTGCAAAAAGTTGAAAATTAAAAATTGTAATTGTTTTTCAATTTAAAGTCGTTTCCTTTAAAAAAATAGCAAAAAAGCAAAAAAATTTTCAAAAAAGTACTATCTGACAGATTTGAACCCATGACCTCATGCGTCAGAGCTTTTAACGCTTGCACACCACCAAATATTTTTTTCTTACGGACTCTGGATCGATTCTTGATCGGAGCTGTGTTTTTTGCCATTTTTGAAAGATCTTTTGTGAAGGTTCAAAATAATTTATTTTATATTTTTTGATAAATTTTTTATGTATGGTCCTTAAATTCGGTGGCAAAAAAGATTCGATTCATTTTCTTAGCATTACTTCATCAAACTACAACAATTGTAATTAATTGAATATATGTGCTCACAAATATTGAAAATATAAATTATTTTAACTCTTTTTTGACTCAAAAATTAATAATGATGAATTAAAAGCAAAAAAGATTACCTTCAAATACATTTTAAAAATTTAAACGATCTTGGTTGAGAACAAAATCAGAAAATTTCAATAAAAAGCAGATGAGCAGACTGCTGAGCAGATGAGCAGATTAGTGAACAGAAAAGCAGAAAGTGAGCAGAGAAGCAGATTATGAGCAGAAAAGCAGATAGTGAGCAGAAAAGCAGATAGTGAGCAGATGAGCAGATTTTTGCCTCTGGCAAAGAGCAGACTCAAGACCAACCCCTCGTATTTATAGGAACTTTGATCAAAATAGATAAAACTGATACTGTGAATAATTTTTCATTGCATTTCGGGACTTTCCCTTTAATTGAGTATCATTTATAATCAAACTTGATATTACAAGTGTTTGGACTAGACAAAACGTTCAAAAACACATAATACATTTTTTTGGAATCATAATTACTTTCTCTTGTCGAGACAACAGAAAATCAATATATTTGGGGAAATATCACTTCATTATCAGTGAAGTTCAATAAAAAATTCATTTCATATTTTTTCTCGTCATTTTTCATTAATACACTGGTGAAAATAATTAAGATTGTATATTATACAAAAATCTAAACATTTGGTTTGTCAGTGCTCACATTTTCTTATTAATTCATTATAAGGATTTAATTCTTCATAATGAATAATTTTGTTGTCAAGCTTGCACCGTAAAATAATTAATCATAAAACTACAAAATGCAACAAAATAATTATGAAAAGCTTCTCACAAAAATGAGAATTATGGAAAATTTTTGCGCCTCGCATCTCTTTAAAATTCTCTGTCACAAATTTTTCCGGCAAATAATAAATAAGCTTTTACCAGAAACTTGGTTATTTACATTTAAATTGCAATTTTTTTGAATTTTGTTTAAACTTTCCTTAAGGATTTAACGATGATGACATTTTCTCACTGAAGGTTAATATTTAAACAACAAAATAAATTATGAATCTATGATAATGCGAAGAGTTTTTCCATTAAAATATACATTAATCATTAATGAGATGTTTTCTGATTTTCACAATTTATTCTGAAGAATTAATGAGTTCTCGTTAGTTAATTGTTTCTCAGGAAACAATGCGTTTTGTTGTTTGTCCTCTATTTATAGATCTGTTGTGATCCATCGGCAAGCAAAAATGGTAATTATATGATCCAGCACAATACTGAATAAAAGCCTCTCAAGTAATTTTAATACTTGTTTGAATTATTACAATGTACGAGTATGACAGGTTTCAGTTAATAAAAAATATATCAAATAATTTTCAATTTACTGTGTAAAGGAACATTAAATAATCCTTATTTCACAATTCATTAGAAAAATAACTGTTGAAATGATAAAACCTTGAAGCTTAAAGCTCATTATCTCCTGGGAAATCACATGAGTTCAGTTTTACAACTCACATAAATTTTTCATTTTTTATGTTTGCATTTATGTTTCAAAACATATAGAAATAGGAGATATGCATCTCATAACTCAACTCAAACAACCCGCATATAAATTTTAGAAATTGTCACTTGAATTATGATAATAAATTTAATAAATTTACTAAATTTGCATGAGAATATTCAACTATATTGCTACTTTAGTCACTTGAATGAGTCGTTTTTGTTAGTTAAATTCACGCAATAAATCATCTTAAATGTCTTTATGTTATAAATTGTCGGAAAAGCGTGTACATTCTTTGTGCTGCAAAAATAATAAAAAACTCGGAACAAACAGCAAAATTGTATTTGAAAATATCATGAAAATTGTGCGCATATTATTTTTAGTTTGTAATGCTGAATGATAAAAATCTGGCTTGCCTAATATTTGCATTTTTTTTAAGTCCCCACAATTGAATAAATTATGGTTTAAAAATAAGGTAAATTTACTAAAAACAGTTTGTTCAGACCTGACACTGATTCTTTTACTTCGTGTTAACTGTAAAGATGAGAAACATCAAATGTGATAAATTATTAAATGGAGAAAATAGTGGATTCTTGTTAATGTTACAAATAAATTCTATGAAATCTGGGGGAATGAGACTAATTTGCAATTTTCCGAAATGTGATAGGTAATTTATTTACTATAATGTATGCCAATAAAATTATTAAGAAATTACTGTGAATGATTGAAAAATCTCTTAATTTTTAGTTTAAACACGTCTGTTGTTGGAAACTTTAAAAGCTTTAAATCTGATGTGTATGAAATCAATAAAAAAATTTATTATACTTTTTTAAGACAGCTAAAACTACCAGCTAATTGATTTCCCACAAGCTTCCAATTTGAACCATATCACATTAGTTTTGGAGAGAAGGAGTTCTATATCAACAAAGTAATAAAACTATATCATCTGGAAAAATTATCTTTAACATATAAAGAGGAAATAATATATACCAAACAACAAAAGAATTCTCAGACGCAACCAGCATCTGAATTATATATCATGCGTGTAACGTATCATTTAGAACTTTTATTTAAAAGACAAACATTAAAAAATATTTCTTTTTAAATGAATATGAGGAGTTTTCTTTTCAAATGTTATATTTTGTATAGTGTGTATCTCGTGCATTTGGTTTATCATGAGATACATTATTTCAATGGAAGCGTGATGGCAGGTAAACAAAAGTATTATCATCGATTCTTCTCTTCAAGAAAAGTTTTATATTTCTGATTTTAATTTAGTTATAGAACTGGAACTCTATTGTGCACGGAAACAAATTATAAATTAAATTCTATGATACAGACCTTGTACAGAGGAGATATAGGAAAGGTAGAGAAGGAAAAGTATTTTATTTGCTTCTATAAACGTTATTCAATCAAATATTGTTTAAATAGAATATTTTTCAGGAAATAATATATATAGGTTCTTCCTGAGAAAATCAAATGAATACAAAACTGCAAAAACCCAGAGGGTTGAAAAGGAAACACTTCAATCAAAGTTCAATAACAAATATAAATTACGGTATTGTCCTTTTTTCAAAAGACATTAAAATCTTACAAATTTGTTAAAATATCACAATTTTAATGATCCTTCTCAGATATTGCTGAGTATAAATCCAATTAAAACTCCATTGTCACAAAATTAATTGTAGAATTTCTTTCAAAAAATTATAAGTGTCATTATATCAAGTCCAATTCAAAAAGTTTGAGAGCTTGAAGTTTTGAACTTTTGAAGCTCTCCTGTTTAATGATCAAAGCAATTATGGATAATTAATGTGAATCACGATTTAATTGTTGAATTGTTCAACTTTATATTACATTGAATGGTATACATGATAAAGTTTCTGAACTTTACCGCAACATTCCAACTATTCCAGCAAATATTATGAAGTGAATACCTAATTGTCTTTTTGATAAAAGTGACCAACTCACTCATTTTAAACACCAGGTAACCACCAAGAGTCTGAGGTAAAATTATATGAAAGTTATTTATTCTTTACAAGCCACAAAAATGACAAATCCTATTAACTTGAAAGCTTCTGAAGATGATTAAAGCTCCAAAATTTTTTTACCAAGACCTTCATCACAATCTTCAAATTAAATTTCATGAGTGATAGAAAATCATTTGGCATTAATATTCATGATAAAACTTTTTTCATTTCTCCCAAGTTTAATGTTTAGCAAATTCTTTCAAACATTCTGATTGCTTCAAACATTATATTTTATTTTATATTTGATAAGCTTTCAAGATTTGCCAACATTTCTCAGATAATAAATTATGAAATTAAGCATCAGAATAAACTGTTTCAATGCCAATGTCAGATTTAATCAGAGTGTATATTTTAATAACGTTTTATCATAGAAATCATACAAATGTTCTGAGCACGGATCTTTAATCAGAGGGGAATCATGTTTGATTTGCTTTTCATGATGAGAAAGTGAGTGTATCAATTGGTGGATTTATTTCTTAAATAAATTTTTTATTGAAAATATTTTATTGTCATTTTGTTTTTTGAAGCTTTTTTATAATTTTACTTTTTATCCTTTCTTCATCAATACAAATTATATTTGGTTCAAATTTTCCACCAAGTTCTATAGCATCTCTACATTAAAGATGTATGAAAAGCTATAAAGTTCTGCTTGAACAAATTACTGCGAATCAAACTTATCTCCGTGTTTTCTTCATAATCAGATGTTTGCACACTAATTTAATATAAATTTAAGGAAAACTTCACATACTTCCAGATTAGCCTTTGTTATCAGTTTTATGAATAGAGACGTGTAAATAATTCAAAGAACACTCAAAAATATTTTCCAGATAAATATCAAAGCTAAATTAGAGCATGAACTACAAGAGGTTGATTGTTCCCGATTTAATTGTGTTAGCTGGAGTTGAAAAATGTTGTAATTCAAAACGAATGTGATGGAATATATAAATTCCCGGAAGTTTGAAAAGTCTTTGCTTTGGAAATGAGTTTGATTCATTATTTAAAACTTTCATATGTCATATGTTTAATGTATAAATGAATGTAAGGAATGAAATTAATCTCGAAATTAATGAAATATTTAACTCAGTGTAGATGTACATGTTGGCAACGTTTGAAACGTTTTTATAAAATAAAAGAAGTCTTTTTTTTTGAGAAGTCTTATTTTCTTCGGAAATTTTCCTAAAATGGAGGAAAAAATAAAAAAATTAATACCAAGCAAAATTATGTTCAAATTCTATGGAAAGTATTTGTTGAAATAATCTGTAAAACCATTTTCTCAGTATTAACAGGACAGCATATTTCCTCAAATACATTAAACATCCAGCTCAACAAACCATGCAAATTAAATTGCTTTCGCAATCCCATAAAATCACAAATATGGCTTTGCACGTTTATTGCAACAACAAAATAACAATTTCACATACATCGAGGTGACACACAAACATAATTTGTAGCTTTACCAGCTGATACAGGCATTCAGCCGTAACTAAAGCACGACTTCCTGAATTGCTTAAATCATGTTCGAGTCCCTTGAAAATTTAGATGTATTTCAGAGTTTTTGAGGATTCCGTATTTTGCTGAATCACCTGTTACTTTTAATACTTTTTGGATATTTTGGGAGTTTTTCGAGCTTTAAAAGTTTTTCAGTTTGATGTACTTTTATTAAGTTGAACATTTATTGAGAAGTTTCATTGAGGGATAATTGAGATTAGAGGAAGACCTTTAAAAGTAATAAGTATGGAAATTTTATTTTTTACTTATTCATTCGTTTTCAAAGTTTATGGAGATTTATTTGTTTTTTAAGCTTCAGATATTGTTTCATAATCTTTTGAAAAATGTACAAATTGAAATAAAATTTGGCAGTTCAGTGAATTTAAAGAGGGTGTTGTGGGTCTAGACTTGTTTCAAAGCTTATTTAAGCTTTATATTATTTCATAGAAAATAGCTTTTAGAGAGGCAGCGTGTCTGTCCAATAATGATGAGCATTATAACAAACCAAGTTTAATGGCTACGAAATCAATAATACATGAATAATATTTATCAATTTTAGGACCGAATAACCGCAATAATGATTCACTAAATTCAACTGGAAATTATAAAATTAAAACTTGATCGCACGGCTTTCAATATTTATGGATTTATATATTTAGGCATTTATGCATTATTCAATCAGGGAAAGTTCAATTGAATTAATTAGCTGGATTTAGCTTAGGGTCACATAAATTGCGTACTACATGTGTAATGTGTATTGATTCAAAAATATTACAGATAATTAGAATTTACATCATGTGAAATTCTAAAAAACATGTTATTCAACATTACTTTAATATGTGTAAGCAATTTAGTGAATTGTGAGTGAATTGGATGGTTCGGTTATTAGGAATTTTTTTGTAACATGCACTATACATATTCCAAATAATTTATTCAATTACACCAGTAAATGGCTCCACTTGAACGAAAAAGATTAATAACGGCTGGGTAGGAGAAACTTAAGTAAAATTGATTTAATTCGGAATCGATTCAATTATTATTGTGTGTTCTGCCGTTAAGCATCTTCTTCGCTGTATTTTCAGAATTGTGCTTTTCATCCTACTGTGTGTAAAACGATTGCTGGTAATAACAAAATTCCCCTTTTTGAACATTTGAACATATCTCGGTTATCACATTTTCAACATACACGATTCACATATTCTTGGAATAATTCGTTCATGTCGATATTCACAATAATTCCCGCTGTAACTTAATAAATCATGTATTTGGAATTTATTTGTGGTAAACCATTTTAAATTCTGATTTTTGTTGAATTCTAAACTATTGTGAGTATGCCTGCGTGTTATTCATTTTCAAAACATACTGAACACAATGTAAATATTTAATGCGGTTAATTTGACTGGTATTAAGAGGTAATTACAGACGAACTTCAATACTTGCTGTGCCTAATGATGTTAAATGATAATAGTGTTTAGTATTGGCATTTGGCATAGAGTATTTCTATGGTATTGGCTTGCATATATTATTAAATATATAATAATGTGGGGATTATGAGAGTTCATTAATATTTTCATTTGTGAATTTTATTTGCTCGGATTACAATATTATACATAGCAATATTACAATATTATTTCAATATTATAAAATGTTAACAATGGTTGTAAATGAACTGTTATAAACATCGAAATCACGGAGCCATAAATTTGTTCTCACATTTTTAAAGCAATAAAATATTAAAATATAATTTTAAATTTATTTATAAATATTATAATTAAAATCTGTCATATATATTAAATTTTAAAAATTCTAGTAATTTGTTTTGGATAAATCAACGATTGAAATTAATTAACTTGTTGAGAAAAAAAAATATATATAAACGACATTGAGAATGAAAATGTAAACAAATCTTATATTGACGTCACAGACATCATATGTGATGTTGTGTCCTGAATTGTTTATGCTTTCAAATTTACGTTATGTTTATATTGCTCATATAAAATTAAAATGTTCCATTTATTTCCAATTATATTTTTGAAGCATCATTTTATGCTCTAACATTGTTCCGTTTATGCGAATTTTCAAAAAATTCAATTTTCATCCATTTTTGTTTACAAATTAATAAATTTGATTTTGGTGAAAATGCTGATGTTAATCAATAAATTTCATCTGTTAGTTCTGCCATTTGAAAAATACCTCTATAGAAAAAAAAACAATATGCATTCTACAATAATATATAAAATCGTATGCATTCCTGAAATTTTTTATTTGACCGAGCTATACCAAAAAAGTGATGAAATTGTAATAAATTTTCAATATTCTCCATAAAAGCGGAAACGTTACCAATTAAAATCACACAATATGCACTTTTCATATTTTTTTTGAATAAACCAATCCATGAAATCTCATGGCATTCATTGAATTGTAAAATTTTCCAGCTACAGCCCTTTATTGAAAACAGAAACTCTAGAGAAAATAATATTTCAATGGTTTTATTTGAAGTAAAGCTCTGCTAATTTCTGCCATGAGTGTATATGTATGGTAGGAAGCTTTATTATATTTGTAAATATTTCATATGCAGTTCTTTGCATACAAATTTTTTTTACACCAATTTCAATCATAAACTCCGAACTTTACTATTGTTCACAATTTTTCGTTCCAACATTTAATTAATTGCTAAACTGATATTTACGGTTTGTATTTTTATTTTTTATTTTCCTCTTTAATATTCCATTTCAGATATTTATATTTTCCAAGGCATTTTCGCACTTTCTGAAGCCGCCAATTTTTTTGCAAAATGCTGGATAATCTACAAAGCTAATTGGATCTACTAAAAAGCTGGCCTCTTGTTTCTTTATGATAGGGGCTTCTGAGAGCGCAGACATTGCTTCATCCATAGTTAACGGTTCTCCAAATGTTGTCAGATCGCGTAGAAGTCTATATGAAAATTCAAAAGGAATTTCGTGTGAAAACCAAGAAATGTAATATCTTTTAAATTGAAAAATTTTAAGAAATTAAAATAATTTTTACCTTTCCTCTTCAATTAGTCCAGTATTTTCCTGATCCCAAAATGACAAACAATCCAGCAAAACTCCTTCTGGTTCCAGATCCAATCCTTGGTTTCCAAGCAAACTAGCAAAAGCTTCAAAATCGAGAGGTAAATTGCCGGCATCAGTCATCATTTTTTGGATGTACGCGTCTCCAATATCTTGACCCATAGTGAGGAAGGTTGCTTTAAGATCTTCTCCACAAATATAGCCGTCTTTGTTTAAGTCGAATATTTCAAATGCCTGTATTGTGAAAATTCCAATTGAAAATTCTTTTTTAGTTTTTCAAATATTAATTTATAAAGCAAAGTTATTTAAGATCAAGAAAATAAATTTCAAGAATTATTGAACGATGCTTGAAAACTAGTTTCCTCTTTGAAAGTTTTCATTGTAACCAAAGACATCTATCTGTTTCGAATTTTCAAATAATTCTGTATGAAACTCACTTCTAACATCTCGGAAACTTTTGTAATATCCAGTTCATCCATTGCAATGACTCGAGCATTTCCTTGACGTGATTTAACACTACCCCTCTCACTTCTGGCAATACTTTCCTTCCTAGGAAGAACTTCCGACAAACTTTCTTTCCTGGATTGGACTTCTGATACACTTTCTTTTCTGGGCTTTTCCAAGCTATCCTTTCTAGATTTGTGCTGTATTTCCGGCACTTCGGGTACACTTTCTTTTCTCGCAACTGACTCCCCTGAGCTAGCCTTTTTTGACTTTTTCTTCACTTCAGGTTTAACCTCCGGCTATGAATTAAAACAACCAAATAGATTTTCCAATTATATCAACCATGCAAAATACACCGTTAATAATTATAAAAAAACAAAACTTTATAAACTTCATCACCTCGACATCTATTGTGTCTTTAGGATCCATTATTGCGATTAACGCGACGTAATGGATTAATTTGAACTGTATTTACTGAACCTTCAGAAATCAACCACTTAAACCACCAGCTTTTGAGCCTGATCACTTCACCTGCTTACTAATTTGTACTGGATCTCTTTTCAATGTAGCTGCTTTATATACTGTGAAATTTGTCAAAAAAACTATTTTGGAAAACCGACAAAAATTACGTGAAATTTAAGGAAAATCCAAAATATTTTTTGGAACATTGAATGTATAGAAAGGGTAAGCGAAAATGATGACTAGGCATTGTGAATAATTCTTTTAAATTTGTGTACTCAAATCTTTTCCTATTTGTGCATATAATGATTTTCAAAAATTTAGCAATTCTGTCAAAGAAAACATAGATTTAATTAATTATTTTTAAAATACATTGACATCATCCCCAAACGCTTCTCAATAAGAGAATGTTGGTGGGCTAAATCTCACGTTCATAATCTTTTCGGTACGACAACATTTTGCAAAAGATTTACGTTAATCTGAGGCCTGGAAAATTGTGATGTGCTTGTATTAAGATTTCCAAATGTTTATTTAATTTAAATTACAATTTATTTCAAAACAAACTTAAAAAATGTTTCATAAAAGTCCACAGAAATTGTTTTTAAATGATTTTTCGGTCACAAGAAATATAGAAAAAGTAATTAAATATGTTGGTGATGATGATGAATGCAATTATGTGGAATTTCACAAGTCAAGTAGATACTACGCAAAAATTGTGAGATTGCAACATTCTTTTGCAAGTACTTTGTAGGGAAAGTTTGATTGATTTTATTTTGGCTTTTAAATTGAAAATTCGCTCAAATTTATAAGAATATTTGATTATGGATAAAAGAGTCCACAAGTGGTTGATTATATTGGAGCAATGGATCGAAATAATGCCTTGATATTGTTTTTTATTGAAAGAACATTTAAAAATGATAGATCTTTCCACATAAAGAACCAAAGTTCATTTACTTTGATTCGCATTTTCAGATAATTAAATTTATTCACAAATTTACGTAGGAAGGAAGCGAATGCACACAGCTTGTTCAAGTATATTACATATTTGTATCGAAATTCCACGTTTTTTAATGAACCAATTTAAACTGACCGTTTTGTCAAAAATGTAATAATTAGTTTACGAGGCGAAAAATTATAATCACATAATAAAAATCGTGTTGATCATTTTTTATTTATGAATTTTGATGACAGACGATCCATTCTAATTGACATCTATTATAACCTAATTAATCTAATTTTAGCTGTGAACGGTTAGAGAAGAGTAAAATTTAAAAAACGTAAAATCCGTATTTTATAGCTATTAGCGTTTGAACTTTTGACTGAAGTGCTGAAAATAAAATTACTATGCGACATCAAACAGAAATAAGTTTTTAGCGCGATTTTCCAGTTCATGAATTTTTCAGAATTTAAATTGTGAAAAGTTTAACATAGTATCGTTAAGTAGTAGCATAGTAGTAGTTTTTACCATTAAAAATGCTAGAGGCAGTTTAGTTTGGTTTTATTAAAAATGATAAAGATTTTCTATTAATACATTTTTCTTGATTCCAGAAGATCAGTAATGAATTGTCACTGAAAAAAGTGCTGCAGATAGCTATCATGTACAAATGTTTACAACTTGTAACAGATTGATGTGAAGTTTCTAAAATCAGCAATTTAAAGGACACTGTTGTTCTACATGGATCAAGCTGTGATTACATTTGCCAAATAAAAAATACGTAGTAATAAAAAATTACATTACATTGTGTAAAATCTGAAAATAATCTCTATAAAACTTACACAGCAATCTAATTGCATTTTTACATTCTTTGTTTATTTTTTTTTTAATTTGCATGAACAAACTTCTTGGAAGCTTATTTAATTAAGGCATGATTGGAAAAAACAAACTGTTCATTGGATTAATCTACCAGAAAATCAAACAGATAGTTGATGTGAATTTACAAAGAATTTTTCAACGCATGTTTTTACAGAACATTCAATTTCAAAATTGTAAATTCTTCTCAGAATACTTCTACTGCTGTAATAATATAAGCTGAATCAGTTGGTGAATTTTATGTCATTTTGTTTTTATTCTGAATCCACATTCTTTTATTTTTCGCACTTAAGATGATCCCAAAAATTATTTTAATGCTCTCTCAATAAAGATTATATCTGATTATAGGATTTACCCAGTAATTTCAATTGAGGGACTTTTGGTTCAATTTAGCCATTCAGGTATACACAATGGATCAACATTAATGGAAGTCATTATCGTTATATTTATCCATATATTCCGAATATATTCTAAGTCAATGAGCTTAACGCAACAAACTATTGCCTATAAAAAGCAATATTGAGCCGAATTTATATCAATTACCGTCCTGTTACTTTATCAGAACCTTCGATATCAGAAATCAGTATCACCAACTTTTCCTATTCAAAAAATAAATAAAAACCATTCAAATTGTTGCCCCAACGTCTTTGAGATTGAATCATAGAATTGAATCTTACGATAGCTCCAGTCAACCAAATAAATTCAAAAAATAAGATTGCAATATTATATTGAAAATTTTTTATGGCCTTGAAAGATGATGATAAAGTAAATGAAGCATTCAGACTTTAAGTACTTGAAAAGCTGGCACAGGATTTTTGCAGCGTAAGAAATTGACAGGAAATTACAAATGTGTCGATTCAAAGAACCCTAAAAAAATTATCGCTTTTAGAAATTTTTTGACTCATATTTATCGAATGATGTGAAATTTTTTTAGGAAAGAATCTCTCAATATAATAAGCTAAGAAAAATATTTTTTTAAAAAAGATTTTCCATACTGTACAGTTTTGTACTTTAATATTGAGTAGAAATTCCCCCCTCGATGTGAATACTCCTTGAGTCTAATAAAATATGTTTGGTAGCTAAATACAAGTACTTATATCGTTTAAAAGAACATTGTAGCAAGCTCACTTTTGATGAACTTGAACCTTTTCACAAAACTGGTGGCACAAATGTGTAATAGGTCAATCAAGCGTTATCCTAAAGCTCGAATACCCAACCAAACTTAGCAAAAGGAGCATTAATAATCGGAAATTATGCTTTCTGAAAATAAAAGTTAAAAGCGTTTTAAATTTTTATATCCGGAAATTTCTATAAAGGAAATTCGTCTTTCATTTCAAGCTGGCAGATTTTCATATAATTTCTTTATATAAAAAATTATCAAATAAAATTGAAATTGGGAAAAATTTATGAATGATAAATGGATTGGGGATTTTTGATTAACTTCGGATTAATCATGTATTTTGGACATTTTTTCGTTGGTACCGAAAGGGTTATGAAGGATTTTCATTCCCACAGGATTTAACGAGATTTTTGTTGATTGATAAAATGTGAATGGGATATTGTCTATTTGATCCATGGTTTAATTTAAGAACTTTAGTAGAATATACTGACTAATAATTTTCAGATATTTATTATCAAATTAATCGATTTCCCAACAGCCAAAACCACCATCACTAATTCAATGGAACGGTCGAGAATCATAAAAAATGTAGTTATGCAAATGAAACCAATTACAAGCACTTATTTTTAGAATAAATTTTATTTCAAAATAGCTCATTTCAAACATGTTTTAATTCAATTTACAAACCAGAGTACCTGTCTAGCAAATTTACAACAAAACTTCCATAAAAAATATTTCTTTTCTAAATTATATGAATTTCTACAATCTGTGCCAAATGTCAGCAGAAAATCTAATTGTTCGTTAAATTAAATGAATTTGTCGCAAATTTAACTTTCAACATTAAAAAAATCTTATTTTAATTCATGTTTTACTTCCTCGTCTTCTTAGCTCCATAAAAATTCACTAAAAACTTCCTAGACTTAACCAAAATTTCAACACAAGTCCCATCTAACCCTTCCTTCTTCAGCAACTCAATATACTCAGCATCCTTTTCTAAGAACTTCAAAGCTCCTTCATTCTTTGAAAGATACTGCAAATTTGCGCAATGATTTTCCACAAACATTTTCGATAAATCCATAATTAACTGAACATGCTCACGATCAATTCTCTTGTAGTCGTTGATTCTTACAATTGTGTTTAAAAACTTGGCGTAAGTTGCTGGCGTCAATTTTGTTTTGGTGAATTTCGGCAGAATAATCAGCAAAAGTTCCAGAAGTTTTCCTTGCAAAATTAATTTTTTCTGTCTATTTTGCTTTCCATCCAATTGCCTCTCTAGGGCGATTGAGATATTTCCAATTAATTGAAGAATCATGTCGATGGTGTCATACTCAAAAGCTTCAACAGCCGTTACAATTTGGTGCAGCCACAAGACCAATCCAAATCTTTGCGATAAAAATTCAATTTTGGTTGTTTTGACTACTAAACGGTTCAAAATCTTCAAAATTAATAAATCAATTTTCCGGTCAGATAGTGGACAATTGTAGCACGACAAAAACATTTTCAGCAAAGGTGTGTTATTCAGCAACAAAAAGTCAGCATCGTCGTTAATCCCATTCAGTAGCACATTCATCAAGAACAGTCTGTGTTCAATGTGCTGTACGTCGGAGCTATGGAACAACAAGAAGAACTCGGGAACTGTGGAGAAAGTGAAGCTGCTTTTGGCCACTAGAGAATTGGATACGACGTGATAAAGAGTGTGTAGTGTGTTTGGGAGAATGTTTCCGATCTCAGCCAAGAATTGTGTGGTAATGGAAGCAGGACGTGGGAAGGCGGTGAGGTCGGAGGAAGCAATCTCGCTGATGCCGTACTGAACAGAGTCGTACAAGCGGATCCAAATTTCTTTCGTCATTCTATAATATTACGGGGAAATAGAAACATAAATGAATTAGTAAAATTATATAAGTAGTCACTTTTTGGTTATTACAATATTAGAAATTTTGTGCATTACAATATAAATACTCACTTCTTATTCTCAGAACTTTCCCTGAACTTTAACAGCACATGAGCAGCTAAGAGTCTCATATCCTGATCCACCGAGGACAAGGCAGGCCAAATAAGCGAAAGCAAGTTATTTTTAATCGCCGTTGAAGTAAAATCCCAAGTACTAGTCGAGAAAATCATGTCGAAAAGTGGCAAATAGAATGCTGGGTCATAAATTGTTGCCAGCAGTGTTTCATCAGTTGAAGCATCGAATTCCTTCTCAAAAACAACCGGAGCTTTATTATTTGAATTATTTTCAATTTTCTTCACTGATTCGCTCATTTTTCTCCAAGTAGGGAAGTTATTGACAGTATTCTCCAACAAAGTGCTATCAAAGGAATTCAGTAGCTTTTGTGTAAGAACAGTTATGTCGTCAACAGTGTTTTTAGTCTTTGCGAATTCCTGCTCAGAGTAGTGAGCCAAAGCAGTTGACCCGAAGAGGAAGGGGCGCAGTTTGTGCATATCGATGTTGCATTGAAGCTCCAGATATTGGATCAAGCTGAGAATCATTTTATCGGCTTTTGATAGAGTTGCTTGGTAAGCTGATAAGTAGATTTGAAGCTGCTTTTCATTAGCGATCTGTAAATTTCAAAGAAATATATTAATTACATGAATTCACATAAATTTCTCGAATATAAAATGGATCTTCAATAAATAGATAAAATATCTTACCGTATGATTCTTCTTGACCAGAGCGTGCAGTAAAAAGAAAACATGATATTTGGCGTCACTTTTACTTTTAAAGCTAAAAATAACTTCAAAGAATTTTGAATGCGTGAAAATCATATCAAAGATCTGCGCTGCCTCTTCTGCCTTGCTGTTATCTTCGTACATCTGCTCCACAATATTTCCCAGCAACATTAAAAGTGACGATTGATCTTCATCTTGAACTTTTAAGCCATATTTCAAGCAAGTCTTGTAGAAAGTTTCCCAGTGTGCTGGGTTGATGAGTTGCCAGTCCATTTTGGCGTCTTGTTGGAGCCAATTTTGGAGGATCTTCACGCGTTCCATGCATACTGAAGACTTTTTGTTAATCATGATGTTGAAGAGTTGCAGCCAAACGTTGATAAAAGTACTGAACACTTGAGGATCTTTTTCTTTCATCGCTTTTTCGAAGATTTTATGGAGAACTTTTAGTTGATATAGCTCCGTATGCTCGAATTTGTAGGTCTTGAGGCACAAATCTTTGCACTCATTGGCTGGCAAGCAAAGTTCGATGAGTTGTACTGAACAATCCGCATTTTCTCGGTAGATTTGAGCGGCTTTGTTGGGTTTCTCAATGGTTTTTAGGATACCATTTTTATATTCTGAAAATATGTTCTTCAACTTTTCTTGTGATTCCTTGGACTTGAAGATATTTTTCTTGAATGCAACGTTTAGAAGTGGGTAGAACAACTCTTTGCTATTTTTGTGTATTTTATTTAGGCTCAATATATTGGCCAAAAATATTTTATTCAAGTTGTCGTCCCGCTCAAAGATAAAGCAGAGCAATTTTTGGAAGCTTTTGGAAGCTGATTTTGATTTCAGAATATCTTCATCACCTGGTGGTGGAGAAAAAACCATCTCAAACAGCTTTCCCGACAAATCACCAATGTTATGGCAAAACACTTGCAAATATTCATGGAATTTCAATTCAAAATCCTCCAAATTGATTTTATCGTTGTTTGTGAGCAAAAATTTCATGTAAAGTGCTTCCAGGCTCTGAATTTGCTCTTTTGAAAGAGGTTCTTCGTTAAGTTCAATCAGTCTATCCAAAAGGAAGATCAATAGCTCGCCAACTAATTTATTGTTGGGATTTTGAACGTTCAGCACTTCTTTCAGCACTTTTAAGCAATTTTGGTGAGTCAACTGGAATTTCTTGAGAATGCTGATAATGTCTTCAACTTTGATAACTTCCTTATTTTTGGAAGGTAACGCAGTTAGTGTGAGAAGCTCTATAAGATCCTCCACAATTTTTGAGCGATAGCTGGAAGTCCACAATGTGAATGAACTGTGAGTTGAGAGGAGTTCAGCAAACTGTTCCACAATTTTGGTGGCTCCAGTAATCTTCACAAGACTGAAATGTTCCAACAATCCAATCTGGTCCTTGAATAAGTGCTTGATGATTCTTTCTGGATTTGGCATTATTTTCAGCTCGTTGATCTTGTTGGCCACATTTGTCGCAACTTCTGCTTTGTTCACAATTTCCTCAATTGCTTCTAAAGAGGTGGGCTCTTCAACCTGCACCTCCACTAATTTACCATAGAAAATTGTAAAATAGTGAGTTAACACTTCAGCGTCCTTGTCATCCTTCATCTGATCTTTTTTGATTAATTTAACAGCATAAAATATGATTTGAGTTAAAAGTATCAAAAGTTGCTTTTCATTGGTGACCTGGAAATCTTCTAGAGGTGACATCACTTGCCCAACGACTAACTCATTTAACTTGCAACAGAAGAATTCTTTAGCAGGCTCAATGTACTTAGACAAGGAGAGAATCTTTCCTTTTCCCTGATTCTCTTGCTTTTTGATGTATTCCACGATTTTCGTGTTCAAATCTCCAGCTTTCTCTTCTTCCATTAGAGCAACCAAAGATCCATCAGGCACAAATTGATAAAGCAGCAAGAGAACTATTTCAATGTAATCCACGATTTTGTTGAGTTTGCTGGTGTTTTGCTTCAGCATTTTAGAGAAAATTGGGCTCAACGTGAAAACTTCTTGATAATCTTCAATAACATCTTGGTCACTTTTGTCGATTTTTGTGAAAAGAGTCTAAAAAATGATTTATGATTAATAAACTTGAAACATTTCCAATTTAAATGAATGCGTACCTCATAATCCATCACTCCATTCAAAGTGCTGACAACATTTGAAATTTGAGCGTCATCATTCTTAACGGCTTGCAAAGTCTTCACAAACAAATCAGTCGCTTCCTTAATGCGTTTCTTCTCAATAAAGGTAAATGCTTCGATCCACAAGTCAACTTCAATAGTGTGCTGGGTTTCGAAAATACCAGTGTTGACTAAGACGGCGTTCAAAAGAGCTTTGGCTTCATTTTGATAGATTAGGTTGGTGCTGAAACAGTAGACTTGCACAAGAGCCTAGAAAATAATGTTGAAACGAATATTTATATTAAATTTGAACTTGAAATTTGCTATAAAACATACCTGAAAGATTTTCTTAAACAATTCAGATGAAACATCCAAAATAGTTGGCTCCAAATGCAAAATAATCTTGACCACTTTCATTTCAATCTCTAAATTATCGCTGTTGCTTAAATTCTCTTCTCCCTCCATCTCTTCCAAATTATACTCATAAATCGGCCTCAGAACTTCCAAGTAATCGATGACAGAAGGAATCTTCTCAATAACCGACGGAAAGTTTTTGATCATCAGCAAAAGAATTTCGAGTGTGTGTTTCAGCTGATTCTTGACCGTAAGCTTATCTTCCTCGTTGGTGGATTGACGTGTCTGATAAATGCTTCTGTAGAGTGAATTCAGGATCAAGTCAATGTTGGGGAAGAATGTAAAAATGTGATTGATGACATCAAACTTGATTCTGTGTTTTTCAAAGTGCTTCAAAGTTGTAACGTTTTTCAGTTCTTGCAAAAAACCACAGCACAGGTTGAGTTGAATCAGGAGCAGATGCACTACGTTCTCACGTAACGACAAATTTGAGATCTAAAAGAGGATAAATAATTTTAATTTTTGTTAAATAAATTATAGGATAAACTAAATACCTGGATTAAAGCTCTCGCTTCCAAATTCTTCAAAATAAATTGAGAAATTGAAAGCTTAATGATGTTCGTGGATATTTTTTTGGGTTCCAGCATAACCAAGTGCTGCATCATCACTTCCGGTTTCAAATTCAACAACAATCTTTTGGTAAAGTTCACGCAAATGAACCAATCTGTTTTGATTGCTGGCACTAGTCCATAGACGAGGCGATTTAGGACATTTTGCATTAGATCTGGGCAAGCGCGAATAATTTCGATAGCTAGCTCTGATGGATATTCCTGCTGCCACATCAATTTAAACCAAACTAGAACTTGCAGTTGGCGAAGGTTTTGTCTTTTCTCAGTTAAGGCTTTAAAGACGATTCCATGTTTCTTAGATGTCAGCAGTAAAAGAAGAAATTGATGAGCAATGTTGATTACACTTTTTTGATCTTCTTCATTGAATGCATAGAGATTTGACTTCAGAGGTCCTTTCCACTCATACAATTTTAAAATTGATTTAATCACTTGATCTGTGAAGATTTTCAACTTTTCAGGCTTGCTGAATGTAGGTGATATCAAAACATGCTTGGTTAAACTTGTAAAAACAATTTTAATGATATCGAAACTGTCGTGCTGCAAATCTTGCATAAAGAACTCGAACAAGTTCTTTTTCTGCATGATCCTTTTTCTTAAGGTGACATTTTGGTCGTCTAAAAGAAAACCCAGCATAAAATGCACAAAAGCTAAACGAATGCTTTCTTCGTAATGAACATCGTTCTTTTTTGGATCAGCTAAGCACGAGTAGTTATCATTTCCAGCAAATAATTCAACGTTCTTCAAGATGTCTTTGCCCAAAGAACTATCTAATGACACTGAGATACTAAGAATTTTTAGCATCAGTATTCTGTTAGCTGGTTCCGAAGCGATTAACATGTTGTCAATGCTTAGTTTGTTGCGATTCACCAGAAATTGTAGTGATTGAATAGTTGATTCAATGTTTTCTTTGGATTTAATGACCTCAAAGAGAACCAAACGCAAAACTTGATACAGACCACCAATTTGCTCGAGACTACGTTCTTCATTATGCTTAATTGCTTCTATAATCTCTAATGGTTTGCCACCATTCTTTACGAAAGCCTTGACAGCAGTTGTAGACTTCTCAGAAACTTTGAGAAAACGTTTTACATCTAGAAAATACAAAAATTATTAATAAATTATCCTAATTATTGTTGCTTGCTCGTGCCTTCTGCAAAATCATTAATCTTCAAACTTTGCCGAAATTTCCTGGCATCAAATTTGACGATCTCTTGCTTTTCTTCAGCTTCTTCTACAACTTTCTGCTTTTTAAGAACTCCCTCTTCTTGCTCTTCATCACTTTCTTCCTGTTTCCGCTTCATCTTGGTCATTGTTTCAACTTTTATCACTGCATAAAATTTTTGAAAATCGCTCGGAAAATCTTTATTTACAAAAAAAATCCAGCATGTGTTTTCACTTGCCTCACATTGAGGGGGATGTGAATATATACTATTTGAAGAGCTCTCGCTTGTTTTGACAGATGAGGGGAATTTGATGAATAATTATAAGGGCGAATATTTCAATACGAGCTCACAACTTGAGCTCAAACAATTCGATTCGAAAAAGTCGTTAATCGGTAAAAATTAGACACTTAATTTGTCGCAGTGCACATTAATTACAGTTTTAGTCGTTAATTTATCTGTTATTTGCACTAGTTTTGTTTGTGAACCATCATAAAGTCACGATGGATGTGTTGTTATCCTCATTGGATCGCCTAAGCGGTGTAAGAGCAAATGTCGAGAAATGTATTGACGTCGAATATGAGGTGAGCATTTCAAAACAGTTTTTAATGTTTTTGATCTTAATTACACAATTTCTTGGTGTCTAACAGGAACATGACAAACGTTTGATAGAATTCTTAAACCGAGCTAACAGTTTGGTGTCAAACCCGAAACGCACAAAGAGACTAGCTCAAATTCCAGTCTTAGCAGAAGATGGTAAGTGTCGGATTCTTTCAAAATTGAAAATTAGTTTTTATATAATTTGTGTTGCGCAGCTATTACAGACCGCCAATCCAATGGCTCTGAACCCTCTATTCTGGAGCTCACCCAAACTTTGCGACCAGTTCGCACCGCAAAGACCAAGGCGTCTGAAAACTTGGTGAATATCCTTTCTAACTATTTTCTATTTTCAGCTGCATCATTATATATTAATCAATTCTTTTCAATTTGTAGAAAGAACCGACAATTAACGGCAAAATGAGAAATGATAACAATGTGGTTGTCAAAAAAGAGAAAGAGGATAAAATCGAGGTGCCTTCTCGTTCGTCATCTAGTGCAAAACCCCAGACTAAACTTCTGCGTGGTAAATCTTCTGATGAGGGTATTTCTAGCTTGGCTTCAGAAAAGGAAAATAATGGTCCTCATAAGGTGAATTTGATGGTCTTTATTGTTTTGAAATATAATACTAATCAATTATTCTTATATTGTAGAGAAATAACTCTAATTCAGTCGAGATTATTCTAACAAAAGCAGTTCAAATCGATCTTTGTGATGACGAAGATAATGCTACTGAGAAAATGCCACCTCCTATGCTTCCAATCACTAAGGTTGCTAAAAAACCAAGAACCAGGCAGAAGAAAGAGGCATCGGCAAATGACTCGACAGCATCGTCATCTAGCACTGAGAGCACAAAACGAGCCACCAGATCCAAAATCAAGAAAGAGCCGGTTGAGAAATCTATTCAGGAGATTTCTGATGTCACAGTTAGCGAAGAATCTGATAATGGCGGAAAGAAAAGACTACCTCGCACGAAAAAAACGCACAAGCCAATTATTATCAAAGTTGAACCTGAAGAAGAAATAGTTGAAGAAATTGAACCAGTTAAGGTGCCTAAAAAACCAAAATCAGTGCAAACAGCGGTTAAAATTGCCAGTCCAGCTCGATCTGAGCAATCTGTTTATGAAGATGCTGTGGCTGAGAATATCGAAAAGATTGTAAGACATTATTATAATATCAATTTCAAAGTTCTTTTACAAATTTCAATTTATAGATTCCAGCACTAAATGCTAATGACACTTTTAATGTCCCAGCTTCTGATGAAACTTTCAACATCCCTTCTGAAGAGATAAAGAGCGCCAATGTCAACGAGACTGTTATTCTTGAGAAAAATGTCTTGCACGACAGCATTATGACAGAAGATAACGATGAGGAAATGCCACTGGCTGTATTTAAAATTCAGCCAACTAAATTTGCTACTCTGCCAGCGCGACCAGAATTGAAGCCTAAACCAACAACTTCTTACAAAAAGGGAGAAGTTTTCAAGTAAGTTTTTTTTATAATTCACATAATTAATCTTTATGGCTTATATTCTTGAAACAATTTCAGCGTTTTTGAAAAGAGCCCAGTAAAAAAGAAGGTGGAAGCGTTTGAAAAACATGCCATACAGAGTATGAACACTCCTGAAAAATCTGTTGGAATGGTACGTGGCGCTTTGGCAAAGCAGTATTTGCAAAACCATGGAAAGGTCACACCAGCACACTCCAAAATAGCTCTACCACTAAGCAAATCGAACACGCCATCCAACCAACCAATTAAGCCTGTTGCATCTTCTTCAGCAATTTCTGCCTACAAAGTCAAGCCGCTTACCAAGAAACTTCTCTCCAGCAAATCCCTGTCATCTGAGTCACTCGACGATGTCAAAAAAATGCAGATGAACGATGAGAAACGCAAGGCAAGAGATGAGAAAGCCAGAATGGTTCAGTTAAAACGTGAGCAGCTTGAGAAAGAAACTGCTGATAATGCAATGAAGGCTTTGAAAGAACGCGATGAAAAATTCGCCAGAATTATGCAAGAAAAAGAAGAAAAGCAAAGGGCTGAGTTGCTTAAGAAAAAAGCCTTGAAGGATAAACAAGAGAGAAAGTACCAAGAAGAATTGAAGCGGAAAGAGAAAATGGCCCTGATTGAACAAAATAAACGGTGAGTAACAATATTTTGTAATAATATATGAAATTTCTAATAAGTTTTCTTTTCTAGTGAAAATGCTGAAAAAGAGTGTTTGCAGAAAAGCATGCACAAGCAAATCATTCAACAGAAAATCATTCAGCAAAAGAAAGAGGAAAGCAAAAATGCTTACAACTTTGATATGCTGAATACTGATGATTCAACAGATGATGAGGCTAAGCCAGTGTCTCAAAAGCGTCCACCACCTCCAGCATGGAGCAAAAGTAAGATTTGAATTAAAAATTTTACATTTTACTAACACTCCTCTTTATTTTAGATCCTGAGCGCAAGAAAACAATCGAAATGCAAACGTACATCAATTCGCGGGTAATTGACACTCTTTTCTCGGTGCATCCTCTATCGGTAGACCTCAAGGAAATCTTCCCCAAAATTGATGAGCGCAAGTTGATCCGCAATTCAAGTGCTGTTTGGAGAACACCACCAAGAATGTCTCAAGTCCCATGAATCAGATAGATGATTTATATCACTACTTCATTTTACTAACTAATTTTCATGTATTCGCATTTAGAGTTAATTTTTTATTGGAAATCTGTAGGTATTTTTTAAAATATATTTTTTTAAATTCAATTTGTGGATTCACTTAAATATGTAATAAAATTCAATATTTTTTGAAGATTCAGATATAGTGAATTAAAGTTTTTTTTATTGATCATTGAATTTTTGAATTTAAATTTATGTTAGGTATAGTTAATAAAAAATTAGTTATTGTTCTAGTTTGTAAGATGTAAATGAATGGAAATAAATAAATAATAATCTGAACATTTTGTAAAACATCTAAGAAATGCGATACATTTTAAGACCTTTTATTCGTAATAAAATGCTATGTTATTTATTCCAATTTTCTTCAATATTTTCTAAATAAATTTTACAATCAAAATTAACTAGAATATCTTATTACGGTATTACAATTATTATTCACTTCTTTTGCGGACTAAAAGGAATATTGATTCTTCCTTTTTTCAAATTTACTGCTTCCCAGCTAGAACATTTAAAAGTAGATCGATCCATAATATCAGTGTACAAGATTCCATTTAAATGGTCCATTTCATGTTGAAAAATACGCGAGCTCCAGCCATTTAGAGTGACTTCGGTCGCCACACCATTTTCCTTGAATCCAGAAGCTAGAACTTGTTGATATCTTGCTACATCTGCGTTATAACCTCTAACTGATCCACATCCTTCTTCAAAAACTTTCTTCTCAAAGTTCAGTACTTTCATTTCGGGATTGATAAGAATCTAAAAGTATTTATTGATCAATTACTACTTAAAATATTTAAACAAAATAAAGAATCTTACAGTGAGTGGAAAGATCTCCATTTCTCTATTCTTCCATACATCCTCAGAAAACTTTTTCTTTTGTTTTTCTGTTAGTTCCATAATCAAAACTCTCAATGAAATGCCAATTTGTGGTGAAGCAATTCCTACAAGCTCATAGTCTCGCATAGTACTTAGCATTCTTTGAATTAGGAAGCCAATTTCCTTTGTTGTTATAAGATCTTTAGGTACCGCATCAGCCACCTTTCTCAGAACTGGATCACCAATTTGCACTAAAAATGTTTCAAATTATAAATTCATTGATCTTCGCAGCATAAATATTTTAATTACCAATATGCTCATAAGGTGGTTCGTAGACGTCCGGCTTCAATAAACCTTTATACCAACTCATTCCACGAGCGTTTTTCAATAGGTTTTTATATGTTACAGGGCTTTTAAACAGCAAAAACATCAGAAAAACTTTAATTTTACTTATTGAGAAAAATTTATTATTGTTCACAATATTTTGACTAAAACAGCTGATTGCGCATAGCCGTAGTAAAAATGTTTTCATGAGGCTTCATTCATGAATTTTTGAATGATCAGATTTTTAACGGTATTTGTAACCATCCGTTAATTATGCTCAAAGGGAAAAAAATGGTGGATAGCATATATTTGCGTATGTAAGAAAAATAAGATATTGACAGTATTGGTAAAAAATTAAATATTTATCTTGATTCAACATTGTTTAAAAGATTTGAAGGGTATTTTATAATATTATTGGGGATTACCATTTGCAATTCAAATGCGATTTTGTATAAAAATAATGTGAATAAATCTGTGCCCGGAATGAATATTTAACCAAAAACAAGTTCATTGATGAGTGCATTACAAAATTAATCCTAGCTTTATCAACAACAAAAATCATTCATTTGCTTTTTATTACGTATTTAATTCCTTGTATTTGGAGCTTAAATTCAGTGCAGCGTCAGGTGCGAGTACAGAGAATTTTGCACTGTAGAGCAAAATAGAATCTTGCATTCCTATACCCATGAGAAATTTTAAATTTTTTATGTTGAAGAAAGTTGTGTTCGATGCATTAAAAATAAAGGAAACGCATTATGTGATCATTTTTCATAAAACGTTCACAACCTCCATAGACACGATTATTAATATTTGTATATGGGATTTTAATTAAAATTAAACTGCGCTGAATATAATTTCGTAATTAAAACATATATTACGCCTCATGGTTTACCCCTTATATTGGTTAAATGGGGATTTTATTATTTTATTAATAAAACCACAATTTAAAATGAACTTAAATTGCAAAATATATTATGTTATATGAACTGACATGCACCGTCCAAAATCAATCAACTAAAAAAATATTTTTTTTACGTTAAACTTTTTGTACATTTCATGGATTATTATTAGTATCATTAAAACACTTATTTGAACTGACCTTGAAATGAAACCAAATAATCATTGATTATGTAACGGTACTAGATTATCCATTAAATATGTCAATCAACTATGTTTCATCAATGAATAATTTAATAATTACTAGCTTCAGAATTATTCCTAATAATTACCTATACTACAAAATCATTTGTTTGATAGAATGCTCCTGAATTCTTTGAAGTGACACACAATATGTGTACAATTACCTAAATTGTTTGGTCATTCAATATGTTTAATCAGTTGTGTTCGTGTTTCAATGTCTACACTCTATAAGTCAATATGTATTCAACACTGAAATTTGAGGCGTTGAGATCCATTTGTGTAGCTGAAAGGATTGCAAATCAAGTGTTACAAATTATCCATACGCTTCTTAGAACTATGAACTCGCAGCCAAAAAACTTTTTCTAACGAACAAATTTATACAGAAAATGCTCTAACAAAGTTTTTATAATATTTTCCAAGAAAACAATAAAAACAAATAAAATTACATTATTTGTCATCATCGTTCTTTTTATTTATTGAATATGCAGTAACACGATACTAATCCGCAGGATATTAAATGATAGAGGAAATAATTGTTTTTCTCGGAAGTTCTCACTAAATTTGAAGCTGCGTTTTCAATAGAAGAAAAATTTGTTACTGGATACATCAACGAACAGCTTTTCTTGATTAAATCGAATTTAATCTTGAAAATGATTCTTTATTGAATAAGGAGTAATTTATAAATTGATACATTCCCGAGAAGGATAGAATAACCACATGTTTTACTATTGAAACTGTAGTGAAAATCTTGTGATTAAATTTATATATTTTATTAATCATTGGTAAATCGTGAATTCTTGTAGAACCGTGGTTAAATGTATGGTACACATTAGAGTATGACTGCGTCCAGATTCACATTAAAAAAATTGTAGTCATTATCATCAATTATACTGAAACATGTTCAAGTATGCGAAACATTAAAAATATTGAGTCTTATTAGTCGTTATAGTGGCTTACTTAATAATAAAACATGGATAATAATATTTTTTGAACTTTCGTTTTTTGACTGAAAATTCTTAAAAAACAAGGTTTCGTTGGTCGCATTTTTGGTTTTTGGGTCCAAAATTCATAAATTAAATTTCCGGCTTTTTGGTTGCTATTCATGAACCTAGCTAGGTTCATGGATAATATTATTTTTTGAACTTTCGTTTTTTGACTAAAAATTCTTACAAAACAAGGTTTCGTGGGTCGCATTTTTGGTTTTTGGGTCCAAAACTCATAAATTAATTTTTCGACTTATTGGTTGCTATTCATGGATAATTTAATTTTTTGAACTTTCGTTTTTTGACTGAAAATTCTTAAAAAACAAGGTTTCGTTGGTCGCATTTTTGGTTTTTGGGTCCAAAATTCATAAATTAAATTTTCGAAATATTGGTTGCTATTCATGAACCTAGGTTCATGGATAATATTATGTTTTGAACTTTCATTTTTTGACTGAAAATTCTTACAAAACAAGGTTCGTGAGTCGCATTTTTGGTTTTTGGGTCCAAAATTCATAAATTAAATTTTCGACATATTGGTTGCTATTCATGAACCTAGGTTCATGGATAATATTATTTTTTGAACTTTCTTTTTTTGACTAAAAATTCTTACAAAACAAGGTTTCGTGGGTCGCATTTTTGGTTTTTGGTCCAAAATTCATAAATTAAATTTTCGACATATTGGTTGCTATTCATGAACCTAGGTTCATGGATAATATTATTTTTTGAACTTTCTTTTTTTGACTAAAAATTCTTACAAAACAAGGTTTCGTGGGTCGCATTTTTGGTTTTTGGGTCCAAAATTCATAAATTAAATTTTCGGCTATTTGGTTGCTATTCATGAACCTAGGTTCATGGATAATATTATTTTTTGAACTTTCGTTTTTTGACTAAAAATTATTAAAAAACAAGGTTTCGTGGGTCGCATTTTTGGTTTTTGGGTCCAAAATTTATAAATTAAATTTTCGACATATTGGTTGCTATTCATGAACCTAGGTTCATGGATAATATTATTTTTTGAACTTTCGTTTTTTGACTGAAATTTATTAAAAAATTAGGTTTCGTGGGTCGCATTTTTGGTTTTTGGGTCCCAACCAGTGTTCGGAAAAATGCATGCCCGAAATAGTAGCAAACAAACTTTGCGTTTAAAAAGGTTTGAAACTGTCTGAAACTGTCTAAAACTCCAAAATCATTGTAAACATTACTGCTTCCGAAATTTAAATTAGAATTTTAATTGGAATAAGAGAGTCTCATTACATATTATAAGCGTCTGAATCATTCGTTGTGTCTGAAATGGTTTCAAAGAGACAGTTGAAAACATGTTTAGAACGTACAACATGGTACAACCATACAGTATATCGTTAAAAATGTACGTTTCAAACATTCCAAACCCTGGTATATTCCAAGTAAACTGCCAATAAAATGTTTTTGGGAATTTTATTCTAAACTGAACAGAGCTTATAAATTGGACGAAAAAAGTGTCAATTTTTAAATTCTAAAGTTTTAAGCTCTCGAAGTCTTGTGAAATTCATAAAGTGTAAATTAATTGAAATTAATTCAGACTTTGCCAATAAATATTTTTGGACACTTCATACTAAGGAATTTGTGATTTATTATATTAAATTTATTTAGGAGCTTTTGAGGGTTTTATCAAATAAAGCATCTTTTTCCATACATAAAAACCTTTCATTTTAATTCTATGACTTAAGTGAAATAAATAAATATTTCTACAGTACAAACTGATACAATATCGAAAAACAAAGTCAAGAGAAACCAATTTTCTTTGATCTATCATCTTATTGCATTATATTAAAATCATCCGTAATCATTCAAAGCACACAAAATTCTTGTTTTGAAAACTCACATTTCATCATATTTTATCCATTTCCTGAAGCTTTCATACATGTTCTGCAATTTCTTCAGATCCCTATAGAATTATTCTGAACAGTTCTTTCAAGCCAACTATCATTTGTTTTCAGCCGACTTTGTGCTTATGTGATTTTAGATAGTTGATTTGAGCATCAAAAGAACATAAATCATACAGCAGAGATTTATCTAGATAGTAGGTATAACAAAAACAAATAAATGTTTGCAAAACTATCACGAGATTACAAAAAATGTGTAAATATAAGTATTCAACAAGGGTAATAAATATAGATTCTAATATTAACATTTATGTAATCTTGTCTTGATATAATTTTGAGCTTCAAAATACTCAAGAATTAATTATTCATGCTACTAGAGCAATATTTCATAAAAATCTTTAAAGATTACACAAAAATAGTTCTAAGCAATTATTGTCATTTTACCACCAATCATAAACCTGCGTGCATAATAAACCATGCAATAAAATTCTATAAAACCAGCAAATTCCACAAAATAACTGAAATCAGGAGCTTGGATTTTATTTAGCGAAGCTCCTGAATGAAGAGAGTATCCTTCTGGAGAGAGAGAAAATATGCTAAAAAATTGGCGCAAGCTCTAACATTTAGCAGTTCTTCGAAAAATGATCGGTGATTCAGTGTCCTTCAAAAAGTTGACCAAGAATCATCAAGTTTATAATAATATTATGGGTGACATAAAGTTCAATGTTGATAAGAAACTTGTTGAGGGTATTTTTGATCTTATTTTGAAGAAATTATAAATACTTTTGAAACTATAATATTTTCATACTATTTAAATCCTGGTGGCAGACAAACACATTTTAAAAAGTGAAAAGAATTTTAACATTTGAAACATTTGTGGAATTTTTGTTTCAGACCAAAAGCTCATCAATTTAACATTACAATACATTAAAAATTCTAGAAAAATAAATTTGCGTACTTTTACACATAAGCGACAAAAAAAGCTGCATGATGAACAAAATTCACACAATATCAACACGATATCTTGTATAAACAATTTTTGAAAGGTTGCGTTTTCGCCTATGAAATCTTTCTAAAAAAATGTGATATTCCTCAATATATTTGCGAACGCACAACGTAAAATCGACAGCATTATGAACCTATTTGAAGGGAAATTCAATATTATAAGCAATGCCAACAATTTTCTGTGCTTTGAAAAAATATTTGCTGATAAAACAAAATTCCATTTTTATGAAATGCTTTTCTTTTGCAAATCATCATTTCATGCAAATCTATTTTTTCGTGTAAACTTACTTTTTTGCACGTAAAGATGTTCAACAGAATATTGTCATAAAGAATATATAAATAACAATTCGGTTAAACATGATTGTCTGGAATTTTTTTAGTCTAATTATTTATGATATGAATTTATTCAAATTGGCATTCTCTGACATTAATTAATTGCATCAATAACAAATTTAAATTAATTTATCTAATAAAAATGTGTAGATTCCAATAGTTTCAATATATTATCATACTTTTCAATTATTTTATATCACTTTGAACTTTAAGACGAATCTGCATCTGAAATGCATAAATTGAAAATAAATCGTTTCTAATTTTCCGCCTGATTTGATCCGAATAAGAACTTAGTAGTCTGACTTGTAATAAATATTTTATATTGAATAAAAGCAGCTCGAAACTGATGAGAATATATCTTGACGATACTGAGAAGTCGATTCCACAAAGATTTTACCGAAGAAAAGCTTGGATTCAATTGAAAATCAAAGTCACTCATAAATATTTGCTGGAATATAGTTTGCAACCTCAAATTTTCCCAATCTAGATATCAATTCACGAAATGATGCTTCCAATAAATATTAATATCGATTCTCAGAACACTGTATTGCATCAATTTATTTCTGCTTCGAACAATCTTATAAAAAAGGACTTTTTCATAAACTTGTTCAATGTTCATGTTATCTTCGGTACTTATAACATAGTATTTTTAGAGTTTCGTGTACACAAATTAAAAACTCTATTCATAAACGCTCAAGAAAATCGGGACTTAATTATATATTTTGGTAAAAAAAAATATATTAGTAAAATAAATGAAATATTCAATTTTTGACCGTTTTGTTTGGAGTTTTAATCATGTAGTATGCATGTTTATGGTCAATATTTTAATTTCACACATTTCATGAAATAATTATCTCAATTTCAATCATCCATGTTATTTTGTTATGTGGTGCTTGTTTTGTCTGGAAAAATCCTGCACACATAAATCAGGATTGCTTGCTGAATGGAAAGTATTATCATATTAATTACAGGCCCCTAATCACAAAAGCTTACCATAGAGTTTATAAAGTGATGAACAAATATTTACTTTATTTTTATTGGATTTTCGGATTAACAATGTTGATGAAATGTAAAAAACGTTGACTCAAATTTATAATTAATATTATCAATGGAATATTCAGTTAGTTCAGTAGCAACACCATTGCATATGTTTTTACTCGCAATTAATTTAATCACTCCATTCATTTTATAGGATAAACATAAAAACATGTCTTAAGTGTGTGCTAATGATGTTAATTTTCATTCATATCAGTCCCACAAAACCAATTTAATCCAATATTCTTCCAAACAATTATTTTATTGGGTAGTATTTTAATTAAATAAATATGATTACATATTTCTCTTAGAAAGCTTGTCAAAATTTTCAGTGTTTCTCTTTCAATATACAATATTTCAAAATTAATTATGACCGAGCAGTTTGTAAGCAAACCTTGTAAAACAAATTAGAATAATATGGTTATGTTTATTCAAAACACGTCACGCTCGATAAGAAAAGGATTGATTTTATGCCAAATTTGATGAAAACATGAAGTATCAATAAATATTATTAAATAAAATTATGCTTCATTTAAACATAGATCTAAATTTCATCAGCTAATATTTAAAAAATTGATTTTTCTTCTGAAACTTGTGAAGAGAAAATGAGATCCATCAATATCTTATTTCATGTTATATAGGCTAATTTTATCTCCTATACTTTTTTTGAAAATGTGAATGAAGCAACCAAAAGTACTTAAAGTAATAATATAAATTATTATTATTAAACGAATCCTCCCAATCTATTTAATTTCCAAAAAGTTATGCATCAAATTTTATGAACCCTTTATTGTGATTTGGGACGAAATTGTTTGTTTTTCTGGGATTATGGCTTTTTGTTATTCGCATTTGTGTAATTTGCGCAACGATCTGGGCATAATTTCAGATACAATCCGAATTAAAGGCTTTAGCAAAAAATAATAATCGAGTTTTAATTCTACGAAAGAGTGATCAGACTTTTTGCCCATTTGCTGTTATTTAATTATTGGTTGAAAAATTCTTTGGAATTTTTTTGGAAAATGTTTTTAAATACTCAAGTAAATTTAATATTCATGAAAACATTGGAATATTTTACACCTACGCCACCTCCAACACAAATTCTATGAAATTCCTTTATTATAGCTGGGTGGAAATTGCTATGTTCTTTTTTGCGGTGGAAAGTAAATTACGAATCGGCTCAAATATCAACATTGTCAAGCATGGAAATTATATTTTGATACATTTCCTTCTTTTATAAGGTAATGATTATCCATAACGTGTTTATTAGGTGGGAGTTGTGTAGGTCAGGTTGCTTTTCTTTACATAGAAATGAAAAGTCTTCCAATCGTCTCCCAGCGTCAAAACAATATAATTGGCTCTTTTATGGGTCTCAACGGAATAACTTACTGAAATCAGATTCAAAATATATAAAAACAAAAACATATCTGTGTTTCCAAAAATATACTTTTATTTGTTAAATTATTTAGTTAAATTTGTTAAATTGGAAATAACAAGCAAAATTTTAATTTTACGTGTCATAAACCTGAGTATTTAAATTTGAACACCAAGTCTCTACTCGACAAGGACCCTTTTAATCGAGTTTACGTGTATTTTCCAAGAGTGCCTGTAGCCAACCTCAAGCAATAAATTTACATTCAGAAGATTTTTGGAAACTTTTGGTAATGAAAAATCCAAATTCAATTTGAATTAATAATTAAAACATAAAATCACGTTAAATATTTACTGACAAACACAGCCTGGTAAAAGGAAGTTAATAATTTTTTTTAAAGCCTTTGTTAGTTATAAAATATTCACATATTTATTCGCCTGGATTTTGAGTCAAAGAGTTTGCAAAAGTTTTAAACATATATTTTTATTTAGAAACCAGATCTAATAATCCTTAAGATTAAGATACATTTAATTTAACAAATCCTCTAAAAAACTATTTCCATTATAATTTCCTCTAACCTAGAAAAACAAATTGGGGAAAAGAAGAAATTCTCACCACATCCAATTTCTTTTGCTGTCCATAGTAATAATAATCAATTGATTGTGAAAAATCAATTTCCTCTAGCAAACACTATAACAGACTTTACCAAGGGAGCCTCAAATTCGCCAAACATAATTGATATAATTAATTACGCATTGTTTGTCCCCATTTACAAGCTATTTCCGTTATTATGGCAATTCATTACACACTAATTTCTTTGATCCTCTCCAATTATTTATTCAATCTATTCCTTGAGATCTTTAAAGCCTTAATTAAAAATTAATTGAGACGACTTGAGAACAGAATTCCCATTCAAAATATAATAAAATCGATTTTCATTTAAGTCAGCAATAAATGATTATTAATTGGAACATTTTTCTCGAGAACAATAAGGAGAACTTATAATGACCTAGATCAATCAGAGATTCATAGACGAGTTCAGAATTAATTGGAAAAGGATATACAGAAAAACGGTAATAAATATGAATTGGCGAGTTTCTGTTGAAATCTTTTAAAAGCTTTCAGAGCCTTTTTGACCGAGCTTGATTATATTTTTACCATTTAATTTTTGAGATGTTTTTGGGCATCAGAATATTTTTGGTACGTATAAGCTATATTAAGTTGACTGAGAAAGCTTACGCCTGTACTCTGAAGGCTTTTCACACGAACCAATCAAAGTAATAAATATTCAAAAGCTCTAAAAAATGTTATCATGCGAAAAGCTTCCACTTTCGTGACAACTCATGTTTTAGGATTTCAGTCAAATTGATGGATATGTAAATAATAAGCAAGAAATGTGACGCAAAAACCTTTTTGTTCATCTATCAAAGTTTTTTTGAGGGTTTACTTTCATTAATAACAATTCTTACTTTAATTTACGACCCTGATAAAAAGAAAACAAATCTTATTACATTTTTGAAAAAATACCAATTTATTTCAACAAAAAATTATAGACGAGTATTTAAATACTTATAAAGCTATAACTCCCAAACTCCTAACTCTAGTTTAATCATTTACAATACGGTATAAACAAGAATCTAGCTTAATTCGAATCCAACGCCACTCTGTATGGCATATAGAAGCCTCTCAGTCAACTGCTCTTCATTATCAAAAGCAGGCAATTTTAAAAGATTCATGCAGGTGCTGGCCGAAGGAAGTCTATCCAAGTCTCCTGAGTTTTGAATGCAAAAAGGTGGATCCAAGTCCTTAAAACCCAACAAAGGAGGTCGACTGCAGGAAGTTACAAACTTTAACAATTGTCGGCGCTGTAAATCATCGAACTTTTGGAATACAATCCAAAAAAGCTTGATGGTGCGATGTTCTGCACTATAATCTCCACCATATCGAGAGTGAATCATCAAATCAGTCACATCAACCGGAATTTCGGCTCCAGAGATCAGCACTTGTAATTCTTTGTTGGAAAACATGTACAGCCATTCGATGGGTAGAACATTTGCTAATCCTTGACGGAAGGATACGCATTGTTTGCGAATTTGTCGATTGAGCTTAAAGTCAGCCATTAATTGGATGTATTCGATGCGGTTTGAGGAATCTACGGTGATATTTGCGCCATTTGGTTTCAGTTCTTCTACACGGTTTTCACCCAAATCATCGATTATTACAGTAAAATCTAGGCCTAGGTCGCTAAAATCGCCATCATAAGCTTTTAAGGACATTAAACTGCGATGAAGTACTGGGAAAAGAGGAAAAATTTATTAATTTTGTAACATTATAAGTTGCGTTTTTTGTTTCATACTTGGGTCCAATGAAGCCAACTGATGAATATCAACATCAGAATGCCGCCCTGCTAACTTAGTGAGGAAAAACTCGGCTAGCGGCAGTTCGACTAACAAATTTTCATACAACGCCTTCCCCAACATCCTGCCAATAAAATAGTAGTGCCTTTGAAAGTCTTCAACAATCTTCCCAACACTAGGATTTGGGTATAACATGTTGTCCTTGGTGATCAAGAAAAATCCTCTGTGAGGGTCAAACGCCGCTTTGATAAGCTCGGAAAGGAATTCTCGGAAAACACCACCACCATCAACTCCAGCTTCTTCGAGACCAACTGTGTTGATAAGCTGGACTCTAAAACGGGAACGGAGGTCTGGTTCTGAAATTTGAAAATATGAATTAATTGATTTAATTAATTGATGACTTATAAAAATCAACCAACCATTATCTGGACTTAACTTATCAAAAGCGTCTTCGTATAAATGAGTTCTTCTCACAATAATATGAATTTGAGGTCCTTGCAAAAAACCTTGCAAGTCTCCCTGCGATCTCAATTTATCAGCTGCTAAAAGTCCTTGCAAAACTCCAACTCTTGTATTAAAAGAAACGACGAATGGAATCTCCCTCAAAATAGTTATAGATCGAATTTGTTTTGTAGAAAGTGGCGGTCCTTCTTCAACGTCTTTTCTGGTGAAATCTCTGATTGGCTGGAAAGGCCGAGGTCCTCGACGACGAGAAGTGAAGTGCAAATCCGTTGGTTTATCTAGGGGTAAGTTTAAGGTTTCTGCTATCCAGTGGCTGTCAGGACAAAATGTGCAGCGGAGGTCTCGATTGTGTAGTTGACGAAGAAGAGAGACGCAAACCTAAATAATAGTAAGATTTTGAAAATCGCAGACGAATTTCACTTTCCAGTTTTAAAACTCACCTTAAAAAGATGCGACCAAGTATTTTTATCTATCCCCATCCACTGACTCGTTTGTCGTTCATCAAAACTGCTGCCGAAAATATTTCTGTAGTGATTTTTTAAACTCGATCGAATTTCTGGGAACGCCAGTTCAACTAGTCCCAAAGAAATCTCTTTCAATGTAGTACTCAACAATACAATTTCCTTGATATGAAACGGCATCAATTTGTTTTTAATAGGTTCAACATTCGATGCAGCGGACGTGGAAAAGTCACTAAAATCGTTGTCACTGCTGCAGCAATAGAAGAACTCGCCATCATGAAGTGTAGCGAGGAGTCGAGAGAAGAGTGCACAGAAAGTCGCCAGAATTGGAACAATCTTATCACTTTCATATTTTGGAATTTGTATACCTCGTGAAAGCAAACTGATCGAGAGCTGCCCGTTCTCAGCTTTGGATGTAAGCAGGGTGTACCACAAAGTACGGATGAATTTCGGCTTAAAAGCCAGAAGGGTAAGGAAGCTAAAAATATTAAAATTTTGATTTAATATAAGATTTTCAAGAAAACTGAATTTGTTAAAACTTACCTATAATCAAATCTATTATGAGTCATTAAGCTGTGGCAGATTTTACAAGCGCAGAGCATAACATTGGGTTCATCTAGAAGATTATCGATACTTCCAACAATCTTTCTAACTCTTTGATGATCATTCAGCATCTTGATGACGTCGTTTAAAGTGGTGATTTCAATTATGGAGTACATTGGGTCATCTTGCTCAACATCAGATTCCGAGTCTGAGTCATCATTGGCATCAAAACGCTTGAAAGTATATTGAGAAGCTTTTGGGATTTTGTTGATATTTTCAACCATTGCTGCTAACACGTTGAGGTAGTTGTACAAGCATTTGTTATCTGTTAATTTATCTAAAATAAAAAAAATATCAATTTATTTATTCATTAAAAAATTATGTGAAACTCACCTAAGAACAAAGAGTCCAGTTTCAAAATTGAATGTAACAAATAACTGCTGAACTCAAAATCTTCTTTACATGCTTTTTTACTCGGTTGGTCATCGTTCAAATCTACCAGGATAGTTCTTCTTTCTTCTTGCTCTTTCTCGTAGGTATCACACAAAAATTGAATCAGCTGTATGAAAGGAAACTCGAGATTTGCAGCCAATCGAGGAATGATGAAGAATTTGATAGTTTTGCTATATTTTTTAGCCAAAATCTCTGTTGAGAAGGAAGCCAGCAGTTTTTTCTGGAAGTTTTTATCATCGGCAGCTGCCATAATTGAGAGAGGACGTTCCAGCATCTGAACCAAAGTCTCGGATATTTGATTGTGTGATGATGTGGACTCTTCTACATAAGTATTGTCTGCAATCTTTTCATCAAGTAGTTTTCGCACGTTGGCCATATATCCATGATCTATGAGATAGCTGAAGATGGATCTTAGGTAAAAAATTATTTGTTGATCATCAACGACAGAAAACTTAGCGAGGTGCTCGAATGAAGTGAAAACTTCTACCATTCTCATTGGGATAGCCTGAAACATTATTATTATTATTTATAATCTTGATTGATATTTACATTACATCATATATCAAAAAAATTTAAACACGTCACGCAACTTACAGCTGAGAATTTGGTGGAAAAAATCTGATTCATACATCGAACCAGCAACTTCTTAATTCGATAGTGCCAAACATTCTGGGAATGGTCACTAGTAAAAATTTTGACCAATAACTGCTGGACGTTCTTGATAATGAATTGCGACAGCAAAATCTTCAAATAAAACAAAGTAATTTTAAGGAAAACAAAATTAGTTATTCAAAACATTCTATAAATAAGTAGGAAATCAGACATATGATGCAATTTAAGTCTTACCAATCGATCTCCATCAGTGTCATTATAAAAATAGAGCAGTCTCTTGAGCAAGAAGTCGAGATCATGATAATCTTTAAGACCTTTTTCCTTCAAATGTTTCTCGAACTTTTCCCTTTCTAGCTTTTTAATTTTTTGCCTTGTCACGAATGATCTGATGTAGGATTGAATCTTAATTGATGAGTGTTGTCGTAGTCTTGCATTCTCACGTTTGTGCCGCTGGTCCTGGGCATTCTGAATTAAAGAGTCCTTATCCTTGTAAATTGAAAGATTGTTTTGACCAGATTGACCAGACAAATTTTGTTGAAGTTGCCTACGAAAGTTTCCATCAAAATGATACATTTTCTGGCCCTTCACACCAATAACGAGATTGATAATTGGTGAGCTAACTAATTGTGAAATTAAAATCACGCAAATAATTAACAAGAGCAATGACAAAGAAGTTTTTTCAAGTGACTGTTGCAGCTGAATACTTTTGACACAACACCAGCCCCTCATAATATATTTTTTACTCGCTATATACAGACAAAGTTTTTCGACTTTTAATTCGATATTCAATTATTTAATGGCCATATTGAGACAAATTGTGTAGTGCTGCAATCTACTAGACTCGCTGGTTCATCTTCTGATAGCTGTGCACGTTTTTGCTGGTGTTGTGAGGGTTGAAAGTGCTTAAGAATGAGTTTTTTGTTGTGAGTTTTCATAATTTTCTTTCTTTCCATAATTATTCATTTTTCTGTGCGAAATTAAAGGAAATCAATGAATTGAACAGCTTGTAAAAACGTAAATTAACATATTCGAGCAGACAGTTGCTTAATTAAATTTTCAGCTGCTCAATAAATTAATTTACTACCTACATGCAAACTTATATTTTATAAACAAAAGAAATAGTCTTAAAATAAACCACATCCTGTTCCAACTTCTGATAACAGCTGATAGTTTACAATTAGTATGCAAAGTGGCTACCGTTAATTGATCCATTAAATAAAAGTGTGAAAACTCAATTAGCGAACATAAATATGGTGCTCAAAATAACAGTAAATCTCGCGTAAATCATCGAATTTGTCATGCTAATCAATCATGATTCATGATGTTAGTTTATTTTATTAATTTTCACTTACTTCATTCATTATTATTCGAATGCGGCCAACCAGCAAATTTATATTATCCATTTCACGTTATTTCTACTTCCTACTTCTTACAAGTCGATTTTTTTGGTACATTTCGGCAGCGCTGGTCTAATTATTTAAATTGTTTTCATAACAATGTTGCTGTTTCAATTACTGTATTTAACCGTAGTTAAATGTTAAGCTGTTTAATTTTCTCTAAATACTTTTAAATCACCTTTTCATCCAATCACATCCTTTGTTGTCCCATTTTCATAATAAATATTTTTTACCTGCAGTAACCGGAGTGATAAGACTTTTAAAAAAATTCCAAAGAAGAACATACCAGAAGGGACTCATCAATATGATTTGATGAAACATGCAGCAGCTACGCTAGGATCAGGGAATCTTAGGAATGCTGTGCAGTTACCTGAAGGAGAAGATGTGAACGAATGGATTGCTGTTAATAGTTAGTTTCTAAATTAAAAATTATTTTATTTCTATTTAACACATTAAATACTTTTAGCTGTTGACTTCTTCAATCAAATAAACATGCTGTACGGAACAATAACAGAATTTTGCACGGAAATAACGTGTGCTATTATGTCAGCAGGACCCAAGTACGAATATCACTGGGCGGATGGTCAAACTGTCAAGAAACCAATCAAATGCAGTGCACCCAAGTACATCGATTACCTAATGACATGGGTCCAAGATCAGCTGGACGATGAAACCCTATTCCCGTCCAAAATTGGCGTTCCATTCCCCAAAAATTTTCAAACGATCGCCAAAACAATTTTGAAGCGACTGTTTCGTGTTTACGCGCATATTTACCATCAACACTTCCCCGAAGTAGTGAGGTTAGGTGAAGAAGCGCATTTGAACACTTCGTTCAAGCACTTTATCTTTTTTGTCCAAGAATTTCACTTGATAGACCGCAGGGAGCTAGCGCCCTTGCAGGAGCTTATCGATAAGCTCACGGCCAAAGGCTAAGCCTACTTATGCTTCCTAAATTACTAAATCATCTACAAATGTTCGAGTAAACCTTTTTGTGTCTCATGAATCACAACTATTAGATTTATTAGTTTTTAGTTTTTAAGTTTATAATTTTTTTTACTTTTTCCTTACAAATTTTTTTTCTTTGAATGTTTGAAGAAAAGTTTAAAGAATTTGTCAAATTGCGACAGCACACAAACAATTTAAAAGAATCAAATGTAAAAGAGTATGTGATATCGTCTTGCGGAACAATTGTGTAGGAAACTCGATTTGTTGCTGTTGTTGAACTAATCTCAATTGATCCTAAATCTCGCTAATATTATTTTTGAAGAAATTTTTTTTTGAATATTTCAATAGATTGTATTGAAATGTTTTAAATGCCAAAATTAATCGAAAATTATCGAATTTTCCCAGAAATTTCAATGTTATCGAAGATTTTAATCTTTCGATGATATTTTTGATTTTAATTTATTTGGTGAGTTTTTATTTTAAGAAAATTTAGTAGAGCTACGGCTGTTTGCTGCCCACAAGCAAGTTTGCGCTTAGCCACCTAATTTATTGTATTATTGATAAACATAAAGTTTTTGTTGGGCTGAAGGAAAATAAATGTTGAGGGAGCAAAGATAACTGATTTGTTACAAAACCATAATTTTTTATAAAAAGAGTATCGAACAGTTTTATTTTTGTTTGTTACTTAAACTATAGTTTGTTACATTTTAATGTCACATAATAAATTTCATACAATAAGTTACAAGAGATTTTCAAAATGCACTTCTGCCAAAATTTGAAATTTGCTGTATCTTTGCTCCATTCTGAAAAAAATCCTTATGCTACTAAAAGTAATACAGTGCATTTTTTCATTAATTCTGCTTTGGAGGCCGATCGAGAGTATCTTATCAGTATTTGAGCCGATTAGAACAAAAAGAAAGTGAACTCTTTATCTAATTACATAAGCCTTAAAAATTAAAATTAATCATTAAAATGCATTTTGATGAAAAAAGTTATTAACTTATTGGAAAAATTATAAAAGGGGTTGTTTGATAAGGTTGTTACCAAAAGAACAATTTTTTGAAAACTGAATATTAAGTTAATGTATTAGAAACGTGGTAAAATGTATGAACAACCCCTTATTAGAATGGTTTGAAAAAATTGTTTGAATTAATTATCGGAAAAATTATTAAAAATTGAGAAATTTTGAGCTTATTTCCGTTTTCCTTACATTTAATTTGAAAACCATGAAAAAATATTGTTATAAATTTGTAAATAAGCACCCAACACAATAAACATTTTGATAATGAACTAGATTTAAAAATACAGGAAAGGACTATTTTTTCACGGAATATGAAAAAATAAATACTTTAATCGATATTGTCGGTGTTTACGATTTTCCTTCGATTTTTTTGTTAAGTAGGACTCTAAAAGCATATTTTTAAACGTTTAATTTAATTTCTAGAATAGCAAGGCAAGAATTTAATTTTAAAGTACGAAACAACAATTGTGAAATTTGTAAATTAAATCAATAAATATGGAATATTATGTTCGATTATTTGCAAATCACAATAAAAATCACTAAAATTATGAAAAATATCTAAAATGTATTTTTATTAAAACAATTTTATCAAGGAAATTAATGGCAGTTTCCAAATTTCTGTACAGTTTCTATGGAGTATTTATTTTTAGTCATAGTCCAGTCATTTAGAAAAATTAAGATTAGTCAAAAGTCAAAACCAACTCATGCTTTCTGCGAACTTCATTCATTGGAATCATTTTCAACTCAATATACTTTTATATTTATCGTCATTCTGAAACCATGCACTGTTATCGCAAACAACATCCTTCCAATGTTTCGTTAAAGTTGTGTAATCTTCTCCTGTCCCGTTCAATTCTGGTGGAAAAATCTCTACATCTTCTGGACTTACTGGACATCCTCTTTTAACGAAAACTCGCTTTTTCATTTTGATAGACATGCATGCTTTAAAGATATCAAGTATCACATTTACGTAGATTGGAGCATTGACAAATTCTAGTCGTTGCGGTCGACATGGATAATTTTCCCAGCTTTCTACGGATCTATAATATTGTTTATATTTGTGATTAAAACGTTGGTAGGTCGACAGAGCTTAATATTACAAAGTATTTAATAAAAATAATTAATCATATCGAATTGCAATTGTTTTGTTCAAAAATACTCAGTAAGTGCAATTATTTTCAACAATTATTATTATCAATCAAATCACCTTTTAATGATGGTCGGAGTCATTTGTAAAGCGTGGCCTAGCCCAACTCCTTTCATATCAAAAATAGCACGAATTCCATAGATGGATATTTCTTCATTCTGATCGATTAGTAAATCTAATATCATTTTTGAAACTTTTAGCACATCATTCTGTTTATGCAATTTAGGATTATGAACTGCTGTTCGAACGATCACTATTTGTCTGTTTTCTGAATCTTTGATTCTTAAAGGCAGGAAAACTCCTAATTCTAGAAGTTCTAAAATTTCAGGTAGGAATGGATCTCTTTTATCGAACCATTCAACTCTTTCAGCACGCATGCGATAGTGGCTAAAACAAATCAAAGATCAAGTTTAATCTTAAATAACAATTGATGCCTTATCTATTTAAAAGGGAACTATTTGAATTATATTCCAATCGAATAAAACATTTTGATTGACATATCGTCTGTTGGCGACTTATACGATAATGTGAGTTATTCGCTGATTTAATATAGAAAAATATTAAAAGTGTCGAAAGCATTGAAAAAATTCGTGGAATATTATCACAGATATAAGAAAAATATTTAAAATCTTTGCTATCTCATCCATAAGAAACTACCGTCAAATAAAAATCTTTATTATTAAACACTTTCTCGCTCACCTTTTAATTTTTTTCTTTGTCAATTCAATATCATATTTTGAACTTCTCAAAAAATAGAGAATCATTTTAATATCTTTGTGCGCATTTATGCTCGGATTATCTTTCAACCAGTTCAAAATTTGTGCAACACTATCGGCTCTGGTGTCTGTAGTTTCTCCTAGAGTTTTTACTTGTTCTAGGGCGTTGACATCTAACCCACTGTTGGGATCAGCAATCATCATTTTGTTTTTGATTGATTTTGAGTCGTAAATCAATCAATTGTGTAAAATCTTATTATTTTGTGCACATGAACTCTTCACTTGCAAGCACAAACTCTAACTGAGAGCTTTACACTTGTTATCATTTTTTGTTGTTATTATCTTTTTTGTTCGGCGTTTTACTTCGTATATTTTGTATTAGTTAATGAACTTGCTTGTACTTGGTTTCCTATTTATTAATACTGCTGTAAAAATTAAAAGTAAAGTTTTTTCTTTTTCTCATTTTTATTTGAGTCTGTATTGGTTTCAAAGTTTCTAGTATTGAAAAGCTCATTGCAATGTTGTAATTTAAGCAATCTTGTGTTTGAGAAAAAATCTCATGCCGGTTTTGCATTTTAATAGTGTATATGGAAAATTGATGATGCATAAAATAATTGATTGGATTTAAATACCAAAAGCCACTTTTATTTAAATATTTCCAAAAGCTCAGATTTAGCGCGGTTCATTTAAATGCTACGTAAAACTCAGAACTCATGACATTTTTAAAATAAATTTACAAATTCTGAAGAACAGAAATTTTTATTCCTCGATTGGTAAAAATAACATTCAAATTATTTACTCTTTATAGAAAAAAGTCAATATTTGATTATACTTGTTGCTTATTGAATATTGATACTTCTGCAATCCTATCCACATTGCAAAATTATGTCATCAAATAAATAACGCCAATAAAATCGATTACAACTTAACAACTGTTATTAAAATTCGATTTATGTTTAATGTGTACATTGTACATGCGTTACACTTTTCATTTTTGAATAGCTATTCGAATAAGACTCTGTAAGTTGAAAAAAATTTTGATGAACTTCAAAAACGTGAACACATCATGATGTAGGAAAACACCTAAATAGTTTAACTGATTGGATTATAAACAATTATTACACATATATGTTCCGTGAGAATACAAATGAACCCCAAATTGCCAATAACTTTTAAAGCTACATAAAATGTTTATTATTTCTGTTTGATGGAGTTGCCTCAAATCCAAATACTTCAAGCGTACTTCAAATTAGTACACATGCAACTCCAACTCCATCTCTCCTATAAATCAATAATAAAATAAAACAAACACTGCATATTAATTAATTAGTTTGATTTATTTCGATGCTTTGAATTGAATAATTGGCAACTGTTAAATGTTTAAATTTTGTAACGAGCTATTCTATAGAAGGACATCAGCTTTACTCAACTTTAACCAACCAAACTCATTTTCAATTGAATCCACTAAGGCACTCAATAAGTGCTGTCTACGATAGTATTTTTTATTGAAAATCGTAGAACTCTTGGTTGCAGTTATTAGTAGTTTCTCAGCATTTTAGCAGCCAAGTCAAGTCAAGCTCGGGTTAGTTGCATTTTTTTTTGAGCACGAGTGCAAAGTTTTAGCGAAGTTTTAGTTGTTTTTAGATGGATTTTTATAATAGTGAAGTTTATTGAAAAATATTGAGAAATATTTGGAATCTGAGAAGTTTAATGAGTTTTTGAAAAACGAGTCCAATCAGATTTAGAACAAAGTTATTAAGTTTGTGTAAAGTTTATTAGAATGTTGTTAAGACTTAAGATTAAAATCTAAATAGATCTCGAACCATTAATTAGCATTCTCAATAAACTGAATTAATCTTATTTATTTTATCAGTGGAGTTTTGTAAATTACTAAGGGTAAGTTCGGAAGTTTGAAAATGGTTTAATCTAATTATTTGTGTACTTCGAGTTTTGCTGGCTTACAACTGTCAAAAAATCCTCCTACGAACGCATATTTTTTACCTCAATACATAAAACAACTTAAGAAACTAAATTATCCTAAGCTGCAAAGTCAAGACTAATGTTGGTTTTGAGGTTAAATTGTATTTGCTGCAGAAATGCAGTTTGAATTATTTTATGCATTTATTTCTATGATATTTATAAATGCATTTATCATGTTTCATTAAAAATCTTTCATTCCAAAGTTCAAGATTTTTGTTATTTACGCAGATTTCTGGGTCAACGTTCAAACAATTTCTTTTGATCTAAAAAACTAAAAATATATTAAAATGCACATGCACACGTATATACTAAAATTACTAAAATAATCACATACTACTATGAACTTCTATAAACTACTCTTTTAAAACATAACTACCAAAATTACCATAAATGCATACCCAGCATTCGACATAAGTATGTGCAAATTGCAAAATAATCACATCAGCTGGAAAAATTAGATTTTTAAGCGTGCAGCTTAAATTTTTTTGATCTATGCGATATTTTACTAACATGCATACACAAGAGTATCAGATGCATTTTATGAATTTGGAATATGCTCGGTACGGTAATAAAAATATTCAAAATAGTTGTGAATTTTTGATTGAGTTGTAGAATGACATGTATTCTATGTAGCAGCATGTTGTTGGATTCACTTTTAATATTTATAATGGTACAATAAATATATGCGTATTATGATATTATTTCATAGATTGAAGGAAACATTGTTAAAAAATTAAAATTCTCAACTTGTTTAAATAATTAAAATTTTGCCAGTACTTAAAATAGAATTTTATTCGTTTAACTAACATTTCAAATTTAAATTATACATAATAGGTATTCCATATGCATAAAGTTGTTTGTTTTTCTTACCATAATATAGCACTTTTCAAAAATGTGTGCATTACACCTAGTCAAGCTTTTGATTGCTCTATCAGTTGGCCTTGTATGCATCAATATTTCTTCAGCGCAACTTTTCAATAGACTTTTCAATGGAGACACAAGAGATGTTCCGGTCATAAGCAGGCACAGAGGAAATTTGTTGAGGAATTTAACAATGCAGCATCAATATGAAAATAACATAGTCACGAGCCGGCTAGACGGGTCAATGCCCATTCGATGGGTGTATAGAGGTATTCGGGAAATGTATAGCAGGTTGGTTTAGATATTGTGCTCTTGATCCTTTGATCCTAACCTCTCATAAACCTTGCATATTGAGCTGGTAGGAAATTGAATTTTCAATATTTTTATTTTATGTAAATTTGCTGACACTCGGCAAAAACATTTATTTTGTATGTTTTACTCATAAGTCAAATTGAAAATGAATAAAACATCAAAAGCAAATGCAACTTATTCAAGAATTTATTCTCTAAAGGCTGATAAGAGACACTGGCAAACGCCACAGCACAACAGACGAAAGTTTCCAACCAACAATTTCGGAAAATGTTCCATTTCCATGTGCGACAGTTGGATTTAAAAGCTCAAGGCCACCAACAAGTGTGCATCAACTCCGTGTAGGTGATATAGATATTGTTGGAGCTTTAGGTGACAGGTGAAATAAAATAAATTATTCATAATTTACACAATTTAAAATTTTACAATATTTTTAAAAACTTATTTAGCATGACATCAGCAACAGGTGCAAATTCTGTTGGTCTTTGGGAAGGATTAGTAGAAAATAGAGGATTATCTTGGAGTATTGGAGTTTGTACTCTTTATAATTTAAATTTCAAAAATTCTTTAACTTATTTTTTGTAGGGTCAAGATAATTGGCGAAAGATTCTCACTCTGCCAAATATATTGAAAGAATTTAATCCACAATTATTCGGATACTCTTTGGGTGATTCCTATATGGTGCACAAATCATCACAATTTAATGTGGCTGAAAACATTGCAACCACAAGTGATATGCCATTCAATGCTCAAAAGTTAATGCAGCGCATGAAAGCTGACTCGAGAGTTTCCATGGAAAATCATTGGAAGCTAATTACGCTTATGGTCGGAGGAAATGATTTTTGGTAAGTATCGTGAATTAAAAATAGAAAAATGCATTGACAAGATATCGTTAATAAAATTAGTCGTACTTAAATTTTATTATTCCAATATTTCTTTTCTTTGCAGTAGCGACATCTGTTACCAAAAAAATTCAACCACCTGGATCAACGAAAGTCAAGAAAAAGACTTAATAAAGACTTTGATCTATCTCCGAGATAACTCACCCAGGTATGACCGAACATTGAAATTCTTGGATTGCAAAATAAAAGAAAATTTCATTTGATTTACAGAACCATTGTAAATATGGTACCATCACCTTTAGTTTCTCTCTCCTTTTCAACTGATAAAGTGGAGAGATCTTTCAGCTGTTCTCTAGCTCAACCAATTGAGTGCTCCTGTCTGTATGGACCAGCTTACTCAAAAGATCGAGATTTTTTCCGTCAATTAGAAAGAAATTTCGTGAAAATAATGGAACGCGTCAGTTATATTCCAGAATTGCATAATGATCAATTTACTGTTGTGTATCAACCATTTTTTAAAGACGCAAGTGTTTTCTATCAGAATGATGGAAAACCAGACATGAAGATCTTGGGTATAGATTGTGTGCATTTGAGTCAGAAAGGACACGCAGTATCAGCAAATGGTTTATGGAACAATATGTTGGAGCCAGTTGGCAGAAAAAGTAGTGGACTATCAAAAGTGTTTCAAGATTTTAAGTGTCCTTCTCCCAGAAACCCTTATATCTATACAAATTATAACAGTTGAAATTAATATGCTTTATGTTTTTGTACCTGATTTTTTTGTAATAAAATTTAAAGCTTTTTCCCAAACAAGTTGAAATGAAACGATTGAATCTTTTTTTTTAACAAAACTTCTTTAATTCCTAATTAATCACATAACAAAAGGTGTGTCTCTTTCTGCTATGCTGACCAGACTTGCATAAAAGTATCATCATTGCTAGATTATATTACAATAAATTATAAATCGGTGACAAAAAATTATAAGCTTAATATAGTATTTAAAAGTTATAACGAGTTAAACAATATTTCTCTGAGTGTCGACTTAATGAGGAACTCCATATCCGCTGGATGGCGCAGATACGTAGCTTGGAGCACCATAAGATTGTTGTGGTGCACCATAAGACTGTTGGGGAGCAGCGTATCCGTAAGATTTCTGCAAGTATTGTGCAACTTGGTGACCTTGACGAACTCCTCCGAAATCAATTCCAACAACTCTATAGCTTTGGTGGCCTGGTGGTCCATATGAAGAGCTTGGGGCTCCATAGCTGGATGAAAGTCCTTGAGAATGGCCTCCTGAATATCCACCTGAGCTATATCCTCCACCTCCTCCTCCCAAATTTTCTTGTTCAATCAAAATCTGTTTAATTTTATGCAAAAGCTCATGATCAACGTGAATTCCTTCAGATGTCTGGTATCCTCCTGAAACTGCTTGATATCCTCCGCTGCTGGATCCACCACCTCCATGTCCACCTGAAGAGAAGCTTGGGGCGCCATAAGAAGAACTAATAGAAGGTGCTCCATATGAAGAGCTGATGCCACCGGAAGAATATCCTCCACTGCTTGATCCACCACTTCCATGTCCTGATGAGAAGCTTGGGGCGCCATAAGACGAGCTTATGGATGGTGCTCCATATGATGAGCTGATACTGCTGGATCCACCACTTCCATGTCCTGAAGAGAAGCTAGGTGCTCCATATGACGAGCTAATTGATGGTGCTCCATATGACGAGCTAATGGATGGTGCTCCATATGATGAGCTGATACCAGAAGAGAATCCTCCTCCTCCACCACCATGACCTGAAGAGAAACTGGGTGCTCCGTATGAAGAGCTTGGTCGTCTATAAGAGCTTGGTGGTTCAGCAAAAGCTGTTGTTGCAAGAACTGCAAAAATCTGTTTGAAAAGATGAAGAAACTTTTTAATTGTTTAAGTTCTCATGTGAAATTGTTAACGAACATAAAAGCTTTTATTAATGACACAGTTTGACCACTTTAATATGCTTGCATTCATTTGAGTATATCAAAAACATGCATTTCAGCATATAAGAAAATGAACTTATACAATAACCAGTCCAAAACTTCATAAAGGAACCATAAAAAGTAAAAGTTATTTTTGCATCATTACGCAACCAGTGATAATTTTGGCGTAATGACATTACTAGCTGCATAATCTACAGCAGTTAAGATGAAAATTACGCTTTAATTGGAATCAAAAAGACATTTTCTTCTCATTTCCGCGCTAAAACTATAAAAATTTGTTGGAAAAATGATAAAACTTACAGAAGCTTTTAAAACAACATACAATGAAAAGAAATTGAATTAACCGAGACTGACGAATTTACAATTTAACAATGCTGCCAAAACTGAGACTGATAATGATCAACAATGGTTTTCGAATTGTCACAAGTTGGATCAGAAACAAAAGCATGATTGCTTGTAAAAATTCAGAAAAGTCATGCAAACTATTTATTAGTAAAGTTGACATAATACTTGGCGTAAACTTTATAATTAATGCTGTAATGGTATGCAGTTAATGATGATCTAAATTCATGAACTTCGTCACATGATCTCTAATTCCAGTAATTTGAATTTCACTGTATTACAAAACCGTTATGGTTGATCTAATAATGGTGATTAGTTTTAAGTTTTCAGCACATTCATCGTTAAAATGTTACAATTTTGAATTTGGATCACTGGGCTTTTTATTCATTAAATCTATTATAGTTTAAAGGTGAGCTCTTTTTAATGAGCTCAGACATTTCGGCTCCTTGTCGCTTTCAGTGCCAATTTATTTGTGAAATCAAAAATGAATTTTTAAACATCATTTGATTTATTTGATGTCTGAAGATTGAATGTAAATTAAATAGTTTATTTGCTCAAATTAACGTTATTCCACTTGATTGAGTGATTGGTTCATCATTTCAATTTAATTACTGTGATCGTGAGTGATCTTTAAGCTCATTTGTTTCGAGCAACTTTCTGTTATAATAAACATCACTTAATTATTTCACAAGCTTTATCAATTATTCAGATCATCTCATATTACAACAGTTCATTTATTTTATTTAATTTTAAATTATTCACTTGATCCTCGATTGTTCATTGCGTTAAGCTCTTTTTTATCACAAACTTACCGCACAAAACTTATTCATCTTAAGAATGATTTATTGCACTGCAAAGTTTCTTGAGAAGTTATACTCAAAAGTCACTGTTTATCCACTTAGCTGAGCTCTTTGTGGTGATGCTTTTAATCCAAAAGGTAACAGACAATTGATGCCGAAAATTTACCAGCACTTCTTTTTATACCATTCAGGCATTTTTTTGCATTTCTTTCTCGCCAACCGCGACCGAAACACAAGCAAACCATTACATTCAAGGAAAGTTGGCAGATTCAACTGACGAAGCCAGAGCATGCAACAAAAACAACAACAACAACTGAGGCGGTGATATTATTTCTATATCTTTACGCAAGCCATACTACAGTTTTCCAGCGGGGACCAGCGCAGCCAAACATTCACTTTCAAAGTCATTGTAAATGAAATTGAACAACAAAATGCGCTCCGGCAAAAAAGACTTTCAATAGCAAAGAAATATATCGGATTCGCGCGGAGAGCAAACGATCATAGCAGACAGAGCCGATCAGTTTAGTAGTTGCAGCCCTTCAGACTTTATGAAATTCTTTGGTTTCCGGTTTCTATATTAATTAAAGGATTTTCTTTTAAAGCTGTTGTCAGCAAAATTGTTCTGAAAAAGATTATCCCGACAACTCAAGTTCTAAAATGTTTAAAATTTCGTCTTATGCCTAAATCTAAAATTTTCTAACTTCATCTCTGTCACAAAGAAAGAAGTTTTACGCTGAGCTGTTATGTGAGTCTGTAATTAATTTCTCACTTGAAGATTAAAACGTAAATAGAAAATCGCTTTGAATCGTTCATAGCGCACAACAAATATTTAAAAAATCAAAGAAATATCCAAGAAATTTAGCAAATACAGCAATTTTATGAATTTTATAAATTGTTGACCAGTAATGCTGCGATCAACTACATTGATTATCTTTAAGCCAACATATAGGAGTGGAAATACATGTTTAGAGGAGGAAACCAGATGGAATTAGATCTTCAATCGAAAGTACTTTAAATTGGTTATGTAAAATTTCTGTAATTACAAATTATCGAACTTTATATGCACCATTATATTATACTTATATTTATTACTTTATAGTTTTGCGGCTACTACTCAGTGAGATTTTATGTTTGGTACGTCAAGATGTTTTTGCGCTATTTTACAGAGCCATCCATTAAGTAACGAAGCGAATATTGAGCGAAATGTTTGGAATGTAAAATCAATAAATTATGGTCAAGTCTAACAGAAATTGGCTTGTGGATCAATTAATCAATCGATGGTAATTGCCGCATGTTTGGAAATAAATATGGATTGATAGTAATCAGTTTTGATTAAGTGATTGGCTGCGTAACAATGATCATATTCCATTTATGGTCAACTTTAAGATTTATTTGATAATTTTAAAGTGTATATAAAACAAATTTGCAAAGATTGTGGGAAAAACCAGAATGTGAATGATCTTTCAAAAAATGTTGTGATTCAAAATTTATTGGTAGTTTGTTTGTTTTTATTCTTTGTCCACCAAATTTGTCTAGAATTCTTTTGTTTGTTAATAATTGACATTCTATCGATGATTGAAGTTTTAGCCCAATCTAAATGGTTTGTATAATATTTTTACAAAAACATTTTTTCTAAAAGTATTAAATAAGTTGAGTAAAAATTCATTTATCAACATTTATCTAAATAATCACCAAGATTCCAATTTCTCAACCCTGACCATACCCACCATTATTTATATATCCTAGTCTAAATTGATAAAACGAACAGAAACATTATTATGCAACATTTAATGAAAAATTTAAATCAAACTTAATCTTTTTTATTCGATACTCCATCAAAAATATGTGTGCATCATCTTTGGTGAGATTAGAAATCACACAGTACCGTCTTTTTGGGTTTTTTACTAAAAATTATTAACAAAAAATTATATCATTGATTTATTGAACGATCGGAAAATAATAATTAAACGTTTGGGCAGTTGCGGTTTATGAGCAGCCAAGTATCGACTATGTAGTTTTTATTAATTTATGGAGGCATAAATTAATAATGATCACATGCGAGCAGATGTTGGATCAATTTTACGATTTTACAATTTATTGGCATAAAGTCGAGACTCGAAACAGCAACGGAGAAAAACGGAAATGATTTTTGACAAAGTATCAATAGCTGTTTCACACATCAAGCTCTAAAGTATCTAACATCAAAGTAAATCGAAGTGTATGATTCGGACAGCTTAACAATTTATCTGTTCAAAAACAAAATATGGTGTTGTATTTCATATTTAGGTAGGTAAGGTTCCTGTTCTCTTTACTGTAGTTTTTCAATTCATTAATATTTTATTACCAACTCATATAATTGAATTTTAACATATCAGATAATGTAAAAGATTCCCGTATGTCCGACAAGTCTCTATATATGAAACATTAGTAAGAAAGCAAAGCGAATTTCATTCATGAAAATTATAATAAAGCTGGTATTGTTCAATTAATAATTAACTTTTGTGCGACGAGCATTATGAGTATTATAGTTATTATATAAAAATATTTAAAATTGTTAGAGATATTAAAAAATATTTGTTTTGTTTGCACAGAAAGATTTGAATAAAAAAGCTCAGACTTTATTTATTCAATTTGAATGATTACCTCTTATTTCAATTTTGATCAGATGTCTAGATAATGAAACATAAAGATTTCTTTCAAAGCTTATCGCAGAGACATTTTTTGGCAATAAAGTTTGTTAATATTATTATTAATGCTTTTAGGAAGCTGAGATTGCACATTGGTGATAAATTAAACATTTATTGCTTGCGCTTTGTGTATCCACCAATTAATGGTGTTTTGGCTTTCTAAAAGTTGAACAACTGAAATCTTCAAAATTTCAATTGTTGAATTAAAGAATAAAGTTCCTTTTATATTCATATAAAATTCACTGATGATCAATTTAACTTTTTTATGGCCGTATATTTAATATTTGTTTAATTAATTATACTGGTTTGAATTGATGAACTGATAGAGATACTGTCCAGCAAAAAATATTCATAATAAAGTTCATTATGAAATAGTGAAGTATCTTGGAGTATTAACACTAGAGTATTTTATCTGGTTGATGTATAAAAGTGAAGGCTATGATGGAACTTTCAGGTTATGTTGATGTAGTTTCTGGTAATTAAATTATTTCTCATGTGTGGATACTTAACCTAAAGGACAAAGAAATAAATTACAATTTAAAAATCACTGAAAACTTATAGCACATGACCAAACTGAAATAAGTATGTATTGTTCCTGATTATGTCATTTTCTATTAATTTTGCATTTTTAAGAATTTTTACTTTTTTTTAAACCATGACTAATCATCAAAAGAAATTGAAAAACGTAAACAGCATGAAAATCTTGATTTGGGTTAATGCTTAACAATTTTACATGTTTGTCAAATTAAAATTGTCATATTATTTATTAATTTGTTTTTCCAAAAATAAAAAATATTATGGATATGTTCAGAAATAATTAATGAAATCATCTAAGGCCTGGTCATTGAAGATTAATAATGGACCTGGCGCCAAAATTTATTCAAAAACTCTCTGAAAGCTTAAAAATCAATAAAGATTTTTTTATTATCTATTTTCGCAATCTTTTCACATTATGTTAGATATGTCCAATTTTTAAACATAAAATGTTGAATAAAATTTCTACAAAATCATAATATAAATGATTCAATAAAATAAATCATTTAATTAATATATTAACACAGTAACACACTGACTTCTATAATGCATAGAAATATTGTATGAAGATTACTAGTATGTTAAAATCGTGCAAAATATAGAAATAGATGAAAAAACAACTTATTACAACATTTCGCAACATGAACAGTTGATCGCTCTAAAGCAGTCTACACTCATAATTAAAATACATTTTATTGTTGTTGGTAAAGAAGTGTCGGTCTATAAGCATTAACAATATCAAACTATTATTTAATAAAGACTAGCAAAAAATTAAATGAATGTGCAAATTGAGCAAATTTAAATTTAAATTGATATTCAAGCTCCAGTTGTAAAAGAAGTATTTTGTGTACTGCCGATTGGATGCTAAACTTAAGTGCTAATTTAAATGTTGCTGTCCTCATCATCAAGTGATTATTCGTTTTGTATAAGGTTTATGGTTTCATGGTTTTATGGTTTTATGGTTTGACAGTTTCGTTGCATAAAAAAGCATAGAATAAATTTTTAGCACTCTTGACATTTTTTAGAAAAAAAAATGTTTTGCATTTATTTTCCAGCACTTTAATTCAATTGTTCTTGGTGAAAATTAAATTGATGTGATTGGTTTCATTGCCTAAAAAAATTATTTTATTTAAATCAAAATTTTATTTTCAAAAACAAAATAAATAATTAAGAATTCAAATGATTATATTCGTGATGGGGTATATATACATTTTTGGAAAATTAACAGTGCAAAAAATAATACAATAAAAGAAATTCATTTAAAAACATAAATTGTTTAGTTTTTAAGTAATAAATTGTCTATTGTCTATTAGAGTTATTTTGTATGTTTACACACAGTCTCGCTAATCCATTGATCAATTTCAAAACGGCCGAGTCTCTTTATTAAAAAACAAACATTTAAATAAAATTAACAAATTTTAAGTGATTTGAGTATCTAACATCTCTTTGTGCTTTTGTGAGTTCCAAATTTGCTTAATTTTTTTCATATAATTCTGAATTGAATGCGTCTAATTCGCGATTGCATAATTCGTGACAATTTCGTTATAAGCTGTTTATATTTTGAAGTTTAGCGAGCAAAACATCTTCCATAATTTTGGCGGATTACTTTTAAGTACGTGCTTATTCATAGAAATTGAACCATTACTTTTAAAAACATTAAAACATTATTTAAACTCACCGACAAAGGCATTAAAAATATTATTAAAAAAATTTAATCTGAAATATGTGAGTATCATTCCAAATAATTTTAGTGACGCAACGAGTATTCAAGAGTTTGTCAACAATTAAAAGAAGCACAAGAAATCAGCCTTGATGTCTCAACTCCAATTCTACAAGAAGGTAAACATGTTCCTTAGATCAAATTTTCTACAAAAAACGCATTTCCTGTAGGTACTTTTGAGCAGAAAACGACCTTGTTTAAGAGCTGCTTCAGTTAACTCAACAGGTGTTGAACTGTTTCATATCCAATTGTTTACTTCAATTATCGGAACCGCTTCACATCACTTTAATTAATAAAACAAATACTGGATTATCCAATTTCTTGCGGCTTTTACACGTTTTAGTGATTTCTTGGCAATCGTTAATACATGGCTTAGTAATTCAAATAAGCGGAATTTTGACATGAGCTCAGCTGCAGCAAAAAAATTGAGCTTCAAAAATAATCTAAAGGAAAACATAATTAAAATACCCTGAAAATGTGTAAATATTTCAATATTTTAATATTTGTAATATTGCTGCTGGAGCGAACATTACAAAGCATTTTAAATAAAGACGCCGCAGTTCCAGCATTATACACTTTCACTGAACTCAAAGAAGTAAGTTCGCTTAGCTGACCAACAGAGCGAATTTAACGAATTAACGAATTGAACAACTGAACAACTGGAAATCAGGCATGATTACATCTTCGAATTATCTGAATTATGTATGTTACGGCATAAATGTGAGTTTTAATTTCACTTGTTTGAATTCAGGTTTGGAAAAAAAGTTTAATTGGAAGAGACGCTTATTAGTGGAATAATATATTAATTTTACTTTCATTAGCAATCATTAACATAAGTTCAATAATATTTTGTGTAAACTTCTGGGAAATGTATGGATTTTTCAAATTTTCAGGCATTTTCAACATAAGCAAATTTTTCCTCTCCTAAAAACATTTCATTTTAATATTATCTATTTTGCTATCTATTTTTCAGATCTGCTCCAGAAATGCTCTGATAGCATTGAAATCTTATGAAACACAACCAACAATCGCACACCAAATAATTTTCAGCGGAAAAAAAAATAACCTTTAATCAAGGACCAGAGAATGGCATAACTGCATCATATTTTAAGTTGCACTTTCTTTTCATTATCTTATTGCATTAAATGTTGACCAAACTGGTTTAAAAATAAAGTTGTATGAATGTTTGACATTTAACAACAAAACGCCACAATGAAGCATATTTAATGGATTTATTGTAAATTTTCACCGATACGTTAATTACTATGTTTATCTAAAATGAGTATTAAATAATGAATGAACGAATGTTGCTGATTGTTTATTGGATTTTGTTTAACTTCATCGGGTTTTGTTTAAATTAGCTGGTAAGCTTGCCAATAAAAGAATAAAAATATAATACCCCAGCTTAACTCTTAAACAATAATACAAAATGGTTTAAATATTATATTTGATATTTTTTTTGTTAATAAACTGTGATATGAGCACATTTTTTCGATTTTTTTTGTTAAAATATGTTCATTAAGCGATTTAAACTCGTGAATTTATTGGATGATTTGATGATGAACTTTCACTTAAATTCGTTTTTTTCGCTTATATGGGATTAATGGGATCCTAGGCAAAATTTGGGGATTTAATCGAACATGCTTAAGTGTTGATGAATTTGCATTGAATTAATTTTGCGAGTCATTAAGGCATTTTTCAAAAAATACTTTTCAAATCAATTGATCATTCGAAGATAAATAAAATAAAAAGAAATTGAAAAATTGACCGAATAAAATTGGGAACTAATCTTAGAAATTATCGTGTAGATTGCAATTTAGTCATATTTCCAGATGCAAATACACTTCAAACTGATGCAATATATTAGCCTATGATAATAGTCTCAATGAATCAGAGGTGTTATTGGTGGTCCATTTTATGATTGGTAATCGGCCATTATTAACACATTTAGAGAAATGACATTTTCAATATTTGCATTTAATAAATACATTTTTGTCGCAAATCTATAAAAACATCTCGATTTTTAAATATTTTTATTGTTTTCCTCTGCAGTAGAAATTTCATAACTCGAGGCTGAAATATTTATTGCTTTTGAAAATATTATCAGTTGATCCTTAAAATAACACATTAAACACCTCGCCTAACAATATTTTGCGATTATTATGTAAATTTGAACAAAGTTTTGATGAATTGCCCATCGTTAATCACTCAATTAATTTAAATTTATTTTTATTGGCGGTCATAAATTAAACCTAGTTGGTTTAAAAAATGCTTCAAACAAATTTTTGCATGCAATAAAAAAGAAATGGAATAAATTTTAGCTAGGCATCGAGTTCACTAAATCACTAAAATAAAAAAAGTTTGTTTAGTGTGTCATAACTTAAATTTAATCCGGAAACTAAAAAAATAGCATCGAAAAAATATTTGAAATAGTTTATATTTTGTTTTATCTGGCTGACCTTTAAGATTCATCGCAATTTTTTAATTAAACAAATTATACATTGCATGCGTTCAAATCTGCTTTTGCTTTTTATTAACATGAACGGTTTTGTTGTAATTCTCTTTCAACAATACAAATATATGTAAAAATGTATCGAGGTTACTTGTTTTTGCAGGCGAGTTGCATCATTTATGCTTTTAACGGGGTTTCAATTATTTGGAGTAAGGAGTTGAAAAAAAAATCATGTTTTTAAGTTCATCCACATTGTGTTAAATTTTTACCCTGCGATGTTGCCTTGTTCGTTGAAGCGGCCAACCATAAAATGATGAAAATTGAAATATAATTTATAATTTATTCTCCAATTTATGCAGTGTTTTGTTTAAGCTAAATACAGTTTAAATGTTCATGTTAAAAGTTCAAATTACGAATAATTACCTCATTAATTCATTAAGCTTATCCTCGATTTTTTCATCGATTCTTTAACTGAAACTCATATGAGTTAAATTTATCTAACAATTTATTGAAGATTATTCTATAAAATATATTTTGATAAATTTTGAGATTTGAAAGGTAAAATATTGATATGATGATAAGTGACCTGAAAATGGCTATTAAATTTAAAAGAATGTGAAATTATATGACCTTCGAAATAATTTTGGCAACCACAGTAATTAATGGCCAAAAGCAAATTTAAATTATACTTAACTCAATCATTTTAATTCAATTACTAATTTATTATATAAAGAACAAATTGTATACGAATTAATTTTCATAAATGGCTCAACAATTTCATGCACAATATCGTTCATTTATCTATTCGATCATCTTTAATCACCATAGACTTTTTTTTAGTTCCTTATAAAGATTCCATAACATTTGATTCATCCGGTCCCTGCCCATAAACTTCAAATAGCTGTCCACAATTCGAGCAGGAGAAAATCGTACAAAAAGGCAATTTGTTATTAAATCTCCGGATGGTTTCTCATGAAGCACGCAAAGTTCCGTTGTTAAATGCCGCACAAAAAGTGTAAAAGAATAAAACACAAATTTTACAGCTTAAACTTCACTCTTACTTTCAATTTCTTTTTTCTTCGTTTCGTGAATCTTTCAACTTTTTTGCATTCTCAGTTTTTTGACTTACAGACTTGCAGACATCACCAAAGGCATCATCAGTATTTCCAGAGTTGAAGCATTTATATTTTTACAATAGTAAGGTAATAATGAAATTGTATGTTTTTTAAACTTTTTATTGTTTCGTTTTTTATTTTTCAAGTTTTTAAAGTTTTTAATAATATAAATTCGCTTTACTTGATGAAAAGCTCAAAAGTATCCCATCATTATTTTAGTGCTGTGATACGATTACTTGCAGTCAATTTATGAGTGGTTGTTTCCATTTTCAACCATAAAATTATGTTAAGTTTATGGGTAAAGTGTTTGGATGGTAAAAATATTGCTTATTAAAGTTTTTTACAATTAAAAGTTCTCATGAGTTTGGCCACCCTAAAGGATCTCTTATCTAAAATAAACAAAACACACCATTTGACATGCTATAAATACCATCAATCACTTAAAGTCTTAAACAATGTTGTTTTGCTGGATTTTTTTTTGTACGGAAAACAAAACAAATTTAGATAAATTGATTGAATTTATGGAATTCACCAGTTTTTTGCTGTGCAAGCAAAACCAAACATTTTTGTCTCAAAAATCTCAACAATGCTCTTCAGTTTTCGTTGGTTTTCAAAATAATAATGGAAGAAAGTCGCTGACCATCAACTATCGAACTATTAAAGTATTAAAGCGAGGATTTCACCGAAAGATCTCTAGCGAGTAAACTTCAAGTTTGCATTTAAATAAACATTTGCAAAGGTACAACAAAAAAGCTGTTAATGGAATTGGTGGAATTAGCGGTTCCACAAAAAACTAGGAGTTAATTGGTGATAATTTATATGACGGATTTTTGCAAGCAACAAAAACGCGGCAAATCCAAAAACTTGCACTTTCTTTTGGCGCATCAATTAAACAGCCGCACTTCAAGTTTTTTTTTTAATTTTGGACCAAAATCTTGTAATTTTCAATTATTTACTCGCAAAATATTGTAAGTTAATATTAAATTTGCTACTCCATAAAGTAGACAATTAACTATAACCAGAAGCTTGTATGCTGAATATATACTAGTTTGTTTGAAGCTGTGAAATTGCGCAACCGGCGTCTGTGTGATTTAAATATTTTTCGAAAGCAAGCTTACTAGTGTTTGCAGATTTTAATGCATTTTTGACTTTATGAGTGTTTACGTTAAGATTAGCTGCAATAGAAATTGGTATCATACGTATTTCCCATGTGTTTATAAAATAATTTTTTTTTGTCGATATTTGCATGCTTCAGCGATTATAAGTTTTTATTGCTACTAGTAATACATGTAGTTGTTTGATAACCATCTTGGGGATGTTTAAACTACTTTGGCTAAGTAGGTAATTGTTGAAAATTACAAAAGTGATAACTTGTTGGTAATTAAAATGCACCGTTCAAATAAAAATATGTAATTATAGAAAAACTCAATTTTATTCCATATTATTTAAAAAAAACTTTATTAAATTTATAATTTTTAATTAAAAATCAAAAAAGCAACGAACACTGAAACCTAATCTTTAACAACGATAGTATTGTCCTGCTGCTCATAGATTTGAATGTAAGCTTCTGTGAGCGTGATCATTTGTGGCAAAATGCTGGTGACATGCAAATCTTGCATTTCGTACCACTGGTTTGTACTCTTGTGAAGAATGTGAGCTCGATAAGTCGATTGAAGTCGATTTTTGGGATCTCCATCGTGCACAATGTTAGCAATTAGATTATATTTTGTCTCCTTGTGATTCTTTTTGTTCTCTTCGGTTAGGATGTCGCCAAAGTCAACGTTTCTAGGGAGATTTTATTTAAGATAGTTTTAGACTGATATATTATTTTCAAGCTATAGTATATGAGAAATTATTAAAGAGGAAAATTGGAATTAAAGTTAGTTTCATTTGATTGATTAAGTGCAATCACTCACTTTAAATTGATTTTCATATATCTAGTATCGAAAGAATACCTAAACGACTTTCTCGAAGAATTATTATTATTATTGATAGATTATACAAATAGAAGATTTGAAAGGATCAACAAAGTCGCTTGGGTTACATCAATTTTAAAATAAATGTTATTTCACACAATATGTAATCAACATCGATGATATTGGAATGCGTGAAAACTAGAAAAACTCATTAATACAGAGACTCATTGACAGTTTATGTCATATGTTGGAGCATTCAATTAATAAAATTAATGGAAAATGCAACAAACTTGTAAGTAGAAGATAGTAAAAGAAACTTGTACCGATTCAATGAAATGGAATTAAAGATGTGCTCACAATAATTTATGTGTTTCTGAAGCATATTTTTTAATTTTATACAATTTTTGCAGAGTCATCTAAAAATTGATATTATAGCTTTATGAGGATTATTAATTAGTTTGGATGCGTGTGATTATTTCATGAAAAATATTAGTGTTACTTAACGCTGAAATTTATCACAGAAGAGAAGAAGATTAGCCAAAACTTTGATGGTTGAATTTTATAGAAAACCTTCTTTTGAGATCCAAAATGTTAAAATTATTTTTGGGATCAAACCAGTTAAAATTAAATGGAATGCAATTACATTTCAACCTTTTGTTAAAATGACTGCATTTTTTTGAATTAATGAAAGTTGCTCAAAAAATAAAAATTCCTTACACAGTTTAACGACGTATTAAACAAATTACACTCTATAAAGCTGCTATCAAGCAAAACTGGATAAAAAAACAAATACTCACTTAACCGGGAAATTCACAATTGTCGGATTTTTCTCAACAAAGAAGGTATTCTTGGTGAATCTTTTGATGTACAAAATGATAAATTTGGGGAGTCGCGTGATTTCAAACCGTTTCATGTGATTGTCTTTGTACGTTTTGTATTCCTTCTCGGAAACACCGTTGAACTTCGCAAGTAACTGGTATAAGTTCACCTGCAATGACGTAAATAGAAAAATATATTACAAGGGGATTGATGAGTTGCGTGAGAAATGCGCTAAAATTTCTATTGTCCGAAAAAGCGATAAAAAATAAAAATGATCTTCAAAATAAAACCTTGAGAGAAACTTTTTTTTGCAGTTGCATTGTAAATATAAAAGTGAGAGTAAAAATTATCTTATAAAATTTTTTCTGAACGTCTAAATAATATTTTGGAATTTAACAACTTTTCTCATCTAGGACTTACCTGGGGAATGATATTCTCACGAAATTCGTCAATAAAAAGCGGTGGAGCCGGTAAATCGCAAGTAAGATAGAGAAAGTTTGATGTATCAACTCGCTCTTGATACTCATCAGTGGCTAGCAAAAGTTGCTTCTGGATGTCGTCTAGCTCAGTTGGCGGAATTTTTCTAGTGAAAATTTTCATCTCCCCCAAAAAGGATTTATTGATTATTGAAGAATTTGGGTGCTTTGTTCCACGGAGCTGTTTGTGGAGCTCGTTCAGGAACCAAGACAAATAATCGACGGGATCTCCTTGTTCAATGATTTGGAATCTTTTGCGTGACCAAAGAACTACAGCTTGCAACATTTCATGAGGTGAAACGTGGGATTTGAAATTTCTAGGATTCCACAATTTTCTTAGGAGTTCTCCAAACCTTTGTACAATCGTGAAAGCTGAATCTCCTGAAGGATGTTTAATGTGCGAATAATTCTTTTCCATCAAAAAATAGTCTCGAACTGGAGAGACATGCGAAAATGCTTGCAAGATCACATTGCAGTAATCATTAGCTTTAATGTTGTTCAAGCCAACAATGCCGGGCAAGTATAGAGTTCCATCAACAGTTCGGCTTTGCTTATTATTTTCTGGATTATCGATGAAATCAATTTCCTTCTTTGTAAAAGTTGGATTCAGAACATATTTAATGTCATCCAAACTAGAATCAATGATTTCGTAGTTATCTGGTAAACAGTAAAACCGCAAATTGGACAAGTTCAGGAAGACGTGATGAGCGTCAGAAACTGAATGAACATATGCGTGCGTGTTGGTACCTCGTCCCTGGAAGTACTTACCACACACCAAACAAGCATATACATTAATCCTAGTGAGGGAAATTGAGCAAAGCTTCTCAAAATCGAAATCTAATACATGACGATTTATTGTGTCCAAGTACGGACACTGCTTTATTTTTGGTGCTCCAACAACAGGTTCATCCTCGTCAGACTCTACTAACATGGGATCTTCTGTTTTTATTTCCACTTTGCGCTTCTTAGAAGATGGAGAACCTTAAAAGATAATATTTATAAATTGAATATTTGGGGTTAAAAGAATTTTTTCTTCGATTACTTTTTATATCCGTGATTTTCTCTTGCTTCATTGACGACATCTCACTTATAGAATATTTATGAACACAGTTAATTACAATTGATTAATTTAATTCACTTAAAATCAGTAGAAATACGATTATTTGATGATTTTTGCCGAATGTAAACAAATAGATCGCTGAAGATAAAAACAAACATTTTCCCCGTTAACAAACGTCAAAATATATTTTGGTATAACTTTTTAAACGACTCACCGATTAATTTTCATTTCAAATGATGTAAAAATTATGTGAGTTGATTCTAATACAATAAATATTAATTAAATTACATTAAAAAGTGTGTAAAATATATTATTTCACTATGTTTTTCTAAGTTTGAGAGTATAAGGTAATGAATTATTCTGAAAACCTTTTTAGACTGCACTTCAAAAGTTGTGGTAATACAAAGTTTTTAAAAGAATTAAGTTTTAGCAAACCTCAAATGTCTCGATAAAAAAATCAATCTTAAACCTTTAACAACTTAATTGAGCCTTAAAACAACCAGCAATTAGTGAAGGTACAACTACAAACCTCTAATCAACTTAATCATCACAAGAAATCATCTTATTTTGAAGTGTGCCCAATATTTTGTATTAAGTAATATTTTTCATATATTTTTTAGGCTTTTTGGAATAATTAAGGAGAATGTTTAAATTAAGTCGATATTTAGCATCAAACCTCATCGTAAGGAATTGTTCCACCACCAAGAAACTTTTTGCGTCAAATTCAATACAAAGCGAAAAAGAAGAACCAAAATTTGAAGAAAACAACATAGGCAAAAGAAAATTGCCAAGCAGTGAGTTTTCTTATTTAAGAAACTTCTGCATTTTAAAATTGCAAGGAATATCTTGTATTTCTAAAACATTTCTAACTTTTATTTTAGATCCAACCATCGCTGCAGTATTTGCTTCATTAAATGATGATACAGATTTGCCATCACAATCTAAACCAGAAGAATCAAAGGTGAACATCGACCATGTTATTTTGAATGCAAAAACTGTTAATGGTTTGCTCTCCATCAGCGAAAATAACAACACTATCACCCGAAAGCATGCCCTCAAGGTAAATCAGAACAACAAACTATTCCCTCAATTTTAGTACATCATATTAAACTAATTTTTCAACTTTTAGATTGTTTCAATCTTGGCCGAGTGGAGTTCCATCAATAAAGTGAAGCTAGTAGAGTTTGAAAACGATTCTCGATTCACCAAACTCTGTCGAATTCTAGGAAGAACAGTAAATGGCACGAATGGAAAATTCGCTGCTAATAATGGAGCGCAAGCCAAAATCAACGGTGTCACCAGCTCTAAAAAAATAGGTGGCTTCAGAACAGATGACTTAAACACTGTTTTGGGAGTAACTGGAGATGATGAAGCTGCTAAACTAATTGCAAGCATAACTTTACCGCAAATGGTTAAGGTGATGACTACTTTAGCCCAAAAAAAGAGAAGGAGCACTCCGCTCCTTCGATCTTTGGCTTATAACATCAGTAGCAAGGACGAAGAGCTGGATATTAAACAGTGTGCAGACGCTTTATACGCTATGGCAGTTTTAAACTTTTCTGATCCAGTTTTAACCACAAAAATATGTTCAGATGTGCAAAGTGGATTAAAAGGCGATTTAAAAAAATCTTCAGCTGTTGGCTCCATTTTGACGAGCTTGGCTCTACTCAAATATCGAGATGCAAACACTCTAGACCTTCTCACTGAGTGGGTGGTAAATCATCAAGATATCTGCAGGACACAAGATATGGTGGCACTCTTTTTAACGTTAGCCAATTTGAATTATTTACCTGCGGATTTTGAGGACGTGATTAAGACAAAGTTAATTTCTAATTTGACGCCGAATGATTTCAAGAAAAGTTCCGAGTACTTGAATTTTGTGTGGAGCTTGCTGGCATTAAATTGCACCGCTTCGGAGCACTTTAATAATGTTTTGATGTGAGTTTTCTACATTTTTGTGAATTTGTTACATTCTTCGAGTTTGTTACCTAAGTTTGCTACTTTCTTAGAATATATTACATCTAGAAATAGTGAATTACTTTATTTATGTAACTATTTCTTAATTTTTTAGATCCAACTTCCAAGAAGCCCTATCTCTTGAGCGCGCTGATCAGCTCTCAGCAACGACAAAAATGAAGCTCCTGAATATTAATGGCGGAGTAAAATTATTTTTCCCTAAATATTCCGGCGCTGTATTATCAGAAACTGAGAATGCAGATATTTTCAGTGTGCCCATAGCTCATGGAAAGTCTAAGCAAGTGCTGGTCGCTGGAATGGTGGAAGCTCTCAAGAGTTTGGTACCAGAAACATACTTAACGTTGAACAAAATAACAAATATGGGATTTATTGTGGATGCTGAGTTTTTTATTGATGAAAAGTGTAACCCGTTGGCAGCCAAGGATTCAAAAAAAGGAAAGAAGTTAGTAGAACGATTTATTTTCATTTAATTGATTTCTAATAAGTTTGTCTAAATCCAGAATTGCGGTGATTGTACACGACTACCACGACGTCTGCCAAGGAGCCCACCAAAAATTAAATGGAATTGCTGCACTAAGTTGCAAACTTTTAGAAAAATCCGGCTATAATGTGCTTTTAGTGCCCTACCACGAATTCACTACCGGTGACAAAATGCTGAAGCGTGTCCAGTACCTCGAAAAGAAGATTAAGGCCATAGCTAGCGGCAAAAATTAAAACTTGCTATGACACTACACTAGTGCTAATCATGTTTTGTAAATCAATTAATTATCTGGATAATAGATTTTTTTGCTTTAGCCAAAAAAAAAACTTTTATTTCTGCTTTTTCCCTTCAATGCATCAAATTCAACAAAAGTATGGTCATCATTTTTGAGTTGCTTTAAAGAGGAATGATCTTTAATTATTTTCTAGCTGTTCAAATAAAATTCTTTTTCATTTCATCGTGCAAGAACTTGTACAACTATTTTTATGCAACTTCAATAAATCAGAATTAATTACAAATTTTGGTTCAATATTCCAAGTATTCAACAGAAAAATTTCCATCTATTTAATTAGTTTATAGTTCGGGTAATTTTTCAATAATTCTAAAAGTCTAACTACATTGACCAAAAAAAAGACAGGACAAGAAAAGACACAATTAATAATTATTGGGATCGAATAAAAAAAGCATAATTAAACATAATTAAAAGAATTGTTCGAATTGTTATAAAAAGAAATCAAATTTATATTGATTGTATTGTGCCATATACATGCTTTTTGATATTTCTGAATGCAGAATATACCGACAAAACCATTCATATTTATACCATTTGGTAACGCATAGAAAAATTCATTCATAAAGAATTCAAAGACAATAATAACAATTAATAATGTATCATTAAAAATGATGAAACTTTTTATGTAATCTAACCTTATAAGTGTTCTCTATTAAACCATGATTGATAATACTTTACGTTTGTTTTTGTCCAGCACTTTATTCTTTTTTAATCTTCTTTAATCTAGACCACTGCAAAATCACTGGAATTAAACTTATACTTTAAATTCTCCGCCATTAAATAAATAAATATATAAATTCTTTAATTTTTTTAAATGATATTTGTGCTACACATCTTAGGTAAGCATAATTTGCGTAATCTTTATCGCAAGTAATTGACCGATTAAACACTAAATTATAACGGCTAGCAGGATCTGAAGATTAATTTAGATGCACTGCAGAATTTAATTTGTTATAATCTCGTACTGATTCGAAATTATGTGTTTATAACTGCGGTCAATTTGAAAAAAATCAATTTCAAAGACGATGGATTATATATCATATTGATGGAAAAAAATTATCGTTAAGTAATCAGAATGGCGCTTTTGAATTATGTTCTGGTATACGACGTTCAAACATTTACATTAAAAAGATCTAAGAAATTTAAATATTACACAGTAAATTAAACTTGAACAGAAAATACTTAAGCATTAATTAGAATCATTTGCAAAATCACTGATAAAGTAATTTACACGCAAAATATTTTGAAACTTAGCCGGTAATGACTTGTAGCATACTTAATTCAGTTCAACTGTAACTTAAGGTTATTTACTTGAGATTAATGGCATGTGCTTTAGAATTCTGTGAAAGGAAATTGTAATTAAGTAATAAAAATTTAATTTATGGTATATTTGCTACTTTCTTGCAATTTAACTTGTAAATATTTTTTAAAGAATATATGGTCCATTAAAAAGTGATCAATTTTAAAATTTGTTTTATCAAAAGCCCTTAACAAATGTAACTTAAATTTCATTTCACACCATAAGCCTAAAAAATACGTAGTGATTAAAATTTTCATAAGAAAGTTACATATAAAGTTATAAAAGAAAACAAACATGACCTTTATAATTTACACATAATGTAAAAGTGTCTTTTGCACTACTTGATTCGACTTTCAAATTTTCATGTACAGCTATTTGCTGTCAAAAATTATGAATTAAAAGATTTAAATTTATCTTATTCTTTTCGCAGCACAATAATTTATTAAATAACTCCTTCAGTTAAATAAGTACGTACAGTCTTGTAAGAGGTTTTGCAAATATTTGGTTAAAATTGCACTTTAAATTCATTCTACATGATTATACCATTTCTTGCGAAATAATCACGCGAATAATGAAAGTCTTAATAAAAATTATAAATATATGTAAGAATTATTTTTACAACCCGTTAAACATTTTGCAGGTAAAACATTTTTATAATAAACTCGTAAAAATGTTGAGAATTTTACGAGAATTATTTTCAAGCCGGAATCTAATTGACGAATTGTTTTGCAGTTCTTTTAGAATTTTAACAGAATATTAACTGATTTTTAAGTAAAGTGATGGATAAAAAAAGTAAAGACCATACATTATTTCGTTAATTTGTGTAGTTATTTTTTTCTGGATTTTCGGGAAAACTTTGTATGCATAGTTATCAATCGGAACAGTTATTTTGTTAAGTTATTCAATTTAGTTATGTGCCAAGAATCAACGAAAGAGATAATTTTCGGCGCTCATTAAAAAGTTTATGTCTGTCAGTACTTTATGGTTAACAATTGCATTACTTCACACACTCTTGGAGGGAGAGGTTTTAGCTGGCAAGAAAATTTTCTCAATGTTTTCTAGATCATCTTGTTTTATTTATCTACGTGGTGAAATATTTGAAGCAACTTTTGGAATGTGAAAAAGAACATGAATCAATAATTTAGCAAAATAATTTAGTTCTTTGCATCAGTTGTTGAAAAAACTAAAATTTTAATTGAAGAAAAATTTCACCCAACAAACCACTTGCATTGTAATCCATAAACAAGCGTTTCTACATGAAGTGTTAAATTTTGGGTCAACCGATACGTATCAGCTGAAAATAAATAATAAATTGGATGAAATGCTCTGGCTTGCAAAAATTCTGAAGCGGTCGTTTTCATGTTATGTTCTTCAAATTTTTATAATTAAATTATAGAATGTAATTAACACTTTTTAATTTGTGCGAATTAAACAGGTATAAATGTATAATAATAATGTAATAACAAGAAACCAAATTAAATATATCATTCTTTCTCTTGAATTTCTTGAAGTTGTTTAAGTACTTCAATTCTTTAATGTGCAAATTATCAAATTATAGAACTTACCTGCTTTTAAAAGCTTACAAACAATAAAACATAAAAAACATAAGAAAGCATTAAAACAGATTTAAGTCATGAGAACATTAAGAGATAACGATATTATCTTACCACACAAAATTAACAAGAGCAAGAACTCCGGTACTCGAGGAACAATGTGTTAATTATGCTCAAATTAAGCCAAATTATGCTTCAGAGTGGTTTCCCTCTAATACTATACTTCATTTATTTAATCTTATCCTATGTTCTTTTTTGCACAAATTATTGTGTACACAAACTGTACCTTGATTTTCAAAAATTTGTAGAATAATACCTGACTTTACTATTATATAATATTTATTAGCTCAATTTGCTTGATATAGAGTCTCGCTGAAGCGCTCAAGATTTACGACCATTACTACCGTTCGCTTTATTGTTTATGATATTTCTTAATTGTCTCGCATTATTACGGCTGGAAACGCAAAATACAATATATATGAGAACTGCGAATTATGGTCAAGTGCTAATGCCAAACAGAACTAAAATCCAGTAAATCGAGAACATACAGCACAAACAAGACAAACCAAAAACGATGTTTTTTATCAGAAAATTTAAATATGCTTAACCGCGAAGGGAGTGTTCATATATTATGTACACAAAAAATAGTGGAGATGGTCAGGACTTTTGCAACAAATCTTGAAAATTGTCATAGTGATTCGAATATTCGTATACGTAATATGTGAACGCTCTCAAAGCCGTTTGTTCTGGCAAAACGCGAAGAAATGGAAAATCGAGAATAATGCAAAATTGGAGCTTGCAATAAGGAAGTATTAAAACATTTAAGAGTGCATTTTTAAACATTTCAGTTTCATTATAGAAATTATAAAAATGCAAAATTGTAATCTTGATAGGCTCACATAAGAATCACAACCCAACAAAGCATTGAACTTAGCTGCTTTTTAAATGCATTCGAAGCACTTTAGCAGCAATTTTTTTTTTGCGCAACATACCACAAATGAGAAGCATTCTTGATATATTATACATTTTTACGTTGATGGGATGCAAATCGGTGGTTTAGTGCTTTTTAAATATTGAGTAGGTTACAAACATCAAAGCTACTTGTTTATTTTTATGAGAATTTTTTTAATTTGTAAATCTGAAAGTACTCATAAAATTTTTTTAAAGTACTCTCACAGACCAAAGAAGCCGTCAAATACCGACATCAGCCAAAGAAAACCAAAATTTCTCCTATAAAATTTTTTAATTGTGCTTTAATTGGCGCTATTCTTACAGTATGAATTATGTATTAAATACCAATTAAGTCAGGCGCAATAAGGAATTAGAAAAACGCATCGTAAACGAATGTGAATCCAATAACTTTTTTTTAAAGACCAGAACAATCCTAAAAGCCGTGCAAATAGTAAACTACTAACTAACAAACCGATGCAATCTGTCTTCTAATGCTCTTGCACTACAGTTATCGTTGATTAAAAACAATCATAATGATTTTTTATTAATATACCATTAAGTTGAGCTGGTTCTGATTTTTATTTATAAAGCTGTAGTGTGAAGTTTTATAGGGTTTCGTTAGTCGGTCTGAGAAAAGTATTAAATCTAGTAATTCCGCGCAATTAATTTTCCCTTTAATTTGTTTATTTTATTTTGAGCTTACACTGACATACAATGGACTTATTTTTTAAAATGTTTTAATTAAATCTGCCAAACTATAAACTGCAAAAAATCAGCTTACAGAAAAGCCACAGAAAAGTTACACAGAGTTAAAGAAAACTAAAGAAATTACAGTTTTCGTTGGTTAATCGAGAATTTTGTTCACATTCATCATTCAACTCGTTTTTTATGCAAACATATTTTCGCGCAAAAAAGCACAAAGAACTAGAACGATTTGTGCATTTTGCGCACTGTTGAAAATATTTTAAAAAAATACGAAATTTTGTGAATTTTTCCCAAGAATCTTCATATTTAAATATTTACAAAACATTTATAATTGAAATATCTAGCTGATTAAAAACTTAAAATAAATGAGATCATATTGTTCCATGAACTTTGTTGTTTAATTTAGATTTATTCAAAATGTAGAGTGTTTAATAAAAAATTATTTATAAACTCATCCTGAATTTCAAATTTCAACAGTGCAGTTCTCGCTCACTTAAATAGACTTTATTTAGTTATTTATTTGAGACGGGTACAGTTAGGTAGATTTTGAGCGAAAAATCAAGGCAAACAAAAGATGGTTGTAGTATTGATAAGAATTAATTAGGTGAATTCAGATTCCTAACTGAAAAGTTAAAAAACCTTAAGAAAAAAAAAAATTGAAAACAAAGTTTATTGTTAACAGCAGGTCGGCAATAGATTGTTTATATTCCATTCTGTTTAGGAATTAGCACACAAAAAAGAACAAAACTATTTTCATTGCAAGTTCTACTTTTTTATAAGATACTTCAGATGTACTTAAACTTAAATCCAAAATAGCCATTTTTTGGTGAGTACCGTTGAGTAATGAAGCGTACTTTTTTGTCTGCCAACTTTCGTTATCTTTTGTGAATAGTGAATTTCCATACCAATATGGTTCAATTCGTGGCGCAGAATAAATTACGTTTGAATGAATTTATTTTCGCGTTTCACGCTCAATATTGTTTGGTTTTTGTTTGAATTTTGTTTAAATTTGTTCAATATTGTGTTTTCTATTGATATGTTTTGAGCTTGTTGGAGTTGCCTGGAGTTTTCAAGATATTTACTGTTTTTTCAATCAAATGATGATAGAATTTAAAGTAACTGAATTTACTTATATGTCGTTCTTCGGCTGAGGTATTTTGTCTAGCAAAAAAATTTTAGGGGAATTTTTAGGCTGGACACATTTTGTTCATTGTTAATTAACAACAAGAGCTATTCTATTCTTATTTAAAATTTTCTGAAAGGTGGAACTACAAGGGGACAGTTGTAAAAGAACATACTTTAATGAATTTCTATTCTCATTTAAAATATTCTTAAAGGTGGATTGATTCCGTATTTTATAAAATAATAACTTCATCCAACATTACACATAGCAAATAAATAACAGCAATCTAGAAATTTTACAATGAAAGTGACAATAATTGCAAACGTATGGATAAAGTGTAATTATACTTTAACTACAAATAATACAAATAATACAAATAATACAATGTTGAGAAAAATATCCAGTAATAATAGCTTGCGGTTTCTGCAATCTCTTTTATATCGTTGATATCATTGTATTAAAAAGTCCAAGAATATATTATATCCAAGTATATCCAAGAAATATCCAAGAATATCCAAGAATCCAAGAATTCAAGAAATAATTCTCCACACTCACATAAATTAAACGGGCAAAATTTTACACAGCAAATCTTATTTAAATATGCACTTACATTATAAATATTGATTTAAGCCATTTTAATTTATAGTTATGGAGGCAGTTGATAAGAATCACTGTAAAATTGTAAAATAATCGTTTTATTTTTTAATTTTATTATTTTTGCTGAAAGTGTCCGGCTATGAAATAGTATGAGAACTATGCATTTACGGGCAATAAAAGACTCAACAGTTTCAACAGATTATTGTTGAAGCGATTTCTGAATTGAGCAATCTTTATCGGTTGAGATGGTATCTATCATCTCTTGTATAATGGGAAATTAAATTATAAGTTCAAGATTCACTTTACTCAGTTTGTAGATGAAATCTCTTGGTTGATATCTGTATTTAAGGCCCATATAAACAGCAGAATGGACTTCATTGCGGAATCTTTATTATTTTTAGTTATTTTAGAGCCAAATGATGTTAAATAAATTAAAATGTTTACGAGGGATTTCGGATCTGGTGCCTTGGAAACATTTGAGATGTTATTATATAATTAAGCACTTTGTTGTTAATTAGCAATAAGTTTTAATTGAAATTCCATTTTTAAAATCTGATAAAAATGTAATATGACTTAATTATAAAAAATTCAAATAATTATCAATTTTACTTACAAACAAGTTAATAAATTCAGGGAGGTTTTCCAGCTATATTTTTTTTACCTTTGAGCTATATTTTTTTAAATTAATTATTAAAAATTTAAAAGGTTAATATTTTGAATAAAAAATTTAAGATTTCTCAGAGATATTCTGAAGATTTTGCGCCACAACCAAGCCCACCTCATATTATCCCATCCCACAAGAATTTCAAAACATTCCATGAATTTTAAAACATTTCTAATAACCTATTCAATTACACAATCTTAAGAAAGTTATTTTTCTATTAGAAAATTCACAAGACTTAACGTAACTTAACTTAACGTAACTTGGCTGAACGTCTTAAACTTGCTTAAACAATGGAGATTTATTCAGATTGAATCTATCTAGCTGTGTATCCATAATAATAATAATGCTACTAGAAAAATCACTTTTTCTTCATTGACATGAAATATTTTTAGAATTGTTCTTGGAATGAGTTTGTGGTGGATAATTTTTGTCGATGCTGTTAAACTATTATGGTCTATATCAAAAATTCAACTATTTTAAACCTAAAATTAAAATTTTTTGTTGATTATTTGCTAATAAAATTAAATAAAAATGGTACTATAATAAGCTGTTAAATTTTTAAACATTTTGATGGAATTTTGGACAAACTTTTTATGTTTTTTGAGACATGCTTTATAAAGGATCACAAACAAGACAGATCTTGTCTGTTTTGAACATTTTAATCATTTCTCACGGAATATATGAGAAATGTTTTCAAGGTAGTAAAATAGTTTTAGAGTTTTCTCATGGTAAAAACGAAAATGATAAACATTTTTGAGATCACTAAAAATCAATAAAATTTAAAGCCCAAAAATTTTCTCGACAGAATATAATAATTATGATAATTCTAATGTAATAAACTTGAGGTAACAAATCGGCAAGATGAATGCACTTTAAAACCACTGACAGTTACATCAGAAAATTTGTCAATTGCACGTGAATGTTTATGATATTTTATGAAGGCCGCCTATGATCTTTTATTGATGCGAACCAGCGTAATATTTCTATCTGAGAATGAACAAAAGCGTTTACCTATTTATATCGAATTCTTTCAGCATCCAAATGCAACTTGTAAAACTGAAAATAATCAGTTAATACAAATTGACAGCATAATCGATTATGGAACAATTTTTATTGGAGAATTTTCATTCAACAGTTTTATTCACATAAATTTTTCACTTCAGCTGGAAAGCGATCATATACATCGAATGTGTAGTGTGTTGGCTGTGATTGACTCTGAATGGATGCATTTTTGTTTTGTAAATTAAGATTATTATGCATCATTCAACAGCTAATTGGGTTATAAATTTTATAGACTGGAGAATTTTTCAGATGGATTTAGTTAGAATTTGAAGGTGACAGGTAAAGATGAGAATTTCCCAAGGTAGGAGTTTAAAGTGTTCTATTGGACGGCTGAAGATGAAATTTAAACTCAAATAAAATTTAATCTAGCCAATACTATTTAAAGGTTATATTATTTGTAAAAATCACTCATTATCCAATTAAACTCTTATTCAATCACCCTTATTCGTTTATGCTGCAAAACAGTCTAAAATGGTACTTTCAAGGTTCATCAAAATTTATAAAACAAAAACAAAAGATTTCAATGCCTTTATCATTGCTACTATGTTGTAATATATTTTATCGTTAAAACATGAAAATGGTCATTTATGTGATTATTTGATGCTACTTGTAGCTAACCTAATGATGTTATGATGTCATAATTGTGTCCATACACAACAACATAAAGCATAAAAACATGAAAACATAAAAAATCAATTTGTCTGAATATGAACGAGCATCAAAAGCATTTTACATTCTCACAAGTTAAAAATAGTTGAAAGATATTTATAAATTGTTTGAAAAGTCAACAATCGTTAGCCAGGTTTGAGTCCAAAAGATGAAAGTTAAGTTAATTTGATATTTGCACGACATTTGATTGCCACTGCTTCCAATGCCTTCCAAGTCAAGTCGTACATTAAATTACATTAAATATATACACTGTTCACCGTTAGAACATGAATTAATGTTCTGATTTTTTAATCAAAAGGTATGGCATTAATTCTCGATGGACACTACTGACTCCAAATTACATGCTAACGACGCTGTGGACTCACCAACATATCATTATTGTGGCTGTAGAGGAAATATTGATTAATATTGTATGGCGTCTTTTAAAATTCTTTAATATTATTTATATGTGATAAAATAAATTTTTGCTATTTGCGAGCTATTTGACTTGGATGGGTTTTGTTTGGTATGTCAGTTTTGTCGGTTATGCACTAATAAAATGTCAATTGTATATTATGGCAATGTAATTAGAAAAATACCTGGTTTTTCATTTTAATTGGACTGGGAAATATTTTTTACTTAATTTTTTCAGTTGGAGTTGAAAGTCTTTTAAAAGATCTGACAGTTCTCGCTGAATTTATTAAAACTAATGTAATGCAATAATTTAAATTCTGCAGAAGCTCTTCACAAATTTATTCAACTGTTTTTCCGTTTTTTTGTAAATTTATATTATTCAATAATAAACATAAAATTTTTATTTTAAATGGTAAAATTATTGTGATTGTTTTCATTGTATATTTGTCATAACGGAAAAGATAATCTGCAAAGTGATGAGGATATAAAATATCATAAAAAACAAAACCTACCACATTGCTAAAATTAATATCTAAAGTCGACGAACACGGCACTCTATGAGACCTTTCAACGACCATAAAAACCTCCATAGAAGAAAACAAATTTGAACCATTTAACTCTTCTTGAATGCAATATATGATTGGTACAGAATTGAACCAGAATTCATCCATCTTACTAAAATGTAAGCTCTCAAATTACGAGAAAAAGTTTTCTGTGTGCCAATTAAACTCATTAATTTTAATAATTCAATACGATTGGATTTTTTTGTTTTTGATTAGAATTTTTTGTGAATTAAATTGTTCTTATTAAGGTTAATTTAAAATGAATCTAATTAATAGGCTAGTATTTGTAAAAAATTTTCTTCAAAAATCTAGAAACCTTTAATATAATAAGGTATCTTAAGAATGTACAGAAATAATATTGGTTTCTCTTCTGTTTTAACTCTAAGTACCATGAACTAAAATCAATCATAGAGAAAAGAACCAGAATTTCTAACAAAAAAGCTCAAAAATTTTCTTGAAACTGTGCGCGAAAATATGTCTGACGAGATAATTGTGCAAAAAATATGGAGCTTGCAAAGAACATATAATGATATAGGTATGTACATAAACCGTATTGTTCTGACCATGTTTCTAACGAATTTACGATCAAGTTCTGTTATTTGGTTGTATGTATAACGTAAGTAAAGCTGCGCACGTTCAAAAAGCAAAAAGAAACTAGATTAAATATTTTTATTGTCTGTTTGTATACCTTGATGAGCAATAAATCACATGTTCTTATGCTTTTTTATATGTTGTGTATTTTACTCATATTTTGCTCATATTTTACTATTTTTAGATACGTACCTGCAATTATTGAGTATTAATTGCAAATTATAAGCAAATTCTTTGAATTCTTTATCATAAACAGCCGTAAATGTATGTACTGCTCTAGTATGTAGAATTTTGTAAAGGATGAACAGGTGTAGCTCAACGGTTTGATGATTTCAGGGGGCTGATACTCTTTTTAATGGCTATTGGAGTATTGCATTAGCTATTAAATTATTAATACTCATTAGATCAAATTGCATTGACTCGCTTATATTTACTTACAATGTAGTCAGATTTAACGGAACAAACTATCTTCAAGCGCCGGTGTTTTACAACTTCAAGAATCTAGAATATAGATTATATGAATTAAAATGTGAAGGTGTTAATGCAGTTTTAAATTTTTTTCTTATGTATTCAAATAATTAAAAGCATTCTTTCTATAAATAAATTTAATGCAAGTTCAATAAAATAATTGGGAAAAATTTTACACAAAATGCCAAAAGCCTTGAGCAAAAATATAAATTCTTTATAGACGTATTCTATGGACGTATCCTTCTCAAGGTCAATGAAGTCTCACAGCTTTTCTATGTGTTACACATAAAATGTTATGCATTTTATTAATGCTAAATCAAGATAATTTCAATGCGAGCAATCTTTTATATGTTTATAAGAAGTAAAGAACACAAACATCACACAAAGAGCATCAATAATAATAATAAAATACCTATTCACTATCAGATCTTTATAAATAAAGCATAAAATTCTTACTATTCTACTCCAAAGTTCTTGGAGTTGTTGAAGGTGTAAGCAAGTTGTATAGCAACAAACTTAAAGTGTAATTGGTTTTATACATAAAGCCAATTAAATCATGATGTATTTGTCATTTTGTCATCATGAAATTCTCGATCATAGATCGTGCTCTTTACATTATACTCTTATGATATTTTAAAGCACACAAGTGATTAATCTCTGGTCTGTTTGAAGTCGATGAAATTTATAAATGAGCAATGATTTAGTTAACAAATATTTTAATGGTTTTTGTCGGTGGCTGGCAATGTTGGCAATGTTGGAAGATCGATTGAAGTAAATTGCAATTAAACGGTAATAAAATTTGATTAAAATCTAATGGTTGGCGTTCGAAATTATAGGTTGTAAACTTCTAAATTGTTAGGAATTTTATGATTTTTAATTTAATGCAGGTTGCCATGCCATTAAAATAAAACGTCTATAAGTAAAATAAATTAAAAATATTGATGTTTGAAAAAAAAAAATGATGCTGCTAAAAATCGCTAACTTTCATCGTATTTATAAACGAAATTTACCAATTTTTCAAAAAATTATGCTGATTTTTTAATTTTATTGGAATTCCAATAAAACAGCTAATAATCTCCTAGTTAGCGATAAAGTATTGTTTTAAATTCGATTATTAGGGTTCAATTTGTAAACCATAAATTTATGTGTATAATTTGATTAAAAATTTTATGCATAGATGATTTTCGATGAATTTTCAATTAAAATAAATTAGCAGATAACCTATTTCTCATGAATTAAATATTAATTTTTTAGCCAAAAATCATTTCAATAAAAAAAAACAAATTGATTAAATTTTCCTACATTTTATTTTATATTTTTTCATTGAAGACATTTCAGTTTAAGAATAGTATGACTTTTCTTTTACAAATATATCAGTGCTCGATGTTAATTGCTAATCTTCCAAGAAGTTTCAAACGAAGAATATTCGTTATAAAAAAACTCCCGGAAAAGAAGCTTAATTTAATTAATACATAACTGGCTAAGCTAAAGTGCAAATTGTGAATCTATTTTTATGTACAATTTTATGTGTCAAATTTTATTTAATAGTATGAACTGTAGGGATCTCTATAGATTGGATTATAATTATTAGGGAGCAAGAAAATTTTATCTGGTCTACCATTGAACATAAACTGTCCGTTTAGATTTTGAACTTTTGAGTTTTGATTGTACGGTCTCTGATTGTATGGTCTTTGCGGTCTACTTCCTTGTATTTGTGGCATTTGTTGCATCTGGGGGTATCCTATTTGTTGTTGTTGTTGTTGCATACCAGGCATTTGAGGATATTGAGGCTGCTGGTATTGAGGTCTTTGCTGATACCCTCCAAATTGATTTGAAGGCCATTGATAAATATTTGTTGGCTTTCCATTAGCAAGGAAGTTAATAGGTAGATTGTAGAGTTGACTAACAGGAGGTGAGTAGCTTGGTGGTGGAACTGGGGGTGCAATCATTGGAGTGTAAGTAGGTGGCTGCGAAATGTATCCTAAACCAGGAACAAACATGTAAGGTGTTGGTGGCAATCTAATATAATAGATGGGTGAGTTCTTGAACTGGCCTGCGGGCCGTCTTCTATGACCACCAGGCGACCTTGACATGATATCCTCATCATCAGCAAAACCACCATAGAAAGCAGAAAAGTCATCGTAAAACTCCGGTGGGTAGTAAACTGGTACTGGGTACAGGTATGGTGAGGGATAATATGGATAGAAGCCAAACATTCGACTCTGCCGCATGCTGTTTTCCATAAATTCTTGATCGTAATATTCGCCATCGTCACTGCTACCGGCATCATTTCTATTTATTGAGTTTATTGAGTCGTCACTATGAGACGTTCGAGCATATTTCCTCTGAATATCTTCGATAGATGAAATTAGTTTGGACTTTTGTGTTTCTGGTGAAGATTCTTGTAAGGTTTGCAATGGTTGTACTGGTGCTGAATTTGCTATCGTCAGTGCTGCGAGCAAAAGTGAGAAGACTAATGACTTTTTCATTGCTGATTGGATTTGGGTGGTGGCTGTAATTGAAATTAAAGAGTATTTGCATTTTATTAGCTTGAATTGCAAATTAAATCAGATATAATGGTTGTTTTTATTTTTATTTTGTTCTACGGCCGCCTTGAATGAAGAAATATTTTTTTTAATTGCACAAAGAATGTTTGCATAGTAAAAACAGCCATAAGACAAGATTCTAAATATTCCATATATAAATTTTAATATGGAAGAAAATCTTGGTGGAGATCATAAAAGTTAATTATTTTATCGATCTGATAACTTTTTGCATGATTTAAGTGTTTTTATAGATTTATGCGATTTTATGTTCTTAAATGTTTTTACTGCATTCCATAGATTTTTATTATGAACTTTGACAAATATTGGAAAATAGAACTTAAAAAGATCTGAGAATGTTCTAACATATAATAAAACAGGAATGATTATTTTACCACCGTGAATAAACATCTACTAAGTATGTTCTAATCAATCCAAGCAATAAAACATTTAGTTCTATTCCACAAAAGTTGATCAATTATATATTTAACTGTTTGCAAATCATGTCTTGTTATCATAAAACTTTGATCTGATTCAATAAAGTAATTAACTTTTTTCTTCCTTATGGTATGTTTCTTCAAATGAACGATAAAGTTGTTTCACTTGTATTTAACATGAAGACATTTAGTTTTTGATGCAAAAGTTTTATTGGTTTAAAATAAATCTTTTTTCAAAATTTTTTTTAATGCAAACTTTGTTTACTAGCGAATTTTAGGAATAGAGAAAAGTTTTAAAGTAAGAGTTCCGATTGGATAAATTCGAAATTTAACTTGAAATTCAATTTTCCAATTCAAAAAAAATCAATGGTTGAGGTCAAAGTTTTAATAAGAACGATGTAACTTATTGAGCCTCTAAAAATTTATAAATATTAAAAAGTGTCACATATTCAAAATCCAGTTTTATCTAAAATAAACATCACAAAACACTAAATTTGCAAGTTTCATGACTTTTCTACGAGTTCACAGTTTACTTTGAAACGATTATCGATTATTTCTATTATTATTGAGGTGGTCGAACGCCACACTTTTCTATCAAAAACCACTTAAAATTTTGTAAATTTATGAATTTGAATAAATTTATGCTAAAAAATGTATTTAAATTTTATTTGCATAAAAAACCAGTTTCAATTCAATGAAGTTCAATAAAAATCCATTAATTCCCGTAAAATTCAATAAAATACAATAAAATCACATAAAATCCAATAATGTTTGCGTGAATTTCTGATTAATTTTTTTTCAAACATCATGTCTAAATCTTCAGCTTTAAACATTTTTATATGTTTACATTTTTATATATTCTCGACTATAAATGGTAGTGAACTCTCTTTCCCGCGATCAATATATCCAATTTTCTAAGAATACGCAAGAAATAATTACTAGCGATCGATCCAGTTTCTCTATAATTCACTCTCATAATAATTGTCGGTGTAGTTTTAATCGAAAACATCTTTATAATTTTTATGTGTGATGAATTGCTTGTTTCCTGTAGAATGCATAGATAATAACTGTTGCAGTGCAAATATAGTTAGAACTTAGACACTTTTATTTATAATTGAAGAATAAATAAATCATAAAGAATTATTTGTTTTGCCATTTCTTTTACATAATATATCAATAATTTCGATCAAAACATATTCTGTTTTAATTTCATTGACTTGTTCGATAATTTGATTTTATAGCAAAAAATCATTAAATTTGCGAACAATGCAAAATGCAAATTAATTCAACAGAAATGTTATTGTTAATTAATTTTAATCCGCACTACGAAAAAATTTACCGATCCCATTCACAATTTGCAGATTTTATGGAATTTTATGGAATTTTTATGGATTAATGTTTTATAGAACATTCACTTGATTAAATCAGCTAAATCAGCTAAATCTAGATCATCTTTTAATTTATTCACTGAGCAGTTGAGCAAAGCACTCGAGCAAAGCTGTTAAATCGTTCAGAGAATGTAAGTCATTCAGTCAAATTTTAATTTAGCAGAAAATTTTCATGGTAAGAAGAGAACATTGAAAATTCGACTTGCGTACATATTGAATTTTTTCTGGTAATTATTGCTTCCAAAAACTTGACATTTATTAAATTCCAAAGATTTAAAAACGTTTTTAGAATTGAAATTTTACAAACAATAAAATATTTTTTTCTTTGCAAATTTTTAATGTTCACCTGTCTTTGAATTTTTCAAAAATCTTAAATATTTGCGAAACTCCCATGAACTTCTTTTGAAATAACATACTTATTTTTTATGCTCTTTTGTTTTCACTCAAGACATCAATTTGTCAAGATTGGAGAATTTCAAAAAATATTTTTAATCTAGAATTTATCACAAAAATCACTTATTCTATTTTAGATAAGAATCTTTCTTAGCTTCATTACCTTATTTCACAAAAATCACAGAAACTTTTTTTTATAATTCAGAATCTCAAATATTTTGTTTATTTCGGTTGCTATTCGAGTGTCTCAATTATTCCGAAATAATCGGAAATTTTGCAAAAAACTAGTAAAATATTTTGGGATATTTCTAGTCCAGATTCTTTTCTTTTATTTAAATGTTTTAACTTCTGTAGCTGTTGTAACTCTTAACGTCTTAACTGTTCAGGAGACGAAAGTATAATGATTCTTTTTTCTCAATTTTTTCATACCTTCCTATAACAAAAATTTCTACATAGGAAAAATCGAGCTGAAGATAATTGCTTTATGTATTCAGTAATGATAGTGAAATGGTTTGTAAAAAAATTGAACAATAAGAATAATACAGTGAAGAAGGTATATAAACTATTATGGATAGATGCTGGGAACTGGGAAAAAGTTTTCACTACCACATGAATACTGAGTACATAAAAGCAAAAATTAGGTGGATTGTTTAGAAAAAAAAAGTTATAATTAGTGTAAGTAATCGAAAGTGATACCGGCGATTTCGATAAAATTATAATTCTCGAAATAAAATATCTCTAAATTACATTTTGAAGTGTTTGCATGCAACTTCCTGTAAAAGACATTGTATGTATGACAGTCATAAAAATTAAATTAAATTCACGTTTTAAATGCTCTTTTATGCAAATTAAAAAATAAATGTTTATACGAGCAACTGTGTTTTTCTATTTTATTTTCTTTTAAATTGATATCTTGTTTATCGTGCCGAGAATTTGCATAAATTGGCATAATTATAAAAAATTCAATATTATTACGTAAAAATGTATGAAAAGAAATGTTCTAAATATGGACAGATGTCGTTCTGACTCATTAATGTAGATTTTGTAGAATTGATGGGAAATTAGTTCACATTACATTTTTATTTTTACTGGTTTGCTCTCTAAACTGTACATATTCAATACACACTACACCACAATGCAAAATGTTCAATACAGTGGGAGTGAAGTTCTAAATTCTTGAAATCTGAAAAACTGTTTAAACTAGAGATTAAACCATTCTGAGGCAAAATCAAATTTATTTCAATAATAAAAGTAAATTTAATTAAGTTTTATCGATTTTATAGATTCTATAGATTCCAAGATTTCGCTTGGATTTTGCAATTTAGCAATTTAAAAATTTAATATAAAATATTTTTTATCCAGTTCACCACATAAAAATATTTTTGAATTGTATTGAAGTAAAATTGATTGGAATCAATTATTTTGTTTCGAGTAATAATAAGATCAATTTAGATTAAGTGGTTTTTAAGAACTTAATTCTGCATAGAGAATTAAATATAAGATTTTTTACTCATATCAAAAAGCATTAAAAAGTTCTTTATTATTTTTTAATGGTCGTTAGTCAATAAAATCATTGTTTTAGAATTTGTGGTCTCATTAAATAATAATGGACTGAATATTTTAAATGGGATTTGTAATTTCAATAAAAGATTGAATAACATTTTTGTAAGGATTTTTTAAGATGTTAATTATCATGTTTAAGATGTTTAAGATGTTAAGAATCGATAAGTTTCATAAACAATGTACCATATTGCTGGAGACGATTTTGTATGCAATAATTCCTGAAAAAGATGGATTTCATCAATAAAGCAACAGAAATATGTTACACGAGGATGTTTTTGCGAAGGACCCTAAAATTCCTGGCATTATTCATTAAAAAGCCTAACAACATTGGATAAAATCAATTTTCAGAAATAACGTTATTTAATCCCATAAACATTACATAAACATGCAAAATCTTAAGACAATATAAATGTTAAAATAATATCTCACACCATTCAAAGAATCATAATTTTTTGATACAATTTCATAAAAGAAGTAAACTAAAAGACTATTTCAAAGTATGAATAAAAATTAATAGCTTTTAATAAATGATGAGCATTGTTATTATGGCTAAATATTACTTATCTGAGGCACCTGAAATTTCTCCAATTAATATAAAAAAATCTTGTGCGAATTTTAAATGAATTTTTTCATAATTCGGTTCAAATGATTTTTTCCCCAATGACACAGATATTTCGCATTGTTCCTCTTAAATATTTTACAATTTTGCGGTTACAAAAACTAAAACATTTTATTTGAATACATGTGAAAAGTTAATTATGCTACAGGAAATCGTATGAGAGTGATATTTTGTTTTGCTAGAAGTTTTTTTGGTGCAGTTTCTTGCAAATTTTAACATAAAGATGTCATGATGAGTTTTTATTTTATTTTGAATATGTAGGTCTAATTTTTCAACTTCAAAGACTTCCGAAATATTTATGAAATCTAGTGAAATACTTAGTTTCTGTTATTTGAAAGATGTAAACTAAGTTGACTCCAATAAAAGTTCAAAAAGGTGTAAACATCCCTTGTCATAAACCCTCGGAAAAATATTAAATCAAATAAAACTTGCGAAATTGAAAATTCTAGAATTTGTTGAGATAATATTTTTTTTTGAATTAACAAACTACTTAATTAATTTTCTGACAAAACACTCAAAAGCAACAATAATCACTAATGAACAGATAAAAACTCCCACATTTTATTAACCATTTCATTCTCAGCAGCAGCAACAAGTAAACTTTTATGGCGCAAATTTATAATTTTGCAACAAACACTTTAATTTAATTTGCTGCTTTTATTGTGTAGAACTTAACTGTGCTTGAATCATTTGAAGCACCTGAATCGCTCATGTGAAATTCTAAAAGCAGTTTAATGCATCTTGAAGTGTTCAAACAATTAATTATGCAAATTGTTATTATTAATACATAATTGATTTATCGTTTTTCTCGTAAATCGTAGAGCTTTTTATTTGCAGTTTCTCATCATTATTGCCAATATAAATTGAACTTGGCAGTTTAAAAAACGCTTCTATCAATTTTTTTCAATAAGCAGGGGAAAATTAAGAGAGTACGTGCGTATTGATGCACTGCAGTCGAAGATAAATGTAGATGAAATGTGCAAATTGAGGTAATTGCGAATTAATCCACAATTATTTGAACCGTTTGTAATATGAAGCCAACAAATTTTTATTCAATCGTTTTTTATGCTACAGCGTGCTGCTCATGTGCTACGTTACTTTTAAACAATATTTTAGACTTTTTATTCGGCGTCGATCGAACAAGAAGAAAGAGTTCTAGGCTGTTCATTGTAATAGTTATTCAATCGCTTGCTGCTACGTTTTGTTCGACAGCAACATAAATGAGGAGAAGTACAGTATTCACCAACAAATTAAACGTTTAATATTCCACATAAACTCTCGAACATATTAAATCAAACTAATTTGTTGTGGCAAAGTGTTTGCGAAAACCTCGGCCTTTCTAATTTTTTCGTTGATTCGAATACTTTTGTTGTGCGAGAAAATTTGGTTTACCTAAAACGGGAACTTTTGGATGGGATTTGGCAGGGAAGAGAGTGGAATTTGTAATTTATGATCGACTCATGTAAATACGAGCTTCTCAGTTACACGTGATTTTAGTCATGACGATGAATTATAAAATATTAGATAAATTCCACAGTTTGATTTAAAAATGTATATTCATGGAAAATATTTTGAAATTTCCATTACATTCATGGAAAATATTTTGAAATTTCCATCACATTCTTATGTGGCTCTGGTCCCTGCTTCTTAAACATAATTTATTGAAGATATTGCATTAAAGAATTTCTATTGAATGAAAAATTTTTCTAGCGATTTACCATTAATTGGTTCGAAGAATAAAAAATCTACTTAAAAATGTTTTATTAGCATTTTACAAAGACTATTGGAAAATTTTTCCTGAAGTTTTCAATAAAAAAACTAATGTATTAAAATCTAACATTGAATTCCACCCACCCCATAATTCAATAAAATAAAATATTTCATACGTCAGCTTTAAGTACTTGCACGTAAAGAAGATAAATACACATAACTCCAGTGTACATAAGTGAATTTATTTAAAATACAACTTTTCTAAGCTTATTATCAAGGCACCGAATCTCACTATCATTACATACATGCGAACAATTATTATTCGTACATTCTTCATGCAGAAGAAAAATATATTTTGCTCAAAAATACAAAACCATTCATTTTGCTTCCGTCTATCGAACAGTAAAGACGTTGAAAGAAAATAAAACAAAAAGCATTCTCGAATTTTAAAAGTCTTTGAGAATTTTGGGCTAGTGTCTTTAAAGATTTTTTTTAATTGTTCAAAAATAGGAAACTGATAATTTTTCAGTTCTTTCTGGATTTTTAATTTTCACAGAAGACGCAACAAAAGCCTAGAAAAAAAACATAACCGAGAAATTGTGGATTATTAATAGCAGTGACATTGTTGGGCGGCGAAGAGTAAATTATTCACCAAAATCCAATTATACTGGTCGCTCTTCTCGTTTGGATATTTACGGTAAGTCAATTTGTGTACTGGCATTTTCCTACAATGATAGAATAGATATTGTGATATTGTCGTTTTTGGCGATTAGTGATGCAAATTAAATTGGCGAACAGTTCAATAAGTGGCTAATGAGAAAAATAACATTAAGTTGGTCATCTCTCAGATCCAATTTAGAAGATTCTTTGTAAGAACTGATTTTATTTTTAAAGCGATGGGAAAATTGTAACACGAGCGGTGGAAGGAATATCTATTACTATTAAATCATTTAAGTGAATGGTTCTAATGAATTTTAATGATTTAAATGTTTTAAGTGATTACAAACATTTGCAGTGTGAGTTAAGTGCTTAAATGATTTAAATGCGTTTATATACTTTTGAATCTTTCATAATTTAATAGTTTAAGTGCGAGGAAATAATTTTAAAATATCTTGGATGGGCAATTGAGTTTCAAATTGCTGAATTATGGGAATATGTTTAGCTTTATTGCAAGCGGTTCGATATATTATCTTGTAATATTTACAATTTTTCTTATCTTTGAATAATCTATGTAATTTTGCAATTTTGTAAGTCCCCGGTTTCTTCGAGGCGTTTTAGAGGAATCTTTGTGGAATCTGGAAATACAAAATAAAAACTGTTTTTTTGAATGAGAGTGAAATAAAATGAGCAGTTAACTTAAATATGCCAAAGTTGTAAAATCTTTTGCAATCAAAATTGTGTTGCACGTTAAATGTTTCATAATTGCAACTTCTTTTCCCAAATAATTAATTTGAAGCTTCAACGAAAGTGATAAAGTTTTTTATGAAAAATAAAATAAATTTTCGAAGTAGGTATTAAGTCGGTTTTGTCAATCAATTTTATTTATCAAGAAAAATCTGACAGCCACTTCGTAATTAACAGTCCATAAAGCTCTGCAGTTTTGTGATTTTTTTTTTTGATTTGTAATAAATTTAAAGTTGTGTCCAATGAACATTTTGATAAAATTTTATGGTTAACAGTTAAAGTCTCGGTTAAATAAAATAATTAAACTAAAATTTTTAGTTTTTTGATATGTTCAATGACAAGGTGACAAGCTGAAGAAATTAAACTTGATTTTAAATAAAAAGCTTTCATTTTTCAAAAAGTAAATTCAGAAGTAATCCTTATGGTTAAAATAAAACTCAATTTCCATTTTCAAATAATATTAAATTATGTTAATTACACGGTAATTGCAAATATGCGAAAGATTTTAATTTTAATAATGTTTTCCCACAATAATCAACATCGGTGATCATAAAAACAATGTAAGTTTTCATTTTGACCGATTGGTTTTAATATCCGAATTTACGCGAAATTTCAATAATTAACAAGAAAATACTTACTTGAATGCATACAAAAGCACAGAATACTCGAAATAATAATAATTAAAAAGAAACTGTTAATGATTACACGACCAAACATTTAGAAACTTCATTCAACTCTAAAATCATATTTGAGTTTGAATTAAGGTTACTAAAGAAGAATAACTCGAAATACTTGATTAAGTTCCCGAATTAACTTTAAACTACTATTTAATCGACTGTAATCCAATTTGATAATGTATTGATGCCAAATGCCTTTATGAAATGATCCGCTAAGTATTTTGCATCAAGAAGTTTCGTTTTTTAATTTGTTGTGAATTCCATGAATTTAGTAAAAAAAATAAATTACTTAAGATTACAAAATTAATGTGTGTGGTTTTTTCACTTGCGGTTTGTTCTGAGATTTCTGTGTTTTTCGGGTTTTTGCAAGCAAACGGCAAACGCGACCACAAACTTGGATCAAATAGTGTAAATTTGTACATAAATAAATAAAAAAGCCACTACATTCCAATAATATCCAATAAAATCTCATAAAATTGAATAACCAGAAAAAAAATGTAAAACATCAGCAAATCAGGTCAGTTTTTATATATGTGCAATTGTTGCTAATTTTGGAGTAATTGATTTGGAATCGATGGATGGAAATAAACATAAAGATTTTTTGCTACAGTTATGGAATATATAAAGAAGTTATTGGAACTGCACAATTATCAACAAAGTATGGAGCTAAAAAAATAAACGTTTTAGGAAACCTAAAATTGTCCATATCTGCAGAGTATCAATGTCACATAATTTCATAAAATATGTCATTGTGTCATTAATCTCGATTTATCTTCTTTTTTTCCAAGTAAGAAAAAATTATTCCCTACAAACTAAGAATTGATGATTGCTTCCGATTTTTAACATATGTTGTTTTGACATTTTCAAATTTTTGTCGGGCTTTAAAAAATAAAGTCTGCAAGAAAAAGTATAAATGAGCGTGAAACTTTCATCAATTCCGTAAATTCCTAGGAACATTGAGGTAAACCCCAATAATTCATATTTAAATGAACTGCTAATGAAATATTTTCATTTCACTCATACTTGCCAACGCTAGTCAAACAAACGAATCATCCGCTTAACATTTAATCGTGTGTTAAAATACCCATAACTCAAATCACAACGTAAAGAGCTCGTAAAGAGATTCTATCTCTCATAAATCTGCCAAAAACTTCATATAAAGAACTTAATGAAAAAAATCGTTTAAGACCAATTGTCATAAATTACATAAATAACATAAAATTTACAACACTCTCGTCTCAAACTAAAACTAATAAATTATTGTAAAAAATTCGTAATTCGTTTGAAGAAATGCTAAAACAACTGAAAAAACATCTAAAATATCTGAAAAAACTTAAAATAACTAAAACAACTAACAAGCAACATGGCACGAAGTCAACAACACTTAATATGTTAAATATGCTTAATATGTTCCATAAAAAAGAATATTTTTTCCTAGACCCAATAAATAAACGCAGAATTTGCTAGGATGACTTTCAGTTTTGGAGATCTGGCTGTGAGAGATAATTCATTGACCTTGCCACTAAAATCAGCTAAAAATACTTTGGGATGCTTGGCAAATTAACTTTAAAAATGTAAAAAGTTTTTAAGAAATGTAAAGTGTTTGTGAGAACAATTAAAGAAAATTATAATGTCCTTCTTCAATAATTAAATATATTTTCTTCTAATTAAAGATGCAATGTTAAAAAATTTCTTACAATTTTCAAACAATTTCAACAAAACTTGCACAAGAAACTGTACAATTATTATTATTAAATAATAAATCTTCAGAAAGTTCATTCAATAGTTCATAAAACAAATTAATAAGTTGTGTTTGTTTTGTTTTATATATTTACAACCTCCTATCCTACCAGACAATCTATTCCAGCCATTTCAGACATTTCAGTAACCTCAGCAAAATGAAGACACACTTTGGTACCGTAGATCAATTTTTATCATAATTACTTTTCTGCCCATCAGGCTAAAATTAGCTGGATAATGTTCTCCTTTATGTGTACAGCTTCATAGTTTAATTAAAGTTAGGAAATTGTGAAATTTGTTAGTTGAGAATTTGCTGGAGTTTTACAGGTTTCTTTAAATTACTAGAAGACTAGAATCTCTAGAAGACCTTGCAAAAGAAATTCTTACCTCACAGTTCTGCTTAAAAGATTAAAATTCTTTGGAGCCCGTGAATGTTCTGTCAGTTCTACACAAGTATTTTCCGCACGCTTTCATCTTTCAATCATAATTTGAGTTCAATTAAAGCCACACACCAAGCATTTTTGATATTTTTTTCAAATATTTTGCAGATATTTCTCATAAATTTAGATCTATACAGTATTTTACTCCTGAGCTTGCCTATATAGAAACTTTATTGCTTGTTGAGTGATAGACATTTAAACATAATTATTGTTTGCATGAAAGGTTCTTTAAGAACATCTGATGCTTGTTAACTGAACAATTATCCAATTTATTACTTTATTGCGATCATCATACAAAAGCTACTGATACTTTCAAGATTTGTTGAATATTTAAGATTTCCAGATTTCGCAACAAAAAAAGCGAAAATTCTTCATAATTGACCATCTCAGTGACCCTGAATGATCAGCACTTCAGCAATTGTGTTCCCGGAATTCTATCTATGAGCCAACTTAAAAGTTGTAAAAGATAATTCCCCTATAAAAAACCCAATTGGATATAGGAAAATAATAATTAATCCTTCTAGAAAATTTATATGGCTACTGCTTTGTGGAGAGTGTTGTTGGGTGGATATAATATTTTCAGTTTAAATCTTCTTTAAATCATAAAATTAGAGTTTTTAGAATCAATAAAGGATATTCCCAGATCAATTTTATTTGAGAAATTTGGATCATTAAAAAAAGATCATTCAATAAGTTAAAGTTCCACCCAATAACGCATTCCATCTTCCATTACATAATCAGTGTAAGTAATTGATTTTGACTGCATGTACCATAAATAAATTGAATAAAACCTGCTCGCTCGCCACGCGATTATAATTTAATGAGATAATGTATTCCTTTATGTAAATAACTAAATAACAAAATAACTAAAGAACGAAATAACTTAACATGTAATTGTGTAATTGCCTTCAAGAAGAAATTTCGCTGAAATATTGATCGAAGAATAATGGGAATAGAGTTCACGTAGGTTCGCCACATAAAAATAATGGCATGAAAATATAATGCTACAAATTGAAAAACCGTTTGTGTATGAAGTAAGAGTGAAAGAAAATAATATGAAATTGTACAAAAGACTTCAATGACCGACCTTGAAAGGACGTTTAATAGAATAACTTTGCACTACAAGTCATTTATATCGTTGTACATACAATTTTGAACGAAAAAATTAAGATTGATGATAAACTAAAAAGCGATTGCCAGTAGAAAGACTCGCCTTGGCATATAACTTGTCTTCAGGCGCTCTGCGCTGTTCTGCCGTTACTTTAAGATTTATGAATCGAAAATTAATTCTTCTATGCTTGTAGCATCTATGGAAGCAGAGGTATAGTGTATATTAGCAATTCATTTAACAAATTTGCCATTAATAATCAATAAGTCTGCTTACGATGCCTGCGATGAAGGCTTGAACGCTTTGTGAACGCCAAGTTAAGATTTTTATCTGCCAAATTGTTTACGACGATCTTGCTGAAGATTGGATAGAATATTTAATACTCAATAGGAATGTGTTGAGGTTTTTGAAAATTTACATGAAAAGAGTTTCAGATAGCAATCTACATATTAGCCATGACTTATTGCATTATGCTTTATTGATGGTTCCGTTTGAATTTGGGGTTGAGTGATTATTTAATGTAGATCGATTAATCTATTTTTGCTTCACTCAACTAGAATCAACTATGAGAAGCTTCTAACCGATTGACTCATTAAATTTGTGATTATGATTTTCACATCCATCAATCAACCTTAAACTTCAAATAAAATGAAAAGCTCTGCGGGCTAATTTGAATTACTTTTATCAATACCGTAATTGATTATAATTCTCTTTCTTCATTGAATACCAACCTACTCCAACTTTTCAGTCAAACAACACTTTGATGTGCAAAAAATCAAGTACAAAAGATATATTTAGATTTCATAGATGCCATCATGCCACAACAGATATGATTTAAATTATTATTTCACAATTAGTGTCTTGCTCCCTTCTTTATCATCAGTCAAATCTTCCTTGACACTTGCTAGCAGCGTTAAATTGCACATAATCTGAATAATTCGAATAATCTCCATAATATGAACAGCTCATGGATATGAAAGCAAAAGCTGAGAAAAAAAAACAGTCCACAATACGAAATCCAATTAAAGTTGCAGAACTGCATAAATGCAAACTGCCTACTCTCGTTTTTCTGATATTCGCCAACTGTGTTCAAACAAACACTCTGTTGAGTGCCAAGACATCTGATTAATCACGTAAGACTGCTTGAACTTGCCCTGAACAATCAACAATCTGACGGTAATTGCTCGAGCAAATGTTTGTGATTTTCAATTAATTGCACGAGATGGTTGGATCATGATTTTCCCAAGACAGATGAAATTACACGTTTTACATTATTACTTTAATTTTTCTCAATCACTTTTTTATTGTTCGGTTAGCTATTTTTAATCATTTTTCGTTGTCCCGGCCGGAATAGTTGGAGAGGTTGCGAGAAAACACTAAATACTGGAATTTGTAGCAAAATAACGAATTAAAGGTAACACAATTTGCAGCTTTGCAGTTTTGTAGATTTATTGGTAGTTATCGCTGCAGTTTCGCAATTTTGCAAAGTGTTCAATCAAATTATATTCAATCTAGACGCCGTGCGCTTGTTAACTGGTTGAGTAATTGCTGCTTAAGTGACGAGACACTTTTGATTGTTGGCGCACTAACCAGTAGTAATTTGCGAAATACCTCAGATATCAAAAGTTCTTGACAATGATTTTTATTTAAATTTGTTCTATGTACTCGAGGTTTTCTATATGTTTGAGTGTTTGTAGCGCGTTGAAATTAGTGAAGACACTATGAGCAACAAGAGACAATAGAGGAGGAAGTAAAAAGATTTTTCAATTAGAATTGGAAGGTGCAATAAAAGATATTGTTTGCTCAAGCTTCAATACTTTCTTCAAATAATCTTTAAAGTGGATTGAAAAACTCCAGGAAAGGTTTAGAAATCAAAACAAATCGTTGGAATGATTATGAAATTGTATTCAACAAAAAACTTTTCAAATTAAAAAAAAAACCACCATTCACACTGGGCAATCATCCCATTACAAAGGTAATTCTCGATAAGTTGTTGTAATTTTTAATTTTTGAGCGTGATGATACAGTTTGTGGCTTACATTTCACAGTAAATTTGCCAAGCTAAAAACAAGCGTGCCGAACACTCAAACATAACGATTTTAGCAAATTTAACGATTTTATCTCGCATTTCGGTAATTTAGTAGTTTTTTTTAAGAACTGCGCGATTTGAATGAAATGTAGAATAATTACAGAGTTGTGAATTGTTAAGGAATTGTTATAAGCGTACGCTTGGGAGAAAATTTGAAGAAATTAAAAAAAATTACTATAAATTATAATACAGAGAATTAAAAGATCGATGTTTGAGGCTTTTTAATTTAGATGTTTTAATTTAAAGACACGAGAAACGTCAAACATATTTTAGCATAGATATTTATTTTTCGTAGGCCTTTCAAGAATTTTTTTCATATATTCTCGTGAATTTAAGGTTAAAACAATTACGCAGCGAGGGAATGTTTAACTTGAATAATTTGAAATGATTTTGCGGCATCAATGTGAAAACCTTCAGAGGCTTCTTTAGATTTACTTATTGAGCACGATCAAGTGATCAATGCAACCTAAATCAACCGCTTACCAATATGAGCATGAATCGTTTAATGCATAATGGGATAATAAATTGCAACAGTTATATCTTTTATTTTTTTAAAGCATTTTTCTCTCTATTTCAAAGTTATATTCTGACTCCATGCGATGAAGCAAATCCCAAACGGATTGAATTTCAATTAATCTCTTTTTATTATATTTACACTTATTTTTTAATAAATCGCCACACATTTATTTCAGTTTATTTACCAGATTACGGCTGGAAACCAGTAGCACTTATACGTCATCCTCGCGTCGGTATTGTATAGTGCGATCATTTTCTGCTCATTGAATAACAATTATGGGGGTGTGCTCGGAAAGATTTTTGTTTGAAGATCGTTTTTTAAAAGAATTATTTCAGGCACATTGTGGTGAAATTTATGATGATCCAACGAGGTTATGACTCACAAGAAATTTAATTTGAACTTTGAGACTACATTCAGATTTTTTTATTTTTGTTTAATTTTGAAAGAATTTGGGAGAGTTTTCACAAAAATTGGATAAAAAAAGCAAAACACGATCGTATATTTATGATGTGTTTAAAATTTATAATGTTTTGATCTAATATGAAATCAGAGATTAAGGTCAATTTGCTTCCTTCTAAGAATTTTTTTTCATTTTCGATTCCTTAATATCTTGTGAATTTTTGCTTAAGTAATGTGCAGTAGAAAAAAATGCATGAAACCTTGCTATCGTCCACCCCTTTCATCAAAATCTATTAAATTAATCATGATTATCCAATTATCTGTCCGATTGAGCAAAAAACTATTGAAACCAATACCGATTACCTCCGTGCGTTTGAACAATTTATAATTGATTTAGTGTCAAATTTAGTATTATATGGAAGCCCCAACCAATTTATTCTACTTGAACTTATAGACGATCTTTCAAAGCCTTCAATGCCTCTCAAATAACTCAAACCATTCAAATCACTCAAAACTGCGGCTTTCAGTCATTCATCACTGCTCAACAAAAAAAAGAATTGAACAAAAATAGCCAAAGAAAAAATGCATTTCTGCATATAAGTCTAATAAAACAAAATGTCTTGTAATAAAAATTAATATAAAATAAAATAAAAAGCTGAATATGGCTTCGAGGCAACTTTTAGACGAATGATGCAATTTGTTATGTTTTTTGTCGAGTGTTTGCCACTTGCGAGTTCTTGACCATATCAAAAGCTATCAAACCATCAAAAGCGACAATTTGCAATTCAAATATATGATTTTATGAATAAAAAGGTTAATTCTGGTTAATACTGCTCTGGCAAAAATAAAATAAAAAAAAGTTCATGAAAATTAAAGATCGTATAAAAATAAAATCTTTAAGATGAAGCATCAAACAAACTCGTTTTCATTATGTTTATTCTATATTTATTATGTTTATTCATTATTATTCACTTTTTCCTCATATTCAGTGTATGATGAGACAAATAGCTTTTGATTTTTATTTGTGTTATTTTTAATTTATTTTTAGATTTGTGGCATCAGGCAGGCAGCAATGGAGAAGTTATTAATTTTATTAATTTGTACCCTGACGATTGTAATAACAAAAGCACATTCAGTGCCATTAGAACCATTACAAGATTTACAAGCAGCTCCGTCTAAATTGATATCATCTATAGAAGAAATTCAGAAGAAATATGCAGGCGCTGCTGACACTGATGACTCAATAAAAACTAATGATGCCAGCGGCCATAAAGCGGTAAAAAACGTCGAGATTGTAAGCGCCGAGGACAATAATGTTAGCGATGAAGAAGTGCTGCTCAAAGCAAGCTCACGTCGCAATAAAATGCTCGACGGATTTTATCAGCAGACGCCACCATATCTTTATCAACAACCCGGTTTCTACCCACCGGAATTTTACAACGATTTTGCTGCGTTTATGAATGACGAGGAGGAAATGATGCCTCGCACTCCAGGTGGAACGAGAAGAAGACCGGTTAGTCAACAGAAGGAATCGCAAATTTTTTATATTAGACTGCCACCAACACCTTACATGTTTGTGCCCGGAATCGGTTATGTTTCACAGCCACCAAGTTATAATCCTTTAATGACTCCTCAAGCACCTGTTCCCAGTTATTCACCTCCTCCAAGTCAATTCTATAATTTACCATTGAGTTTTATTGGAAATGGAAAACCAACAAATATTTATCAATGGTCAGGTAATCAGTTTGGAGGATACCAGCAACCACAATATCCAAACTATCAGGCTCCTCAAAATCCTATGTATCCTAATTATAATCAGTTCCCACAGAATCCTAATCAGTTTCAGCAAAATCCCCAATTTGCACAAAATCCTCCTTTCCAGCAGTTCCCTCAAATGGGACAGTATCCACAAGCTCAATATCCGATGCAAGGAATGCCACAACAGAGACCTCAAAGGCCTTACCAGAGACCGTCCATGAATCCTTATGGAAATTCAAAGATCCATAATCTTAAGAACCAATTCTTATTCAATGGCAGACCAGATGATGTTTACTTTTTGCCCAATTATTATAATCCGTATTCTAATCCCTATTATTGAGAAGATTTTTACTGTGTTTTGCAGCATTTAACTCTTTCGAGTGACTCAGTGATAAAACTAACTTTATTAATTAAATGGTAATTTTTTTATCTCAAACTTATTTTTTGAATTGAGATTTTAAAATGCAAAACATTATTCGAATTCGAATAATTTTAAAGCTTTTGTTTAATCAATAAAGTTGAAGATTAAATCTATTATCATTTGAAGCCACTCGGTAGTTCTTTTTTACTCCTGAATAAAACCAATTCTCAATTCCATAATAACACAATCTGTGCCTTGAACTTAAACGATAAAATGAATAAGAATTAATTGAATTATTTATCGAATAATCCTTCTAAAATTAATAGTTAGATTAAATTTTAACTTGATCTTTAGTATTTCACACCAAAATACGTGAACATTGATTAAGCATTAGCGAATGAATCAAATGAAAAATGTCTCATAATTTATTTTAGTTTTAAAAGTTTAAAGCTATAGAATAAAAAGTGGTTCAATGATATTTTTTATGGAATATCCGTATAGTGTTAAAACCTTCGCTTTTTTGTTACTAAACTTTTATGTTTGGCCAACACAGTGAAGTAAACAAACTAAGAGGAAAATAGAAAAACTGCAAATGTTTAAAATAATAAATGAGAGTGTCTCAATGGGTAAAAATTGAAAAAATTTAGATAAATTAATTTTACTTAGATAATATTATTATCTTTTACCTAATAAATGAATAATTTATAACTAAAAGTTTCAATGAAAACTAAAATTTTTTTAGGTCAGTAAAATAAAAACAAAAATTTTCCCCATTGAGACCCGACCAAAAAACGATGCCTAGTATCTAAGTAAGTTTTTACTTATAAGTAAATTGTGCAGAAGTCAATTAAAATATCCACATTTTTGAGTGTTCTGAAAACACAACAGTTCGATGTTTGAAACTTGAAATAACATCACTTTCTGGTACATTGATTTATTCTTATTATTAAAATAAAACTACCGAAACTGATGGAATTTTGACTCTTAAGAAGTGATTCTAAAACTCAAGTGTTTAGAAACAAATGAAAAAGCTAAAATGTACTTATACAACTTATTATTTAAAACACTTAAAAAACTACGAAAAAATATATACATTTTCAAGAGATGTATGAAGTCATAGAGATAGGTTAATTTAAATGTGTTTTTAATATAAGAGCGAATAAAAATGATTAAAGAAATAATAAATTATCTTTTCTGTCTATAATTCTTTAAACATTCTTAAAATGCCCAAATGTCAAAGAACTTCAATGATCCAGTGTCTTAGCCACCAGTCTTTAAAAATAAAGCAATAAAAATGAAGCAATAAATCTTGTCATCGCTCGAGGTTGATGCAAAAGGTTATCAAATTTTTTGTACCTTAAGAATGTTTGCTCAACATCTATTTATAAATCTATAAATAAAATGTAAAGTATGGAATTTTTTCAGCAAAAAGAACGGTTATTCTCAAAATATATAATATATTTTCTTCAGTTTCTTGTTTTGAAAGATCGCCTATGGTTATGCAAGATATTTTTACTCGAAGCTTATTAAGAATCTTACAAATGTTAAAGAGAAGATTCAAAAAAGTTATGCAATGAAACAAAAGCTCGTGAAGACGATGCTCGACAAGTAAAAGCTCTACATGTGGGATTGTCTCGTGTTTAAGATAGATGGTTGGTGATTTAGTCTGTTCTTTTCAGCCTTAGTAGATATCTTCTTTTTTTTCTATAAAAATCTCGTGAATTTCATGTTTAGAAATTTTAATAACATTTTAGAAGTTTTCTATAATTTTCAATTTAATCACATTCATACAATAGAAAAGAAAAAAATATACTATCAGAGATTGATTAATTTGATTGCTAATAAAGCTGCCAATAAATTCGTAGAAAGATAATTCTATACTTTGTGTCAAAACAACATTTAATTATGTTGACATGAGTCTTCTTTCTTAAAATAATTGAATGAACACTGTTAATATAAAAATCTTAGCTAATTCTAAAAAAATTCTAAATCAACCATGTATGAGAACAACAATGTATAACCTTGACTATGTAAGTAGAAGCGCTTAATTGTCGGATTACTGCGACATCAAGATTGTTTATTTATTGAATTAATTTATTTTGTAAAACATTTCTAATCAATCAAGATCCGTTTTGATATAAACATGATTTTGAAAGCTAGAATGCATAAATTGCCTTGTAAAATACTGAAAGAGGATTTAAATTTTAAATGCAAATTTGTTCAATAAAACCGAAAGAGTGTTAAATTATCGCGGCAAAAAATTTCAAAACATCCAAAACAAGAATTTTATTACTATTGTTTATTTTTGAAGTTTTTGCGCATTTAAATTTGAATACAAAATATTTTTTGAAATGTTTACAAGAATTAAGTGAAAAGTTTGTTGACATGTTTATTAAATCGATGTTACGATAAAAGTTAGATGCATGCAGTTTTCAGATATTAAATAAAAAATATCTTGTCAAAAAATCCTGAAAAAGTAAATAATAAATTCAAAACCAATAAAAGAAACGATATAATATTTCAAAAACATTTTATTCAATGAAAAATCTAATTATAAATTACAAAAGACTTTCAACCACGAATTCTGAAATTTTTCGATCATTTTAATTTTAATCCTTAATATGTATGTTCATAAATTAACCTTACCTAATTCTTATCGTATATTGTCCATAATTGCTTAGCAAAAAACTTAAACAATTAATTTTTAATCATATTAGTTCGTCACAAAAATGCATCTTGGATTCTTGGAAGAGTTTTGTATCAAAACTGTTAACTTGTTTTCGTATTTTTCAATTTATTTTAACATTGTTCGAATATTTAATGGGTTATGGCAGAGGTGGTCGAACTTGTTTGTTTGATTAAATTGAGAATTTTGTAAATTTTTATCAAGATGGACTGGTTTTGTGTAAATTCCATGAAATGATAAATTCAACAAATGAAAATTTTAGTAGTCATGTGTCCGTCAAATATAAATTTTCTCTGATTTTTCAGTTGTTCCATAAAAATTTCAAAGTTGCTCATGAGCAATGTTTATTGACCTATTATTAAAGGGAGTTTGTTAAAATGATAAAATTTTTAATAATGTTAAAGCTTGTTTGTTTTTTTTTTAATTTTGCCAAAAACTATTCAATTTTTATATTTCAAGATAATGTCGAAAATTCAAAGAAAGGTTTCTCATTACGAATCGATGATAATTTCGTCAAACTATAGTTCACCCACCTCTGCTCATTTCTGTTTAATTTCCAGACATTCAATTTATAAAAATCACAAACGCATTAATACATTTTTGTAAATAAAATTTTTTTTTTAAAAGTCAGGAAAAATATTGTCATTAAATTTTTCAAATAATTTAAGCATTTCGTTATTTTTTGTGCCCGTAAAATGACATTCTTTCCGTATTGTGTAAGAAGAAATTTGAATGCATTGAATGCAGTGGAAATGCAATTTAACTGCATGTGTTTGTCTTATAGAATTAAATTGTGATATGAAACTGGTTTCTTGTTCTGGTCAGCCTTTCGCGCGTTGTTTTCAATAATGTAAAAGCTCTTGGGTTTGCCGTTGCTTGGGAAGTATTTCTGGAAGTTTTGCTTCTTGGCTGGCGCATAATAACTAGGTGATGATTTCTTTTTAAGAACCTTCAATCGTTCATCATCATCTAATCCATGCATGTTGAAGACATCGTATTTTCCAACACTATTGGAAGCATGCGTGTGCTTGTCGACTGTTTCGTTTTCATGCCACTTGATGGACGGTGACTTGGACCATGTAGGAGTGTTCTTGATATCGATCAGCTCGTCCATATGAACGTCGTTGTGGCGTAGCTTGGACATTTTCTGTCTGTACTTTTTACTGTTGCTACGACTATTTCCTCCACCAAACATCTTTTTAAGAGTCGGTATATTCCAGTGGTAGATGCCAGTTGCTTTGCCATTTGACTTGAATCCAACCGGAATCTATGGATAATTGAAGAAAAATGGTAATTTTTAGAAAAGGTTTGCATTTGAAAGAGGCATGTGTAAGAAAAGTTCATATCGGAACAGTCAGAAGATTAAGTATGAGTAATATTGTTTAAATGAAAATCAATAAATCTTTAAAAGTTTGGATTTCAAAAAACTCATTAAAATTTGAAAAGTTCATTAAAACATTAGGTAAATAAAAAAATTGATATTTATTGAAAACGTATGATGAGTCATCATTAAAATCACCATCCATTCAACCTAAACACTAAAAAGACCGCATCTCCAGTATCCAAGCAATAAATATAGGTCAGGTGTTCAAACAGCAGGAAGAAACAATTTAACGTATAAAACAGCATTTTTTATGCAAATACTGCCAATGACACACAATCCAAGATGTATGAAAAGGTTTTCAATAATATTATCATACCTTTCTGCTTTTATCGTCGATCGAGTTGAGGTCGTTGACTGGTGTATTGTGCGAATAATAGTGTGGATTTGGAGGGAGTTTGATGATAAACATGTGTGAATCATCTGGGCTTCCGCGATGACGTGACTCTACTGCTAATCTCTTTCTATGGTGGTTAGATGCGCTGCGTTGTTTGGTGAGGCCGAGAGAACTGTAAAAATAACAATTATGAAAAGGAGTATTTAATGAACTACAAGTTCTCACAAAACATTGAATGGTCTTTACTATATTTTTACGGTGCAAAATTTAGCACATATTGCAAAAAGCTTCAGTCATTTTTTTAAATTGAAAGATGTAAAAAGACTCTATGAAAAAAATTAAACTATAGTTGACTCACTTGAGCAGCTCATGATTATTCAATGATTTCTGCCTGGCAGGCGCTTCGACCGTCTTCTCCTTTATTGAATGTGTAATTGATCGTGGCACAAACTGGTTGTCCAATTTCTGGATAAAATGAATCGGCGAAGACTTTGTTTTTGAATTTTTACTCTCGCTGGCCAAAACGGCGTTTGATGATGGAGTTGCACCTATCGTCGCGATGGCTTGCAGCAAAAACACACTGAAATCATTAAAAAAAAGTTGTTGGTTAGACTCTGAGAGAACATTATTATGGGTATGATTTATGATTCTGTCAATTCATGTATAGCGAAACATAATTAATGTTCGGCTGGTGTTTAGCACTAAAAGTTCTGTTGGTTAAGTGCATCCAGCAGTTTGTTTAGTTTGTGCAAAAACTGACAATGATGAGTGGCTGAGGTGGAGAAGATGCAAGTTTTGCTTCTAGTCGTATAAAAATAATTCTTTTTTTGCAAAAAACCTGTTCAATTTGGGGCATAATTTGTTCACATCGAATACAAATTTAATATTGAAGAACATGTTTTAGAGCTAATTTATAGGGACTTCATCAACATAAATCATTTTATAAATTATGTTGGATGAAAATAATAAAAAGTCTTTATAATTGAGCTTATAATAAATTATCATCTTCCAGAAAACCACGCCAATACATCTCAATTGTAACATTCTTCTTTACTATCCCGAAACTATACAAAATGCTACAAAGTTCTTCAAAACTCCACGAAAGCCAAAAAATATCAAAACATTTTCTTTCTGAGACCTTATACCAATTTCAAGCATGTTTTAATAATTGTTATATTCCAAATCTCTGTTTTTATGAACAGTAAACAGCAAAGTTCATGAGTCTAGAACAAAGGGTAATTCCTCAAATCCGCTAACGATAGTCATGTGAATAAATGTCTTATTTGATCTTGCTGCCTTATTGTTCAAATATTTACTTTCTTTGTATCGTTAAGTATGGCTAAGTCAAGTTGAATGTGGTCAGGTTAAATGTAGTTATACCCAGTATGGTAGCTGTTTTTATTAGCGGAGTATTCTGAGTAATACTGAGTAATCTAAACATTTTCAGTAGCTGATGATTCCTGCGATTCTCGGAATTTAAACTATTCCAGATGGGTTTTTTAAACTTTCAGAATTTTAACGTAATTTAAATTTTAATCTGAATTTATAATTAAATCTACCAAATGTTTATTGCTAGTTCAAATATTTTCGACTTTTACGAGTTTTGCAAGTCTCTCAAGTATTTTAAAGATTTTGGCAAGCTTTCGATCTCCATGAAGCGTAAATAAATACATCATTTACAAAAATATAAATTCTCAAGTGTCTAGTTTTTTCACACATCAACTCATTGTATCTATTGTATCTACCATTATCTAACCAGTCAAAATATAATTCTTCCAGTGGTCTGGCAGCTTTTCAATTATTTTAACCATTAAACATCATTAAACCATTTAAAGGTATTAAGAACATCCAATTTGGAAATATCAGACTATCCAACTATCGATAGATAGCTTAGCAGTGAACCACCACAAGATCAACAGAGCAGCGAATAATTAAGAATGCCATAAAGTCAAATTTTTTTACTGGACAGGCCAAGGTCAAAATTTCTTTAACATTTACTAACATGTGTAAAAAGAGCAGATAAAATTCTTTTTAATGCTGTTGGAGCTGTTAATTCTGTTAAGTCAGAAAATGTGGTTAATTTTGTTATGTTTAATTATTTTTTTTTGCTCTCTTCACTCATTTTAAAGCATTTTCATACATAAAACTTTTTGTTCAGTCTTAAAATTGAAATGAAAAGAATAATTAGCGAATGCCTTAGCCAAGCAATAAAAGTGTAAAAGCAAAAGTGAACTCTCGTGAAGAAAATAAATAATAAAAGTATTATTTTCTTTGAGATGTTTTTGCGATTTCAAGTGGCGTTTGGTAGAATGAGTTTAACAGAGGTTGTATGGGGCAAAACAATTCAGTGCATATTAATATAAATAACTTGAATAACATAATTTTTTTTTATGGAAGCAAATTTGAAAAAAAAATAAGAAGGGATTGAGTTAAAAACACTCTTCCAAACCCCCTTTATGATTAATTCGCACACGAAGCCCTCGGTGCTCAATTAATCATTTCATAATTTGTTTATAAGTTTTAACTCAATAATTAATGACCCCGCAATGATTATGTAAATTGGGACCTGCTGCGATGTGCCGACAACATATGCCCGAGTGATGATGTGCTACATGCTTACTTGAAAGAGTTATGAGAATTACATTATAAATCTAATAACATTATTTAAAACAAGTATTTTTGGCGAAACATGGAACTTCTAAAAATGTTAAACATAAATTTCTAAATTGATAACCCGCGGCTGGAACGTTGAAAGATGTGTCTTTCGATATTGCTGAGCAGTGACAGAGCAATTTTCTGCTAAAATCTTCAATAAATGTTACATAACACGCAAAACTAAATTGTTTACGCAAAAACCAACTACTCAATCAGATTTAAACGATGATGCGAGTTACAAAATAACTTATTCTTTTTAAGTCGTTCATATTAAACGATTTTGCGCTTATTTTGCGCAAAATCATCCTTGTCTGCTTTATTACCATTATGGCCTGCTTTTAATACTTTGCATGCTTTGTACCATCTTTAAATCAGCTTCGCATGCTGCTTAGTTTGCTTAACAAACCACCGAAATAATGAAAATTGTTCTTCTTTTTGTCCTTAAACAAACATGCAATTAAAGGAATTAAATATTATTTAATTTTCAGCGTTTATCGTTCCATCATAATTGTGGAATGCTTCAGCTTTTCTTACAAACAGCTCTTATCATTAAAATTATGTGAAAAAGAACTAACTGTTGGTTTGTTGGTTCTTCAGAATGATTCATAAATACTTAACTTATACTTATATGCGAGCGATGATATGCCACAAATGCAGAAAAGAGTCAGCGAGAAAAATGTGAACAGACATAATTAGGAAATGCGACTTTTGTGAGTCAAGGAAGGTTTGAAGAATGCTAACTTTAATTTGATTATGGATATAGGTATTGCAAGATATGCATTCCTGGGTAATACTTATTATGGTGTTGAAATTCTACATTAATTTTATATTATTGTCGACAGTATTATCTAAAAGCATGCCAATCTGCGTAATAAATTATTCTTAAAAACGTTGCAGAAAGATCAAAAAATTTCATTAAAAACTTAGAATCAATGGAATCTATTTGTAAGTAATAGAATATTAGCAAAACAGGCAATATTATTTTTAGAACAGATATCGTCATGATCATTAATCATAATTACACGAGAAACTATAAATATATGCCAAATCCAAACATTTGTATCCTCATTCCAGAAACAAAAATTGAAAAATTTACAATTCAAAAATCAAAAAAATTCCCATCATTCTATATTTGAAATATATTTTTTATTTTGATGTGTTTATTAAGATTTTATAGCAAGACAAGCCACGTTCGTTATGAAAATGTTATGAAAACTGAACACTTTATTTATTGTTTATGTTTTTACACATTAACAATATTCTGATAATAATCAGAATCGTTTAGTTGTTTAATTGATGTCTTTTAGCAAATTGTGCTGTCAGTTATAACATTATAACTAACTTTACTGTTTCTCGAGCTTAAAAGCTATTAAACAATCGGTTCGAAATAATAATTTGTTTGTTATTAAATTTTTATGCGAATTTCATGTCTCTTTAATTATCGCTATTAATGGATTCGATATTTATCAAATTAAAAATTATATGCGATACTTAATCAATTAATTGTTAGCTCGTGATAGATCTAGGGGATCAAACGGTTATTTTACTGCATTTGATTAAAACCATATTAATGATATCTATGATTATAAAATACTCTATGGTTATATTTTATAATTTAAAGTGCTTTGGAAAGTTAACACCAAAAAACCACAGTGGTCAATATATAATATAAAAATCAATAAACAACTGCTCGTAATAAAGAAGGAGTGAGATTATCAATAAAATATAATCATAAATGCATAAAATATGCACCAACATGCATTTCTCATATTAAGCTACTGCAGCTTACAATTTACAAATCATTTAACATGATTGCTAAGTCTCCACGATTCCTGAGCTTCAACAAAAAATAGCAAAAATATCAAAAACTGGAAAACAAAAATATACGGAAAAAGAACAGAAATAACACAAATATTATTCTGTAAGCTCCATTTGTGCTTGGCTGCACAAACATGTCGAATAATATAATAAGACTCTGAGAAGGTAAAGAACATCCAAAAAGAACCGAACAAATTGCTATTGCGATTTTTGTGATTCGGCTGGTTGTTCCGCATAGAAAAGCATACAAAGGCGTACATACTGCGCTGGCATGCATCTTGACATTACAATTGGAAATTGAATTATAAATGGTTCGGCGGAATGAATTTAAATGGAAAATGACAAACTAACTAACCTGTCTGTAGTTGTTTCAATCTTTCTGATTGCAGATTTGCCAAATCAATTTATTTCGAATTAAATAGCTGAATGCCATACATTGTTGGCCTTTTGGCGCAGTTCCAGAGAAATTTCACAAGAATTTACAGAGAGCTAGGTTATGTTATTTTCTTTTATGCCAGCTATGCACTTTTCAAATAAATTTTTCTTAAATAATTTGTGGAAAAGAAATGTTTCAGAAAATCTTCAATAATTTAATGAAGAAATGTTTGGTTCAATTAAACTGTGATTAAAGTTTAAAAAATTATTATCATAGAAAAATTTCTTTATTAAATATTGCAATCTTTGTAATTCGAAAGCAGTGGCCGGAAAATTTGGAATTCCTTGTAGGAAATTAATGATTGTGCACAGATTCAGCTGCAAACAATTTTAAATTTTTTCACACGATATTGACATTTCTAATTTATAATGAATGAAACTTGCAATCAACATTTTTTCGTTGACTTTTTGATTACATTGTAGATAGTAGTTAGATGTTCAAACAAGATGTATTTTCTTTTTCAGTGAAATGTATGGATTTTTATTTAAAAATGTTGTTGGGAATAAAATAAATGAAGTTTAAAAAAGTCAATTCTCAACCATCTTGTCGCTAAAAATGCGTTCCAGCTGTAAAATGAAATTCAATTTCAAATCTTCAATTTTTTTCATTAAAAATATTTCTGGACTTGTGAGTTTCTTCGCTGCAAATGATCGATAATTGTGGTTATATCATGAACCGTGAAATTTATAATGTATACATTCCATGCCAACACAAAATAATACAAACGGAAAAGCTAAAAAAGTACAAACATCGATTAATATTTTTGCAAATCGCTTTAGAATGCAAACATAAAAGAGGCTTGTTCCAGCCGTTAATTAAAACATTTACCTCATGCAACTTTTTACTGTGTTCGCGGATTCTGCTGGATTTTTTGCACAAAACTGCAAAACCAGTGAAACTTACAAATTAAACAATAAAAGCTGCACATAATTATTCTAAAAGTATTACCTATATTGCACTTGAACAAATGTTTTCTTGTTTTGTTGGCGTAAATACTCGCGAATACTTGATTACTGAGAAAAGCCGTTTCTGGAATAGTTAGTAAATTTTATGTTATTTTATGTGTTAAAAGTGCAACCTCAACATTGACCATGGATCTTTTGCATAAATTATGTGATCAACGTCTTACTGGCTTTAATGGCACGGCTGAGACTTTTATTGTGCTATAGGTGAGTTTACACATTAGAAACAAACTAGGCATTTTGTTTGTTCCTCGCTCAATTGAATGATATCTCAAAATGACATGGATTCATCAATTAGCTGATTCAACATCAAAAAACATTTTTAGGAAAAATTTACAAGGTGTAGAAGACTCATCCCATATATATAACATTACAACATTAAAAAGTGGCTTGGAACTTAGGATCTTAGGCTAAAAAATCTTTTTTAATTAACTGCGCTTGCACGTACATTTTCACTTTATATGTAAATGACTAAATAAACTAAATGGAAATAATAAAAGAGAATAAGAATGTTTATTAAATTAGCAGCAAAAAGTGAGCAAATATCTAAATGAGAATTAACTTCGATTTTCTTGAGAAATACGGCGTTTCAGTAACGGAACCGCATTTTTTGCGTAAAAAGATGAGGAAGATCAGCAAAGACTGCAAAATTACAAAACCCATAAAATATTTCATAAATTGCATAACTTGCATTATAAAAATAATATATGGGACTTCTTTGCGTATACGCAAATAACACGAATAAAATAAAATAACGTAATTCCAGCAAATATCACAAATAACGTAAATACCATGCAATATTATGGATAAAAAGTGCTCTTCACTCTCGTACAAATAAAACAGGAAGTAAAGCTATTCTTGGAACCAACTACATTATCGTGTCTCCAGTCTTTTTTCAGTCCTTTTAGATGGAAAATTGATTTATCGATGGTAGTGCTTGAAAAATTAACAGAGTTCTGCATTAGTTCCTTAAAAGTTCTATGTGATCTTGCTAGTTTCTTGTAGAAATTGAAAACTTGAAAAGTAAAACATTGTAGAATATTCTATAATGAACTGTTTCATTACCAAATTTGGAGCGGGAAAAATTCATCTTTTATAGACGTAAGAAATTGAGTTGAATTTGTTCAAAAAAAATTATTAGAGGTGGTGTTATTAGAGGTGAGTTCTATTGTGGGCCATATTTTACTGATTGTGCAAAAATTTTTTGATATTATCATTTAAAAACGAATTATTATGCTTTTCACATCATGACACAATCTCACTTTCTTCAATATCGTTAAATATGAAAAATGTTGAAAACTTCTATTGAAACAATAATATATCATTCTTTATATTTGTTCCTGTCTCCTCTTTTTGTAGCATACTTAAATTTTATGCAACTAGAAAATAATTATTTATGAATTGTTATTTCATTAAAAGCTTAGAATTCACTCGATTTAGAAGAAATGTTGAATATGCAGATTGAAAATTTCCAGACTTTTAAAGCATTGAAGCATTTAAACAAGTTGGTTTGGTAGTGTCTCATCAACACTTGGTTTGTAAAACTTATTGATTGAAAGACTTAAAAGGTTTCTATTCTAAATATAAGTTATAAAACGTACAATTCTTCCTGTCAAAATAATTCTCCAAATCCAGATTAAAAATAAAATACTATAAGGTTCTGCAAAAACTGCATAACTTTACCATAGCAGATATCCATTAAAAGTTTTAAATATACACGGAGCAAAACCGCAATGTCCAACCTCATTGTCAAAGTGTCACAATCATTTAGCCTTAAAGAGCTACATTGTTGCTCTACTAGAGCTTCGTAAATTGCATATTGTAATGTGAGCCCAACAATTCACGTAAGTAGTCGCTATAAAAACCACTGCAATACTTCAGTGATGCGTATTTCCATTCACAAGACTTAAAAGTCTGAATCATCTAGAAAGATCCAGAAGACTAACATAAGCAACTCACATGATTTCACATGATTCACGCAAAGAAAGGAAATGAAATTGTTATTAATAATTACAATTATATGGATACAAGATTAAAAAATTCTTTTGACTCAAAAAGCCAGGTAAAGCCAACAAAAGCCAATGAAAGCTAATTCGCATGGCAGTTTGCACGAAACTTTCCATAAAATTACATGAAGAAGTTGCATAAAAATAATAATAAAATGTTCTGTGTGCAAAAATTACTATTCCTAATAAGCAATTAATTCAGTTATAACGTAATCTACACCTTATTAAGTGCATAAAGTGAAATTTCTGTTGCATTCGCATCTCGTTATGTTATTTTTGCTATTTGTGTTATTTATAGTATTTTTGCTATTTGTATTATTTGTATTATTTGTATTATTTTTGTGATTGTGCAGAACATTGTCAATCGATAGAACAACCGCAAGCAAGTCCAACTGAGACCAGTTAAATCTGCCACTTGGAATTTGTGTTTGTAGACTCAACCAGGCAAGTGAATTGGTTTTCTTTGGAGCTCTTGAAAGAGGGGTTTCGAAAGGGTGGATAATTATGATAATTATCGTACGGAAAAAGCTGAATTTCTTGAACTAACATAATCAGACGGTTTTCTCAATATTCTTGGAAGATTCAAATAATTCTATATGAAAAGAAAATTGTTTGTTTTGCTTTAAAAAAAATTGTATGATTAGGGAGTATGATGATGATTATTTTAAGCCGTATAAGAAGAAACCAGTGAAACATTCAGTATAATTAAAAATATTGTCTTAAGAATTTTCTTAAATTCACCCATAACTACACTAGCCTTTCAAAAAAAATAAAAATATGATAATAATGTAAATTGTAAATGAATAATTCGAAAAGGGTAAAGATTTATGAGACAAAAATGAACGAATGTATGGTTTCTTTCGCTAAACGCTCTGGTGTCTGAGAAATTAACAGTACATCTTACTTTTTATATTTTTTCTACATTGTCCATACTTTTCCATATATTTGCAAAACATTGAAAATAGAAAATAGTTTGCTATGGGATAAAATATATTTCTCATTCGAAAGTTCTAGGAAACTGATAGTATAAAGTTTTTCATTGATTCCAGTTTTTGCACGCGGTGTCCGATTATTTGAAAGTGATTAATTCTACTTGCTGAATCTATTTATTTATTTGTTGATATTTATTGTGGAGATTTGCGGTACTTGAATGTCTTGCAGGTATCTTTAAGATTTTTAAAATACCATTAAAAGGTTGAGACACTATTATTCATTTTTGAATTAAGATAAAGTTATTAAATTCATGAATTGATGAAAAATGGTCGTTGTAAGATTAACCTAGACTTTATCGACTTATCGTGTGGTTTATGGTATTTATTCTAAGGTTGGCCAATATATTTGTTTTTAATGCCTCAATTACTTCCAAATCTCTTTCCAATGGAAAGTTTAGTTTTTTATCTATTTGAATCTAGATTTGAAATTGAAAACCTTTTCACCAATTAATATAATATGAACTCCTTTACCATAACAGATAAAAACTGTGAATTCTGCAAAAAGTGCAGACTTCATTAAGTTTTTCTTTTAACCAAACAACCATAAATCTCATTTTCATTTAAAATTGACTTTTACTCTGATTTCTTGCAATTTAACCGATAGATTTGGTATTGTTCCAGTTTTCTGTGCCACACATAATTACACAGATAATAATTGGCTAACATTCAACTTCCAACAAAAAATACATTTTTCTTCAATATTATCTGATATCACCTTAATAATTGGCAAACATCGTAATGGCTGGTAATAGTTTGTTAATATCTGTTAATCAATTAGCATTATTCTCTTTTCACATCAACAATGAATTAAATGGAAACTCCCAATAATCTGGAAGATTCGTTCATAAAACGGTTAAATTTGTTACTATATCGATTCTTCTCACCTCAACAAAGCTCAATTATCGGTAAGTGTTCTCTTAATTTGAGAAAACTGAAAAACTTACTGAAAAAATCTATTTGGCAGTTTACATCTCAGTTGGGACTTTTTTTTTTAATTTTTATAAATTTTAAATTTGGAATAATCGAAAATATTTAATTTTTAAATTCATTTCAAGAATTAATTTATTTTATTGCGACCTTGAAACTTTCTTCAGAATTTGGAAATTACCATAGTAAAATGTATGTTGCTGACCAAACTCACCGAAAACATCAAAAAATCACAAAAAACCGAAAATGCGGCTAATTCACAAAATAGATTTATTAGTCGTGAATGAATGGAGAAAAAATAAATAAACAATTTATAAAATTTACAAACTTTACAAATTCACAATGCCATTGTCTAGAAAAAGTGTAAAATTGAAAAATTACGAAATTTGGGTTATATTTCCGCGATGATTTCTCGGATTCCCAGTTTTTCAATTCGATATTCTTACACTCATTAAATTTGCTCGCCTCTTTTATGGCGCAAATTTGTTAATGAAATTGGAGATTGTAGAAATAAAATTGACGTTATCAATTTTTTTCAGTTTTCCGAATTTTTTGTGATGAAAAGAAATTCAAAGTTTTGTATTGAGAATTGCTAAATTGGATATTTTGATCGAGGTGTGTTCCTTTTCAATAATTATGCCTTACTAAAGAGATGAATTTATTGATCTCGTAATTTGGAAATTTAAATACCTTTCTTTATTAAAACTGAATACATGAGAGTTAGCGATTGGTTTTTTGCAAACTGTTGGGTGGGATATTTTCAACCATTTGTATGCATTTTCGAGAGAATCGTTTCTGCTTGTAAAATTTATTGGAAATCTAATTTATGGAAAACTTTCATTCCTCAACGAAGATATATTGTCATATTGTCAACATATTTAAATGAAAAATCTATTAATAACCGCGGTTATTTATAACTGTTAATTTATTCACAATTTTAACTGTTATAATAAGATCCAAATGAATTATTATTGATTCAACTTATAAAGTCAGATTTATCTGTATGTATCTTAGGCAGGTGTATTTTTAATCACAAAAAATTTAAATATCTGTTTAAAATTTACCTGCGATGATAAATTACGATCACGAACAAATTAAGCTTTTTTTCATGAAATGATCTAGAAATTTGACCAAAAATAGCCTTTTCCTAGAATTTTTCATTTACAAAAATTGAGCTAAACGATTCATGTATAATAATCAAATTCGAATAAAATAAATTACAATAATGTTTCAACCATAAAACTAATGATCTTTGATATCTTCTTCATAAATTATTAAAGTATTTTTCTCAATTTCTTAGCTCCACGAAGTAAATAGCTGATTAAATATGCAACTCTTCCGTTGATCTCCAATTCCCGACAAATCAGCGTGTCAGTAAAATTGGGAAGGTCACTTTGGAAATTTGACCCGAAATTATATTTTTATTTTTAACCCAAATATAACCAATGCGACCGTTTTGGTCCGAATTTCCAACCCACATCACCCGAGGTGGGGTCGCTGTAAACATATTTCCCCCCATCTTCACAAAAAGTTGGGGAGATTTTTTTTTCTGCTAATATTTTTTTGAATGTAAATAGTAAAAAATCACCCTCATTTACGACCCATTTCTAACCCATAATTAGTTTTCCGGAAAACTTTATGAAAAACGTGATATTTATAAGAAATTTAATAAATAATATATTTTTTATTAAATAATATATTAAATAATATATTTTTGTGAAGTTGAGAAGAATTTTTTGATATCTATAATTTTTGATGAAAATTTTTTTAAATATAATTCTTGAGCTGTAACCGATTTATGACCAATGCTTAGTTTTCCGGAAAATTTGAAGAAAAACGATCAACAATCAAAAGAATTGTCAAAATACTCAAACTATTTTCCTACTGGTAGCCAATTTTAGTCTTGCCTAGCTTCCCAGTTGATATCTCTCATTTTCCTTTATATTTTTCAAAAATTTCCTGGAAAGCTGACATTTGACATCAATACAAGTTTATATTTTGAATCAGGGATTGGAATAGAATCGATTTTCGATTCTGAAAAAAATCGATTCTGATTCCTAAGTCTTTTTCAAATCGATTCCGATTCCGATTCTGATTCCTTCAAAGAATCGCAAACCAATTCCGATTCCGATTCTCAAAAATTTAAGAATCGATTCCAAATTCCGGAATCGATTCCAAATTTTCAAACAAAAAATTTCGATTCCGATTCCAATTCTTGAAAAATGATCGATTACTTATTCAATTCCGAGCCCTGAGGTATAAATTTGGTTATTGAGCAAAAATTTTCAGGAATTTGAGTTGTTGAAAACATACATCAATCTTTCTAGAATGTTCGAAATTTTCAGACCTTTCTAAAGATTTCCAATTATTACTGACTTCAATTTCTGTACTTGCCAACTGTCAATTCTTTCTTTGCTTGATAATATTTTTAAAAGTTCTGATCAAGATTAATGTAAATTATTGTAAGATTAATGTAAAATATAAAAGAAAATTAAAGGACTTTAATGTTCAGAAAAATCTACTTGTTTATAACGATTCCGATTTTGGTTCGTTAAAAATTATAGAATCGATTCCGATTCCGATTCTCAAAGTTTGAGAATCGATTCCGATTCCAAACTCGATTCTCAATTATCAAAAATACAGATTCCGATTCCGATTCCGATTCTCAAAAAATGATCGATTCCAATCGATTCCGAGACCGATTCCGATTCCGATTCCGAACCCTGATTTTTGATAGCTTGGAAAAAAATTTTTCACATTTTTTTTGTTAGATTTTCAATATATGCTATTATTATGAAAAATACATCTAAAGTCTGAAAAATTTTTTATTCAATATCAAATTAACACAATATTTTAAATACAAATTTAAACGTGTGTATTAGGGTGGTTCATAATGCAACATTGTTGAAAAGTCGCGCTCACCGGTCAAATTTCGATTTATAATGGCAAATCTATTCCCATCGTGCACCTGATATTTTTGGTGATGATGACTCCACCGGTTAGGTCACCAGCACCACTTCCGTGACCCAAAGTCGGGGTTTTCATGCAAAAAACTTTTATTTTGAAAAACTAGAGAAACAGCTGTGGTCTCTTCAGAAAAAAATGTTTGGGATAATAACATCATTCAAGAATTGCATCGATGTTTGGTCCACTGCCTGCTGGGAGTCATCTGGGGGTCATCTGGTGGTACCAGACAACATTTTTTTGAAAAAGTCTTAGAATCATATGAAAATTATAAAAATCTAGTTTTTGGAGGATCAGTCTGGTACCGCTTACTCTCAGCTCCAGAACTTGAGAACGACTAGAGATAGCACTTCGGTCTCTTCAGAAAAATTTTTCGAAATTATAAGTTCTGTCAAGAATTGCATCGATTTTTGTTCCTCTACCTGTTGGAAGTCATCTGGGAGTCATCTGGTGGTACCAGACGATTTTTAGAACGACTAGAGATAGCACTTCGAAACAATTTTTAATAAAAACACCATTCCATACTAGCGGAGAAGTCCTGCTCAGCTCCCAAGCTGCACAACTAGTTTCTTTTTTAAATTTCAAATTAAAACTTATATTATAATCATGCATATGTTTATTATGTTTATGAAAAACTCACATTATTAAAAAAATTTCTCACTTACTTAAGTGTCTCAATCCAGAAAAATGATAAGGATACATTTTAGGTTTTTTAATATATGTACTTAGATTTTTCCGAAAATTTGTTCTAAAATATGTCCAAAATTTCAAATTGGAAGGACAAGAATTTTTGAGGCAGTGCCATCTATTGGGAGCTTTTTCACTCAGTAGGAAAATAGTTTGAGTATTTTGACAATTCTTTTGATTGTTGATCGTTTTTCTTCAAATTTTCCGGAAAACTAAGCATTGGTCATAAATCGGTTACAGCTCAAGAATTATATTTAAAAAAATTTTCATCAAAAATTATAGATATCAAAAAATTCTTCTCAACTTCACAAAAATATATTATTTAATATATTATTTAATAAAAAATATATTATTTATTAAATTTCTTATAAATATCACGTTTTTCATAAAGTTTTCCGGAAAACTAATTATGGGTTAGAAATGGGTCGTAAATGAGGGTGATTTTTTACTATTTACATTCAAAAAAATATTAGCAGAAAAAAAAATCTCCCCAACTTTTTGTGAAGATGGGGGGAAATATGTTTACAGCGACCCCACCTCGGGTGATGTGGGTTGGAAATTCGGACCAAAACGGTCGTATTGGTTATATTTGGGTTAAAAATAAAAATATAGTTTCGGGTCAAATTTCCAAAGTGACCTTCCCAATTTTACTGACACCAAATCAGCTATGCAAGCAACTTGCATGTGATTTATGTCACACAGAGCCAAACTACAAATTGGCCACACACGCAAGGTGCCTTGCACTGTGGAACAAACCAAATTATGCATGAGAATGTCAAGACGCAATTAATCCAAGAAATCTTACATAATTAGCAGCAAGATCTCAACATAGCTGATAGCAAAGTTTCACTCATTCACTCATGCACTTGTTGAATCTTTTACATTACCAGATATATTTCCACATTTCAGCATGCCATGCGTTCCAACTCGTACCTAGCTTAGTGTACTATATGGTACACATTTTTTCATGTTTCATCTTAAGTTCGTAGATTTTATTGTTAGATGAAAAGCTCACTTTAATTTATAAAACATAAAACATGAATTTGAAAACTCTACCCATTGGTACATCCTCGACATTGAAAAACCAATCGTTTGCATTGCTTCTGCAAGTGTTTTCACGTCTCTTCTCTCAATTTGTGCGAATATTTTTGTTTGAAAACGGTTTTTGTTGCTTTGTCATGATTCTTTATGATAAATTAGCGCACATTACGATCATTTAATGTGACGTTTATATTTATTTCTGTGCGGTTAATTAATTAGATTCATTCAACTTGCTTACAGAAACAAACATCTCAGATGTTTTAATGCTTTGGTTCGCTCAGTTCATTTAAGCGATTTCAGCAATTCAAGAATCTTAATGCTGGAAGTGTTTATGAGCAGAAGTGTAAAAAGTAGAAAAATACAAGGGGACGGTGGGGAATAGCATTAAATGATTCTTGAACTTTAGTTGAAGACTTCAAGACGTTAAAAGGTGTAAGATGTTAAAAATAGCATAAAAAATCACACTGACTTTATTCAGCAAAAAAGATGTAAGAAATAAAATACACAATAAAAACCACATAAAACTAGTTTAAAAGTTGAAAAGAGATTTTGAGGTTTTTATCAAGTTTAATGTGATTGTATCGAGGTTTGCTAGAAATTTCTGAAATTTCTGAAATATTTCTTAGAAAATGTAAAGAATGAAAAGAAATTGCAGGAGAATGCGTGTAAGTGATATGTTGTTAGGAAATTTTTAATGAGAAAATTTAGATTTTTTTGTTGAATTAACTTTTTTTTATTTTTCAGTCAGTATTTTTTAATTTTAGATAGCCAAGATTCCAGTTTTTTTAAATATTCCGTAAAAAGTAAAAACGCAGTGAAACTTTGCACATAACTTAAAAACTCGTAGATCCATGGAAAAATCTACTAAATCTACAAAATCTCGGAAAATAAATTAAAATCGAGTCTTGCAATTTTACGATTTTATAATTTCACATTGCTTGAGAACTTCAAAACTAGATATTTAACATTTCTTCTATAGATTTCTTCTAAAGTTTTGTCACAAGCTAACTGAAATAAGAAAAGCAACCGCTATAAAGTATTTAGTTATTTAATTTAATTACATTTTTATATTTATCTCTGGTAATAAGAGAGAATAAAGTCTCCCAGCTTTTAATTACATTAATTAAAGTTAATAAAATTTATATGCTAAAATTGAATTATTATCGCATAGTTAAATAGTTAATGTGAAATTATTGTTTAATTAGATGGTTGACGTCTCCATTTTCCCATAAAATATAGTAAGCTATTTGGCTCAAAGACTAGTTTATGTAATGCTTAGTATTTGTTGTAAATTTGTGACTTTTAATTATATTCAAAGTAAATAATTGATGTATTAAAAGAACTATCAGGAAGCATTAGTTAAACAGGTATGTATATATTTGAGGTAACACACTCGGCACAACTGCTCAAAGTTTCTTCCTAATATTATGACAACTTCAACGAAAGCCCAGAACAAAAAAAAACATTTTCCCAACCTCCTCAAGAAGTTCAATCTACACCAACAAACTAAAAAATGCATGACGACCTTACTAACCTAAATCTGTCGACTTTTTTCTTCTTCTCCATCCCAAAATTATCCAGAAAGGTAGAAAAAATACCTTGTAACATATTATGGTACCAGATATTTATAACAGATATATTACATATTACCTGTATCTATCCATTATTATCATCATTTATGTGTTTCGTGGTCCATCACTTGCTCGATGTAAAAGAATGTTTTCTCCATTTAAAATTTTTGATACCCGATTTCCGATAGAAAATTTCACAGAATGTCATTTTTTATTCGATCCATCATAAAAGATAGCAAAATAGAATGGAATGAATGGAAACGCCAAGATTATTAAATAATTAAGTTTAGTGAACTATCAGCACCATAAAAATGAAATGCTTGAAAAAAATATAAAAACTTGTTAATTGGCTCCCAAATGTGTTTAAATAATTATCTCACATAAAGCGTTCCGCACTTTTATGGGTGCATTTCTCTGTATTACAATTTATTCAGTGTTTCAGTGTTTTATTTAGAAAAAAAAATAGAAGCCCATAACTAACCTATTATTGAGAAAAGTTATGAAACTTCTGAGGTATGCCATAAAAAATACTCTATATGATAATACATTTTTCATTTATTCATCTTTATTCATTAGTTGGCAGTCAAAATACTGAAAAATAACGAAACACTTGAATTATTTGAATTACTCTTGGATAGTTAAAAAATGCTAGTCATAAACATTTTTTTGTTGCTCACTTGTTGATGCCTCAAAATTGTTTTCAATCAAAATAGTTTTGAATCTTATACTGTTTAATTGTTTGAATTGTGCGTTCACTTGCTTTATGTATCACCGACAAAGGAGTCCCATCAAATTATATTTTATTCATTGTTGAAAAATAAAATAACAAAACTTTAACAAAAGCAAGTGAAGATTTATGATAGTAGAATATTTAGGATTTTTTGAAGTTTACAGAGTGGTCCAGTTTGTGCATCATTTAATTTGATTAGTTATACCAGAGAAAATGTTTCCTTTTGGTTGAGTTTGCATATTCCCCGAGTATAGCAATTTAAAATTAAATTAAATTTTGGCAAGCTTGTTTAGCATAAAATTATTAAAACTCTGAGCAGCCCTGTATAATCATTTTTCAAAATCTATGCAAAATATTAAATCTGACATCAAATCAATTCGTATCTTGCATGCCTTTCAAGCTTAGAATTAATTTTTTTCTCGCAATTCTCCATAAGAAACTTGTCATTAAACTCATAAAACCAGAAAGTGTATGTATTTTATGCAAAGGTCGTCTAGAAATCTTCGAATGTGTTTCGTTGTAGTTCTTTAGAAGCTGGATGAAAATAGATAGAGACTGAGAGACTTGACGGGAAGAATATAAAAATATAAAAATGGTAGACGTGTAATTACATCAAAATAATTAGATCAGATGAGATATGAAAAAATTGGATAAATTTGCATATCATCAGTCATCAACCTGTTTATTTCACTTTTCATGAGTAACATGCTTCTCATACGAAACCTGGTATTAAAAAACTGAAACATGTAGGTATTGACAGTTCATTGTCATTTATTACAACTTGATTATGTAAAAGTCTTATAATAATTCATCTCAATTAATCAAATAAAAGTCTATAAAAAGAAATGTTCTTTCTTCATCTGATTCTGAATTTTTTTTGTTTGTATTTCATAAACACTTACTATTGGCGACAAAAAGTGCATCTAAAGACAAGCAGGATGCTGTGCTGCATCAGTATATACTCCAAGTATTACTGCCTTTTGCTGACAGACTCGTTATCATTAGTTGTAACTCATAAATCATCATTTCAATGCCAAAACACCCGTAATTATCTAATCATACAAATTAAAGCGTTTCTACGACTTAACGCTATTTATTCTTGGATGTTGATAGAATAATAGAATATATTTTTAACAGTGCCTTTATCAACTTAATCAATTTAGTAAACGACAATTTTTGATTAATTGAGCTGTCGTCTAGAACATCTCTTTAACCTAAGAATTATATAATAAACAATTGACAAGCATTGTCATCATCTATAATTGGTATCAACATGATCCAAGAATAGTTGACTTAGCCTTTAGACAAATACAAATATATACATAAGATGCAAAACTGCAGAAGTTGCAAAAATCCACTCTTAATTTCAATCATTTCGCAAGTACAAAGTATTAATTTTCTTTTATCGTTTTCCAAAGGAAATCATTTTTCTCCAAGTGTTTGATTCAATTTATCTTTGCGAAGTTTATCGTAAGTAAAATGATTTTAAAATGTTTCAAAATGGTTTAAATGTTTTAATGCGTAATTACAGCGTAGAGAGCTGATTAAGGTTCTTAAGTACAGGTATCGGCAGCCACTCATAAATTATACTCTAATTGAGTTTTAAACATCATCGTGTTTAAGAAGTAGTTATAGAGTTTCATAAAATTTAGTTAGGGTTGTAATTTGGGGCGGGATTTGATAGCTGGATGAAATTCTACTTTTCTTTTATTCATTGAGCATTTTTTTCTGTCCTTGTTTGATTTTTAATTTAATTTATAAATTATGAAAATTTTTCCGTTTTCTGTAGAAAAGTCCACCCATTGAAAATTCCTTCCCAATAAACTGATGAAATATAAATATATCAGAGCCAATTGCAAAATTGCAATTTATTGAAAAGCCAATAGAAGCTTCAGTCAAAGGGCCTGCGGTGCTCCGCATAAAGTATAAAATATACTTTATTTTTATTGCCATCTCACTGTTTTTATCTGCTGCGTATAAATAGGCACTCTGGTATGAAATATGCTTGAATGCATCATCATATTGTATCGTAGAACGTGCAAAACCCACAAGAATTCAAATTGAATTCCAAAGTTATTGCTCGAGAAACATTTAACCAGGATTTTGCATTCAATTTATTTCAATATTTCTGCCGGCCGTCCAGGAAATTCCTGCAAATTGTTTTATAGAAGTAATTAAATCTTGATCACTTTGCTCATAATTGTGTAATTTCACAATCCAACAATTTCTCACTTGCGCCACTTCTTTGACTTCTTTAACTATTTCAATGCTTGGATTATAAATTGTTCCTGCTTGTTAGGTAGCAAAATGCTGTGTGAGGTTTTCTGATGCTTTTAGATTATATGAGAAGGCGCATTAAAAAACTTATGAGATGCTTGACGGGAAGAAAGCCAATTAAAAAAACATTATATGGGAGCATCAAGTGCCATTCTGATATTACAAACATATTAAAAACACCCATTTCACACCGTGGTGGCACCAAAAATTATTAAAATAATTATTATTGGAATTTTCAATTTTGAGAACTTGCAGCATTGTGGAGGAAATTCACTTAAAAGTTCGTGTAGGTAAAAAATAAAATAAAAAATTCCAATGTTTGAAAATTGTTTTTAGTGACCATAAAATTTAATTTTCTAAATGTTTTTCTAAATTTTAAAATTCCTCATGGTTCATTAAATTTAACCCAGTTTTAAAATAAAAATAATATTTTCTAAAAACTACATTATCAGCTTAAAAACATTCCCAACAGTGAAACTGCAGCCGATTCATCATTTTCATTACGAATGCATATAAAAAATGATTGCCTGAATAAAGAATCCAAATAAAACAAATTACTATTAAGTACAAATTGCCTGCATGATTGTGAAAATATATTACACAACATTTTACAAAATAATAACTATTAAACAATATTGTAAAACTTGAAAAAGGCGATAATGATCAGCACATACAACGAGCACTTTTTGGTTTCTCGATAGAGCAACAAAGCAAAGGCACCAAAAACCAAAAGAACATTTCTCGCTTTTATCGCGTTTATTGATCATGGAAACCTATATTGCACCTAGAAACACAGTTTCCAACTTTACAACTTTACTTAAAGTTTTCTAAAGAAAAAATCTAGTGATATAGTAAATATGGAATGTGGTGAGGTTAAATTTTGATGGATTGACTCTGGTTTTGCTTTACTGCCTTTTATTGCCTTTTTAGCGAGGCGCATTTTTCTCCACTCTCGAAAAGATCACACAATTATGTCCAAAGTGTTTCATGCAAATCTCGACTCGCTTTCTACTGTTCTAACCATTTTCAGGCATTGCCAAGCGTTACCCATTTAGTGAAGAAGTTGAGTGGAAGATGCTGAAAATGTGTGGATTTTATGGACATGGCCGAGAGGGATTGCAGAGATGGATAGATCTTTTTGTATTAAAAAATACCAATAAACGTCTCTTTTATAACTTTCAATAGATAAAAAATGGACAAACAGACAAAAGTCTTCAATTACATTTTACAGCAAAAAATCCCTCACCTCAAAAAAAATACAAAATTGAAAATGCGATAAGGAATTTCTTCTGATATTTTTTCTAAACGGACAAGAAAATTGCGCTGTCAGGTTTGATTTGGAAATTTCGCCCAAAGATTCCCATTAACAACTGTTGATATCAAAACATGTCAACATTAACAACTTTAGCTGCGATTTAACACGAAGCCAGAATAATAATGTCTTGCCGTGTTTCCACTGCTGTAGTGCTGTCATATTGCAACCAGAAGTGAGTTGAAATAAAAGAACTAAATAATTTCGAAATAAATAAATTGATAATTCATGATAGAGCATTGCTGTTCGCAAAACTATAATAACTGTTCCAGAACTGCAGTGATGCAGTGTTGCAGGATAGTGGAAACTGCAGTGGTTTTATTACCTTTTCTGTCGCAAATTTATGCGATTGTTAGTATTGCTGAGAAGTGGATTTTTACCAAAATATCTTGGATTTATGGGTATTTATGTGTATGTAGTTCAGCAGACAAGTTGGGCGAGTGAAAATGGAATAATAAATCTGTGTACTTGATCTTGTTTATTTATTTTCTTTAATATAATTAAAAAATGAAATTGTTTGAAATCATTATTTTATCTTAAAAGTCAGATAAAATTTATATTTGTTTTCCTCCTGGTTAAGTGTGGGCAATATATCATTAAAAATTGTTTTTACCCAAAATTTGCTTTTACTTTTCCATTTAACTTCAAATTTATGATTTATTTCTGACAACGCATTTACATTTCAATATGGTATCGAATTCGAATATGAATAGAAAAATATTGATTTTTATGGATTTTTTTTAAAACTTTAATTAATTTACTGTGCCAATAAGATTTTCAATTTTTAGTGCCATTTGAACAAACAAATAAAGAAAAAAAAAGCATTCACATTTGACATTGAAGAAAAAATTAAAAAATGCATAAACGTCTTCAAATTTTATTAAAATTTAAGAATTATTTTCCAGTTTTACGAGAATGGAATATTTTAGCAAATTTATTTTTAAAAGAAAAGGTGAATTGAATTTTTATTAATGAATTATTTTGTAAGAGAGACAAAACATTTTTTAATTATGTCAATTTTATTATTGAGCTTAACTCAAAACTAATATTTTCCTAAAATTTTACAAACTGAAATATCCTGACTTTTAAAAATATATCTAACATTAAAAACCAGAAATAAAATACGCGAGAAGTAACCAAAACAGTTTTAGCAACCTTCCAGAATAAAACACTTTTTGCACAATTCATCACATTTTCAGTTATGTAGCATATTTCGGTCACTTCTAAATAATTTGCGGTTACTTGTGACATAAAGCCTGCAGCAAAAATTTTAACGACTGTGGTAAGAACTTCTCCATTATTCATTTATTCGACAATTATTTTAAGAGTTTATAAGTAACAAAATTACCAAATCATGCTTATAACGTAAATTTTCGTTTATTCCCATATTTCTCGTGATTATTCCAAAAATATTGTTTTTACTCAGTTTTCGCCATAGTCAGTTGGTTAACCCAGAAACTTATATACTTATATTGTTAAATTATTTAAAGAATAAAAAATTACCTAAGATAAACCCTCATCATTTTTAATATGAGATGGTTTAAGCTGCGTATTATGCAATTAACTTAAAAAACTTGTAATAATTTAACAATTTGTAAACTCAAATATTTTTTAAGCACTTCACAGAATTTTTTACAATAATCTTTTTGATTTTAGATCAGAATTTTTTCACAAATTTATGTTTTTTTTATTTTTTCGCACAATATATCAGCACATTTTTTACCAAGTTATCTTGACTCAACACTTTTCTTGGAATTTATTTTAACGCTTAACAAAATTTAAGTCACTTTACAGTTTTTCTAGTTTAATTAATTTAATGATTTTAATCGAACTGCTTAACTTCGCGAGACCTTGAGCGAGCCAACTATCAAACTATGGACTAACACCACACACGTCTGAATTATAACTGAATGAAGCAAAGAAATTCTGCAATGAAGATGATCAATAATAAAAAAAAAAGACGAAGAAACAGTGGAAAGGCAAACGAGAAGAAAATAATAAAATAAAAGTCGCAGCGGACGAACAAAAAAAAATCGTAGAAGGAGAAAGAGCGTTGCAATGACATTGTGTGATGTTGAGATTTATTTTGAATTTTTTGGACGAGATAGGAAAAAATTGGGATTTTATTTAATAGTAGAAATTTTCATAATTTTGGCGGATATAGTCATGGAACTGGAATAAATTACTTGAGACATATTTTTACGTGTTTTAAATTTTGGCGCCATATGTTTATAGATTTAATTTGTTTCGAAGCTTCGTATATTTTAATTTCTATTCTGATCCATTTTGAAATCGTCAAATATATCGGGTAAGTAGTTAAAACGCTTATTTTTTTTCTTAAGTAGAAAATTACCATTTCCGAGATTTAGATACAATTTGAATCACTTCATGAATATTTTTTATTGGTACCTCAATGCAAGAAATTCTCTCCAAACTCAAAACAAACAGATACACAATTTCATCCTCTAAAAAAATATTGAGCACATGTTGTCATGCGAACAATTTATTTTCTTTAAGAATCAATAAATTCTAGCAAATGTACTTTTCAATAAAAAATTCTATAATTGATGGTTGTGGAACAGCAAATATCCCCATAAGCATTTAAAGCATTTGAAGCATTTAAATCATTTAAATCTTTTCCAACAAATATTTGTTTGTTTTATAAATTTAAAATACTTTTTTTAAATGCATATCTTGATGATATATCATAACAGAAATTCTGAAATTCTGAAATGCTGAAATGCAATATAACAGCACAACCTGGCATTACTATCTCATACTAAAATACAATATGTGTGCAGAAATTGCAAATATTTTAAGTAGAATAATTTTCCATATTCATTATTTTCATGGGATATTCAAATGAAATGGAAAAATAATGCAAGTCCATATTGTTTTCTTCATTTTTTTGCTGTTTTTTAATTTTTAAAAGTCTGTTTCATTTTGTTTTCTTGTTGAAGTTTGTGAAAAGTATCAACCAAAACGAAGGTATCTGGATCAACAATTCATACAATTGCGATTCAATTGACAGCTTGGAAGAATAGCGAAAAAGTTGCCAATAAAATAAGCCATGCATAATTTTAGGTTAATCACATTGGCTGAACAATGAAATACTGGAAGACTTATTTGGAAAGATTGACAGTATTGGGCCAAACTCATTCAGAATTGTACACTATACGCTATTTGAATTGCAGCAAAAATGGCAAAAAGTACTCTCTGCACCTTTCCACTAAGTCTTTTTAATTTCACACTAAATTTCTTTTTGGCAGCTGAATCCATAACATTGAAATACTTTGTTTGTTTGCATGCAACCTTGAGCTTGAAACCTTAAAATACAAAATCTCAAGAAACTAACAATTATATGGCCTTTGTATGGACTGTATGTAGTTACAACATTGTACATTGCAAATGCAAAACTCGGAAGAAATTTCCATAACATAACAATTCTCCAACAAATTAAAGTTTTCTAATCAATTCCAAAAGTGCACAAATGCCAATGGATCCACCGAGCTCTGATCAAGATTAATTGTATTTTAATTTTTTGCATTGTACTCAAATCAAAGAAAATTTATTGTGCTTTGCACTGTTGCTCATATATTGGCTGAGCTCTTTGAAACTTATCCGCATTGAACACATTCTTTTAGCTGGAGCTGCGCGCCGATTGAATAGGCAATTTTTATTTGTTTTTCGATGCACTTGGACAAATGTAGAATGGAACCAAAAATGCAAATTTCTTTTAGCTGTCGTCGTTAAATTAGTCGCCAAACTAGTTGAATTTCAGTCAAGTATCTTACCTCTTGTTATAATTTGATTGGTTTTATTTTAAAATACATTTTATTATGAATTGTTAAAAAAAATATTTGGTTTACTTTAAAAAAATAAATTTGATCTTTTTTGCAGGCAAGTTTAATATTTGTTACGCAATATGTGACATCACAGAATTAATACAATTGTTCAATTAATGGCAAAACATCAAAGCATAATGACTACATTTGAACATTTTATGTGTCAAATAGTATTTAAATATCCAACATTCAAGAAGAAGTCGTTTAATTTGTAAAATCTGTTTGTACCGAGTTTAAACACTACAAATGTTATTAAACATTTATCACTTTAAGGGGACAACAGATAGAATAATATTATGCCACAATAATATTATGCATTTTACACACTCACACTTTTGCATTTCTTCCAAAAGTGCAGGGAGAACGATTTTCTTGGAATTTTAAATTTTTTGCAAAATCTAACAAGTTTTGCTCCATATTAATTAATTCATGTTTTTATAAAAAGTCAATGTTATTTTCTGTACCGATCGTCATCCCTGCAGTAAAAAATTACGAGACTCACACTTGCACAAAAAAAGATTTTGCACGCACATTTGTTTGCGCACATAATATTATGCCCTCACATTTGTGTGATCAAACCAAGTAAATACACTAAGAATAATATTATTTGGCATAATATTATGCTATGTAATCTGGCCTTTAACATTTAATTTCAGCAAATATTCATCGAATACACTGTCTTCGTGTCATAAAGTTTTATTGACAGCAGTATTTATTCATTTTGGTTAGTATTCCAAAGTACATTAGTGATGACTTATACAAAGCTTCTTAAAAATACCATTGTAAACTAAAATTCCACATGTACCAACTTATTGAAATCTACTAAACAAATAGTAAAGACAATTTTTTAAAACACCTCAAGCAATAAAACTGTATACCTTCATAATTTGGTGGAACGGTCCCCATAAAATTTTATTGAAAAGCACTTCCTGCGCCTCAAGAGCCATTATCTTCAGATTCTGCCCAGATGTATATCTGTTTGCCTAACAGGGCCTCTGAATATCTTGTAAAAATATGTTTAGAGCGAGTAAAAGTATAATTTGTATATGCGTTTATTATACACAAATAATACCTGATAAAACTTTACGAGCAAAACTGCATACTGTTGCTGCATTTCACTGTGAAGAGTATTTTGATGAAATTATAAATATTCATTTATTTGTCAGTTAGTTCCTATTGATTTGGTATTAATCTTCCAGAATAATAATTTTACCAGTGAATTTTCAAGTTCTGAAGTTGTGCAAGAAAAAAACAACGAAGAATTGAATTTGCGCAAATTTGCATAAATATGATGTACACAATATTTTTTATAAAATGCTTTTTTCATTCAGAATGCGGGCTTAGAAATCCAGTAAGTACCAATAAGACAAGTTTATTGATTTTGTAATTCCACTAAAGCATTAATAATGAACGGCAAAATATTTTGTAGTTGCCAAGAATGAACTTTTAATGAGGCGCTCTCTGGGATGTCTGATGCATTTTGAACTGCTCTTAGAAACATGGCAATCTGAGTAGAAAACTAAGTTGAAGAAAATTTGCATATGAGCACACTAAATGAAATGTGAAGAAAACTAATAAATATTTATTGGGAGGAATTTGTAAATCGTGAAGTAATTAAGTTCATCTCAATCAGGTATGCAAGCAAATAACAGACTTTAAGTTTTCTCTGAGTTGTTAGTATGGGCTGAATTATAAATTTCTTTTCTGGATATTACGCAGGGATTATACGGTCATCATTATATTAATGAGTGTAAGGTAGAACCCCTATCGTTGTAATATTTCCATAATTTATCAAATATTAGATCGGTAAAAAATGTGAGTAAAATCAATAACTGTTTAAAATATTGAAAAGACCAATTTGAAAATTTTGCATCTTTTTACAGGAAGCATATGTTATAATACATACGCAATTTAAATATAATAAACGACAAACAAAAGATGGGAATAAGAGCAAATTTTTATTTTTGTGTGTCAAAAACCAATTTAAGTGGAGATACAAACAATAAATTTAATTAGCCCCAAGAAAATATGGACTTGATAAGATTTAAATTAAAATGAAATTGTAATCTCTACATTTTAATAAAAAAGAAGTATCTCTTCAGAAAGCAAACTTTCGATTCATTTATTTTTATATTTTATACAAATATTTGAATTGATATTGTTTAAATTGTTCTGTTAATGAGCTTTAATGAAGTAAAACTGATTTAGATTTTTGCACCAAATTACCACAAAATTTTGTAGTTTTCATATTTTGTTATTTTGTTGCATATTATTGTATTTGCAAATTAGTTCCACTTTCGGTTCGCTGAGATTCATGAATTAATAAATTGAGCCAATCTTTGCTTTTGCCGAGATTTGCCAATTTTCCATGCAAATTTCAATCAAACTTTATTTGGCTTGAAGAATACAATTTATGGTTTTCTTTATGGTTTTCTCTACGATTTTCTTGATAATTATTTTATTATTAAATGGGTTTTTATGAAAATTCAGTTTCTATTTAATTTAGTTTCTTTATTATTTGCTTTATATGTTTAGTATGTTAATTTTCTAATTAAACTTTATTTGTGAGTATATGATTATATTACGATTATTAAGAATTGAATTAGAACAAATGAAAGCTTATAACACAATTTTGTTTAAATACTCGCACACACTTAAACAATTTATACCATATTTATTTGACATAAATCAAAAAATTACCTCGAATATATCCCATTTAAGCATTTTCTTTGACGTTCCACAACATGATAAGCAAACAGTACAGTCTCAGTTTCAATCCACCTTATCTTAAGTACGTGACAATTGAAGAAAGTAACAATTAACAACAAATTTCTTGTAATAATTAACACAAAACAATGTTTTTCCGCTATTAACAATGAATAATAGATATATTTTAAAAGCAAACAACTAACTATTAAAAATTAAAAGAAACTAAATCGTTCTTTGAAAGATCCCAAGAAACTCCTACTTAAGCCATAAACAAGTGAATTAGTCAAGTGACATCATTTCAATCAATTGTGTATTAAATGGTAAATTGTTTGAAAATTTATGCGGATAACAATGGAAGTTTCAAGCATTCACAATGAGTTTCTTTTGCTCACTTTTCTAACCATAATTTACTAGAGATTTAACTATTTAAGATTCTGAGAATAAGTAGCAGCATTAGCGAGAACTCCCACATTTTGAAATGTTTATGAAAAAATGTGGTTTTTTGCTAATTTTTTTTGCAAAATTTGTGTATAAATCACCTGTGAAATGTATTAAGTACTTTTAGATGTAGTTTTCTGCTTTTATGGGTCTAAATTATCATTTTAATGTGGAACTGATCTAATTTTCCATCCGTTATGATAATATAGTGAATGCAAGTTTGATGAATGATTATCATTTCGATTCAATTAGCTATTAATTATATTTTTAATTGTTACTTTGTGGGTAAACGTTCACTGAAGCTACTGTAGAAAATCCATCAAAGTTAATTTGACTTCTAATAAATCATTTTCATATGAAACCTTTGCACTGAGACCATGTTTCTTTCAATTATTTAAGAAACCAAGTTCTGTGCTAAAATCCAAATCAAAAACACAAATTTAATTAATTTTGCACAAGCACTTTTCCAGTGCTAACCAACAGCTCACCAAGATCACCTCTAATGATAACCATTTGCATGTTTTCTCAGATCAAAATCACGACTTGAACGAAATAAAACATAAAGTGTATTAAAAAAGTACGAAAAATAAAAGAAAACATAAAAATATACAAATCATGAAAGGAAATTTTAATAGATGAACAACATCAATCACACATACAGCCACTTTTTAATTCATAACAAACAGTCAGAATCTTAGAACTCTCGCAATATGGCACTGTATTACTATTGCTCTAACTATATATATAGTACAGTTAAAGGTTATTGCAAGTTCATCATTTATACGGAGAGTTTCCACAATTGATAGTTTATGGCAGTGAGGCAGTGAGGCGCTCAGTGATTTCTTTGGTTCTTCTCTAGAAATGCTTTCTGTGTTAATTTCTGTGGTCTCTAAAAAGTATTCTCATAATGAATATTCAATTTATGATTTTTGGACTTACATTGTTCATGAATTTTAAGATTCAGAGATTTGTTATAGATGGAATTGTACGTGTTTAGCCAACATAAACTTGATTTGTTTCGCAAATTTGTAAGTTCTGTGGATATAATTTTTTTGAAAATTTTTTAGAGAAATCTTTAATATTTGTTATATTTATTAAATCATAAATTCGAGAGCTTTTGTATGCTTTGGCGGTTTCTTAAAAGAATCGACTACAAAACATCAAATGAAGCTTTGCAAATAAAAAGTTAAAATTTTTTAATAATCTATTCCATACTTTTGAATAATTTCGGATGTAATCAATATCTTTTGGATAGTCGCAACTTTTTTGTTAAATCTTAATGAAAATCAGTGATTTATTCAATTTAAATCAGATCAAACAAATAAATTAATCATTTTAAAATTTTTTATTGAAAATGACAGTTTATAAATATTTTCAAATGAAATTGACCATGTATTTGTAATAAGAATTAAATCAAATGTAAGACAGGGACTTTTCCAGAAAAAATTCCAGTTTGATCATTAATAATAAAACTGTACTAAGAATATCAATAAAATTTTAATTCAAGCTCATTTGTCCACAGTTCAATCCAAAAACATGTTTTTTCTCAACAAATGAAATATCTTTCCAACTTTGGTACTATAAAGCACAAACTATCAAGTATCGACTTAGAGACTTATAGACAAACAAAAATTGTATTCATTATTCATACGCAAAAATCTGTGAATGGCGATAATGTCATGTTACGAAAAACTAACAAACAAATGAATTCGTGCAGATTATTTCTTTACATTTCCCTCAGAAAATATTTGTGTGATTCGGAATCACATCATCATTCAATGAAATGGCAAATAGAAAATTTACTATTTAATTGCCAATAAAGAAGAAAGACGATTCTATTTTCATTTTTTAGCAGGAATTGGGAATAAACTATCATTTGTATTTGAGGTTCATATTTTTGAAGGGAATTTGATTTTGTTTTGAAAAATATTGAGCAGTTATATACTTTTGGGAACCATTCAAATGATGATTTATTGAATAAATTAATTAAAAAATTTCAACCCCTGACTTCCACTAAGCATAATGCATTGATATACCTCCAATACCGTGCATGGCTTGGCTCGTTTAAATTTTTATTAAATTATATCAGTTTACTTGCTTTTTAGCATTTTTGCCTATTTGTGTATTTTAGTATTATTTCAATCGCAATTTAATTGATATGCTGCAAGCGAAATTGAATATAACTGTGCAGAACTATGCAGAACTGAAGATGTTTGCAATTGAAATTAGTATTTTCTGGTTTTTCACATAATCAAAAATGTGTAAGGAAGAGATGGAAGAATTTTGTGAGAATTTTAATTTCTGCAATTGATTGAAAAGCAAGTTTAATTACTTTTGCGATAATTGTGGCGGTGATCGAGTGATCATACTCTTTTTTATGATTTCTCTATCTGCTATCTTTTAATTAAAGAGGAAGGAAGTGTCATGTAACAAAAGTAGTGCCAGAAAATGAATCTAGTTTTTGCTTAGTTAAACAATTAATATATACAGAGCAATTTGCAATTAAAATATGTGATTAATTTGACAAATTATGGATTTCCTGCGAAATTATAAACCTTCTTGAATTTTTGACTCAATAGTCAGTTATTAGTTTGAAAATCAGTAAATTAACTAAATATTTAAATATACTAGATATACCTCATGTCCAATGCAAACAACATCGGAAAATTAAAATTATCATCACTCTGCTCAGCATTTGCTGCAAAGCGTTAAAAAAAACTTTTTCATCTTCACCAGTTGCGTATGGTTCTTATGGACTTGAAGATTAAAAATTTCAATAATGAAGTCCACAATAAACATTTATTCATTGCTTGCTGATGATAATAATAATGGCATTTGCTCAGTTCATCTGCAGCGATTCTAGTGATTCTAGTGATTGATGGTGCGGAAAAAATTGAATATTTAAATATTTCTAGCGTGTTAAAACCATTGCGCACTCGCATGCCACAAAAAGAATCAAATAAATTAAAATTTATGGCTGGAATTCCTTTTGCACATTATGTCCAAATCGATCAAAATATATGAATAAAGTCTTGGGCAGCTGGAACAATTTTGCAAAAAAGTGGAAAAACTGAAAATGAATAAATTTCCCATCATTTGCGTCCATTTGTATCACAAGCCACCTGTATCATGAAGCAGTATAAACAATAAAAATACGTCAACATTAAAGAACTGTCCTTCACTTTGTCACTAGCTCATGATTTCATGCTGTTTCAACTATGGAGATGTTTTGTTTTTGCAAGTCTAGCCAAAAAAGCAATTTATTTCAAACTTTTTTTTTATCACATAAAATATTCCTTCTTTTCTTTCTCATACAGTTTTTTGTTTTCAATGTTCTTTAACCTAAAACTTTTTAAAGGCAATTATATGCTTATTATGAGATTATTTTGTATCATGAGTATAACTAACAAGACTGTTAACTAATAACCCTGGTAAAGTTCCAAATTATTCTCGGTACGGTATTATCATATTATTACTATTAGTATGGTATTGGATACTAAAATAAAAAACATAACCACGAAATTACCTGCAAATCTTCTTTCACCATCACGATAAAACATCTAGTATTTTTTTTTTCATCAACTAAGAATATTTTTGCCGCATGCGTTTCAAATCGCTGAACATCATGTACACAACTTTGCTATAACTTGCTGTACGCATAAAAGCATTTAGAAACTTTTAAAATCATTTAAAAGTATTTAAAAGCATTTAACAACTTTAGTAGCGTTGTAGAAAAAATATATTGAATATAATGGAAACAACAAAATAACAAACTAATTAGTTACAACATGTATTTCATGTAAACATCATTTTTTATAACTTCATCAAGGCTGAGTGTGTGGTTTGATAAAGGCAAAGACTGCAATTAGTTTTTAATTAAATTATTTAATTAATATATAAAAGAAAGAAAGTCCTGCTGAGATTTATTATGTCTTTTCAGCACTCAAATTTATCTTATTATACATTTGAAACAATTTGAGACTCCACCTCTTAACTGTTTCCGGCTTCTTTTTGAATATTGATCTTAACTTATGTACTTAAGTTTCGATTAATAGCACAGTATTTAAAAGTTAATTATTAGTCATTCAAGTTTTTGAAACCTGAGTAAACAAACTCACAAGCCACAGGAGCCTACCATCCTTTCTTCAATTTTTGCACATTATTATTTATCATATCTTTAATTATTTTGCAAATAATAAATTAAAATAATAAACTGCAAATTATTCCAATAAATACTTTCTTTTTCTCAGATTTCTGGAAAGCAATCATAATTATATTTCTCCCTTGCGAATTCACGACTCACATATTTGCTGAACAAATAAGAACTTACGTTTTCCATTAAAGACACTTTGCATTTCTAAAAGCCATTTATGTCAGATGTTGGACCACCCAGCTTACACTCACAGTAAGTTGAGTTGAGTAAGTCAAGAACTTGTTGCAAACTCAATCATTCATTCTATTTTATCAAAGCATTATATTTCTTGTTAATGTTCTTTTGTGCTAGAGAATCTTTCATCGGAATCTAATTGATGATGCTGGATCAAATTGGTTGACTAAAATGGACCATTGTTTATATTGTTTATGTAATACAATAACATTAACCGTTTTTTAACATATTTTTTTTTATTAAAAATCTTTTTAATTTATTCAATGAGATATAAATATTTCTAGTGAAATTGTCATTATATCATAAGCTACGAAAATTCGTAAGAAAAATATTTCTAAAATTATTTTCCTAAATGTCAAGACCCCCCTTGTTTATATTGATAACTAACAAAACCAGACAATACCAGATTTATAGCATGAAATCATTATGGGAATTGCTAATACATAATTCATCCAATTATAAAACTGATGTTTGCTCGATTACTATTCAATGTGTGCAGCAATTTCAGTGAGAAGTTGCAATAAACGCCTCCCGATGATTTGTTAATTGAAATTTCAGGAATCATCATGGATGCATCCCAGCAGCTATTTACATTAAAATCCAATAAAAGCCAACTATGGCTAACGCGATCTGATTTGATTAATGATTTTCACGGAAAATTTAGACATGACATTCGATGTCAGCCATTTATTTAGTCGTTAGAGCTAGAGATGCGTTCGGGAATTTTAAACTGTAAAATGTTTGCTGAAAAAAGAAATGCAAATTAATGCAATTTGAATTGACTGCTGTTTTCCAGGAATTCCCATTGGGCAATTGGATAGGAATCATAATGACTTTAAATGTTGAGTAGCTTAGAAAAGTGATGCGCATAGTTTTGGTTCAATCTAAGTATTAAAATATTTCTTGCAGAAATTCAAAAAGAAATGAGAAATAAGAAATGAAATTAATCTTGAATTTAATTCTCACAAACTTTTATTGTAATGCAAAGAAAGTTTAGCGAATAAATTTTCTAATCAATATCAAAAACAATATCAATATATCAATCAAAAATTCTAAAAAATTAAATATAAAGTATTCAATATATACAGTCCACACCCGTGAAATCATCCATATTAATGGTGTAGTGAAAGTATTCGATAAAAAAGCCATCTCCTTACCATCCATTTTTAATAAATTACAATGTTTAAGATCAAAACACAAAACCTCATCGTCTAATGAATTTTCTAAAAATGTTGCAATTACATTTCATCAACAAAAACTCTTGAAACAAAGTCAAGATACCTTTCATCCGATTTATTAATAACATTTTTTAATCATATGGGATGGCAAAAAACTACAAAACACACAAATCTAATTTTATCACAAAAGAAACTCGTTGATTTCTTTTTTGTTTGGCGCATTTAATTTATAAAGAAAAAATGAGAAACAAACAAAAACTGATCTCATACTGCGAGTATAAATTAAAATCGCAAATAATATCTGAAATGGTAAATATGGTGGAAATTTTTACCAATTTTGATTTTGAAATGTTTGTAATGAAAGTATTGCACTTTATTTGCCTTAACAAAAAATTGATTACTGCAGGTAATTGACGGTTGCAATGAAAACAAATTAATTCTATGAAATTTTCATACAATTTTAATTAAATGTACTTTGATTAAGATGTAAATTAAATTTCCCCTTAAATATTGCTCATATTTCAAGATCATTAACAATCACATGTGACCGATATAAATCAGCACAATATGTTCGGAGTCCTCTGTCATAGAGAAAACGCACTTTCAAATCAACGAACTGCTTTATTTATAAATTTTATGAAATGTTCTCAATTATCCGATCATGTGCTTTGAGATTCTGAAAATTTTCCGAAGATTAATTAAATTTTTAAAATTTACGAAAAAATTCTCAAATTTCACGAAGAATTAACGAAAGTCCACGGAAAAGCCAACGAAATCTGAAAACCTTACGATTGGCAGTTCAACACACATGAAACAATATGAATTTTCCTAACATTTCCCAACATTTTCACAATTTCCCGACAATATTCGGCTCAAAATTCTATTTTTAAAGACATTTCTTACATTATTATTTTCAAGACTCAGTTCCTCGCTGATTTCGCATCGTAAAAGTCGAATTGGAATTTCACTCGAGATTATTTGTAAAAAAAATATTTTAATTTCTTTGTTCAATTTGCTGTCGGAGTATATTTTTATCGATTTTCGATAGAACATATTTTAGTTTACTGACAATAAGTGAAAACGACTTTAATGTTTGTCAAGGCTCTGAAGTGTCTTATGAAAGTTTGCCAAATTTATGAATTTTCTTACTGAAAAGTTAACAAAAAGATAAGTGATAATAATGGAAAATGTCGACAGCAAAGTGTCTAACAAAAATAGAAAATTAGAGTTGGCAGCAACAAGTAACAAAAGTGCTGAGGACTCTGACGACGAATTCTTTGATTGCAAAAACGAGCTTGATTACGAAAGTTCCTCAAGCGCCAATGAAGCACAAAATGCACTAAAAAGTGAAAATTGTGAAATAACAGAAAAATCGGAAAACTGTGCCACAAACGATCTAGAAAATGCTACACATGCTGAAGGTGACGTTGCGTGTGTGAGGTCATCAGTTAAGTTTTTGTTGAAAGAGAGAAAATTGAGCGATTTAACTGAAACAGATGATTCCGACGAAGATGAAGAGATGCGCAAAGAAAAGCAAAAGAAAGTTATGGATGAATTTCGCAAGGAATTGAATGAAAAACGTGAATTGCGCCAAAAGTGTGTTCAAAACTTGCGTGAAGAACTTAGTCATTTACGGGAAGAATTAAGTAGTGAGAAGCTGATTAATGAAAAATTAAGAGGAACGATTAGCTTGCACGGTGACTCAAGGAGTATTGATAATTTATACAATGAGAATCTCAAACTGAAATCTGAAATGGCTGAGTTGCAAAACTCACTGCAATCTGCAAATGCCGAAAATTTGACGGTTACTATGGAACTTCAAGCTACAAGGGATCATGTAAGGTCTTTGAAGGATGTTATAGTTGCTACGAAAGAGATGCTTTGTATTCGCGAAGAACAAGTTAATCAGGTGTGTATTTTACATTTTTAAATTCTTCTGATGTCGTCAAATTCCTTGATACTTACAATCAAGTTTAAGTTCAAGTTAACACACTTAAATTATGAACTAATCTTCTATTCTCCATCTTTCAGCTTAAAACGAAATTAAAGCAGATTGAGGATGCCTTCACCGAAAAAGAGATGAAGCTCATGTCTGCCGCTTTACAGCAAGAGTATCATCGACAGCTTGAAAATATTAGAAGTATGAGGGAGCTTTACGAACAACGTGCAGCTCTTCTAATTGACGAACGAGACACATTCAAGCAAAAAGTTGAAGATAAGCATCATGATTTAGAGGTGGAGCTAGAAAAGTATGTTCAAATAAATTTTTATCTTGGCCATTTTAATATAACTTTCTTATTTTAGAAATAAAAGCTTGGAAGAATATATAGCGACTCTTCAAACAAATGCTACTATAAAGTCCACCGATTTCGCAATGCTAGAAAGTGAATTGGGATTATTGAAGTCAGATAAACTTCAAGTGCAGTCAGAAATGAATTCAGTGAATCAGGTTTGATATTTACATTTTTATCTGTAGTGATTCATTAACATAATTTCATCTGTTTACAAGATGAATGAATCATTAGTATTAATATACGAGAACAATCATTTTTGAAACGAGTGAACAACAGAATTTTAATTGCTTTCTTTAACTTTTTTATTTTATAATTTTATTCTCGCATCCAAAAGATAAACTATAAGCTAATTACAACTTATTGTGTGTTGTGTGCTGTATACTTATCAACGAATTTGATTATTTCTTCTAGTTGATCTCTCAAATACTGCTTGGCTTTAATGCTAATGAAAACAAGATTGACATCGACAAGCTCATAAAAATGCTCGAGGAAAATCGAGACTTACTCAATGAGATGGCCGAAAAAGAAGAATTTGTTGGAATTGAGGAAGGAGCTTTTCTGCCTAAACTTCTTTACGATATGTTCCTGCAAGTGAATAATCCAACTCCCACCGAAACTGAAGTTCAAGGAACTTCAACAGATGAGACAGAAGAACAAAAACCAATTTCTGTAGAGGATGTAGCGGAAAAGCTACCAAAAGTATGGCGTGTGTTGACTGAGCTTCTGAGTCATCACAAAAAGATGACAGAAATTCAGCTTAATGACGATGAAAAGGAGTTGAACGATTGCTATAACTCAATACAAACAGCCAGTGGACCACAAGCTGTGCTAAGTGTTAGCAAAACGTTCGTTAAATTGAAAGATTTGATTTTGGAAAAGAAGTCACTACAAAAAGACACCAACAGATTGAAGACGCTTTATACTCATCTTGAGACACGGCTAGATAAGCAAGAGAAAAGATTGGTTTCTGTTAGTTTGGAGCTGAGCAAAACTTGGCATTTAGTTGGCAAAATAAAGGTGAGATTCAAAATAATTGTATTAGAGTAGGAACAGTTCTTTATTCTATTTCTGAAAATCATCCTTGAAAATGTATCAAATTCTTACAACAGGATACATAAATCTACAGTACGGTATTTTAATATTTTCCAACATTCTACAAATTTCTCAAAGGCGTAGTTTTACATCTTCTAGAGTTAAATGTCCCAAATAAATTTAAATTCTTTAATTCCTTTGTCTATCAAAAGTTCAAAATATTATTTTTTTAAATTTTAAATATTTTATTTCTTGTTTCAGCGCCAACATCGTCAGCTTCATACTCATGAACAAATTCTAGTCTACCAGCTGCAACAAAAGCGTAAGCTACTCAACGAACTGAAAGATGAATTGGAATACTGTCGAAAGAAATGGGCTGCTGCTCGTGAGAAGAACCAAGAATCTGAGGTGCAGTGTCGTTTGTTACGCCAAGAGTTCACAAAGCGCAAACAAATGGATAATAATTCAGCTGAAAGTGGTTATAGTGATGACCATCAGTCGGATGATGATGAAATTTCCAGGTTGAAAATTGTGCCAAGCACTAGTGGAACTTGTGGAGAAGTGGGATCAAGTAACGAAAACAGATTTTCTACCAATTTAAATCTTTTTGAAAGAACCATGTCACCAACTGATATTGTTGATAGACGAAATAGTGAATCACCTTGTTCTATTGACTTAAATGAGATGATCATCTTTAGCAGAGCACATAGTGAACCTCCAATGTCTAGTGATCTTTTGGAATACTTTAATAGTGTTACCGAGCAAATTCAACTACCTCAACGACTTTCCGATTTTGATTTCTTGGATGAGCCAGTCAATTTTACACATGAAAATGCTCTTATAACAACTCCACCAGCTGTGATTGAAAACGATTCTTGTGTTGACAATACAGAAATAGTTATTGACGAAAAAATTGATGCAAAGGATATAGAAATGGATAAAGAGGAAACTGTTAAAGGTGTAACGGAAAATGCTACGATTGAGACTGATACACAAACAGATTCACTTCCAGCTGAAGTCATAAAAGCTGTAACCCAACCAATCGTCATCATCTCTAATCCTGCCAATGATATTATTCCAGTAGTACCTGTTAGATCACGATATCTTGTCCCGAGAGTAATCATCCCACCGAAACCAAAACCCGTAAAGATCTATCAACCAATATGTCAAGCTAAACGTGTTATAATCAGAGCCGCTTCCACCTCTGTGGCTACTTTATCCTCAAATGCAGTTCAAGCCAAGAAAAATGGCTCTAAAAAGTCTAAAAAAGTCAAGAAATCTGAAGAAACAGAATATAAGGATGAGTCTGCTGAAAAAATGTTTGCTAGATTGATGGCTAGCATGAACGGAGAAGAATATGTTGAAGAAGAGTCAGAAGATGAAATTGAAATTGAGGAGGTTCCAGAAATTGTTGAAATTATACCAGAAATCGCTGAAATCGTTGCACCTATCTGTCCACCTCAAGAAGAAGAACCTCCAGCTAAAGAACTTAAACCAATAGCTGAGGAAGAGATCGAATTTGACCTGCAACCTTCCACCAATGCACCATTAAACCAAGAAACCTCATCACCCCTAACAACAAAGGAACAAGAATATATGGAAAAAAGAGAAGCTCGTCTTGCTCGTTTAGAAGCTGATTCTCGAGAGTTCTTCAATAAAATGTCCAAAAATAGACAGCGCGGTCAGGCAATGAGCTCACATTTAGACGATATTCACAACAACTTTGTAGAGCGCCAAAAAGATGCCCCAAAACTAAAACCAGACAGTGGGATTGATGAATCAAATCTAGATAATGCAAATAATATTCAAAGTACATCAGAGAATTCAAATAATTCAGATACAGTCGACAATTCAGAAAATAATTCAAGTTCATCGACAAAAGACACACCGAAGGAGGGTGATTTAAAAGACATGACCGATCCAGAAAACTAGGACAACAATCTTTATTTTTTAATACTTTTAATCAATCATCGCCAAATATTTTTTCATCCGATTTTAACGACATTCGTCAATTACTATAAAATATCTAATGTATATTATTGTCCACATTTTGTATGTTGTGTAGGAGATGCTTTCCATATCCGAAGCTTTATCAACCGTTCTTATGAATTCATTAAAATAAGTCTCAAGATGTTTGTATAAAATTGTAAAATTTTTAAAAGTTTACACGAATAAAGATGTGCTAAATTACTTTAAAATTTGAAATTTAATGGTTTGCCCATAGTTCAGCGTTGATGGATGAAGATTAACGTTTTGGTCAAAAGTTTATTGCGCATTTCTGGGTAGCGGTCAATGGTCATAATATAAATCTTCTTTAAAAGAATTTTTAGAAACGATGTAGAGCTTTATGGTGTTGCTCTCAATATTAATGTTGTAGGCATTATAAACGCATCGTTGGAATATTTAATAAAATAGTATGACAATAATTGTGACCATTAATTAACCAAATAATCATAGCGTAGAATAAAAAGTTAGATTTCATTTTAACATCTTAATAAAATAAATTAGCAAGTAGAAATCATTCATGCTTCAATAGAAATGCATTTTATTATTTCATTACACTATAATAGAAAGAAAAGTGCATTTATTAAATGATTGACATCTGATTTTACTACCGGATACCTTTTTGTAAAGAAAAATCAAATGAAAAGTCCATCAAGAATGAAATTGAAAATTGACTTACATTTCTTTAATCATATTTTGTATTTTCATTTCTTGCCTTACAATATTTTATTGCAACCATAAATCCACATCTTGGTTTCTCAGCGCAGCAAACATGCAATATTGCCGCAGCAAACATATTACAGACATTGTGCTGTTTAAAAAAGAAATTTTCAAGGGATTTAGTTGAAATATCACTCAAATATTTTTAAATCAGAAATAAATCAAATAATTAGAATTCTTTAAAAATGACAAAACGTTAAAATATCGGAACCAGACTTTTTAAAGATAACCTAAAAACTAAAAAAACGGTAACCTTTTCATTTCAGTGCTTTTATGTTTCCTTACAATATATTTTTAATTGTTTTATGGTTTTCCAGCTTTAAGACATGCAAATTTTAATTAATCTTAACATTTTTATAGTATGGCTCGGCCCATCCAGCTGTTGATTATAATATTACAATGTAACATCCTCGACAAGATTATCCGATAAACACAGTAAATTCTAATGAACCGGAAAACAATCATAAAGATGCATAAAACTATGCGAAGCATATAATTTCAGTCTATGCTATTAGAAACTTTAATTTATTTACGCTTCTGTCAATTTTCTCTTTCGCCAACAAAAATCATGGATAATAATAACATTTAATCATTTAATCTTGCAGATATGATTAAGCTCAGCAATGACGACTGAAAAATATAAATCTCTCAAGCAGAATTGACAATAATTTTACTGGACGAACCATTAACCTGATTGTTGAGCTGTCGCTTGTTTGATTTAATATCTTTAATACGTATTATATATTCGCAGCTCTTGTTCTTGGCGCATTTTACATAATCTTAAATGTTTTCTCTTACGTGTCTATTGTGATTTAAAATTATAATATACAGAATAATAAATTCCTAAAATTTCCTTCAAATAATAAAAAATTACAATTTTTTAACATAATTCAACATAACTTTTAATAATTGATGAAATACTAAATCAGTATAAGTTAATAACAAGACTACATGGTTTGCAATACTTGACAAATTTTACTACGTATACATTTTTATAGATTTTCCATATTTTGTTCATCTCTTTCTCCAGAAATGATTGTACACAATGATCTATTGAGGTACTTTAATTGAGTGAAAAAATAAAATCAAGTTGTAATTTTGTAATTTAATAACTGAGCCACAGCAATAAAGGCAAGTAAAATGAAGTAATGTGCACTTATCGTCTCATTTGCAGATTGTAAGAAGATTACTATTATTCCGCAATTTATTACACTTTCTCTATTGTAAATTGCGATCCATAAAGAATGAAATCTAAATCGCGAGCAAGTTTACAAGTGTTTTGTTTTAACTTCTTCTTTTCAAGATTATCTCTTTATTCAGTTTTTCACGAGGTTTTCAGGTTTCAAGCGGCCAGAATGTTCAAATTTATGGTACTTTTGCTAGATAAACTTGTGTAAAGTAAAACTTATAAAATTAAAGAGAAACTAGCATATTTGTTCTGATTTGTTGTGCAACTTAAAAGCTTTTGTTTTAATTTTTATAAATAAATGTACCGATTGTTCTTTGGAATTTTATTTGCTGCACTGGATTTTGGTTTTGGAGGTTGGATAAATGGAATTGATAATTTCTTAAATATTTCAGGATACGAAATTTATTAAATTTTAAGAAATGTGAAATTTTTACAAACTATTTAATCACCGAAATTCTATTTATTGAAATTTATTCGAATGTAACACAAATAAATTTGAAATTTGTTGACATAACATATATTCAAAACTCGCAACAATATGACCCTTTTTCATTTATTTCCCGATTTCTACACTCTTTTTAGCTTTTTTCATTTCTACTGCAATATCAAGAGCATACATTAACGAAATTAATCATTTGGAACAAAGCCAAATGCGATTCACATAGAAAATCAAAGTAGAGTAGAGAGAAGGCTTCTAATTTGGTGAATAGCGGAGTACTTTGAAGCGAAAAATGCGAGTAAATTGGAATTTATTCGCTATAAAAGCACTTTGCGGCAATAATACCAATAATAGTAAAACATTAAAGAGCCGGCTTTTTTGAATTATGATGCAAATATTGAGAGCATTAAAATCAATAAAAATTATTCCATTATGTGGTTAGCTTGTGTTGACACCATATGCACGGTAATTTTCATAATGCTCAAAAATGCAGTGAAATTTAAACTCACCATTTAAAAAGGCTGTAATCCATTTCTAAATTTTTATTGAATTCATCAGAAACTGTTATACATTTAAAAACATCAATTTATTTTTCACCACAACAATTAAATACAATGTCTTGTAATACTGAGTACTAAAAATTTTTTCACAAAATCTGTAATTTAAAAATTGAATCTAAACAAAAATTTACTTGCAAAAAATCTCCATCGACATGTTCCATGCAATGTTAAATTTAAACTGGCTAGAAAACTGTAGAATTGTAGAAACTTGCAAAAATTGAGGAATTTGGGGATGTTTCCAAATACATACGTTACGTGAATTATAAAAAGGGAGAATTTATGTTGAAATCGATTGAACTGGGAAAAATAAAGAACAATTCTCTTTTAGAGAATTTATGCAATTCGTGACTTCAGAGAGCGCAATAAAATAAATACCTAAAGTACTGATTAACTGTTAGATTTATTTCAAACATTAATTTTTGACATAAAATCTTGACACTTATATACTTTTTATTAAACATGTATTTCAAATATTATTTTTGTTCATGCGGTAGTAAAATAATTAATATATTTTTTTTCATTTCCATAATAGTCCGATCTTAATAATTTATTTACTTCCACAATATGATGCATCAATTGAAGTGCAGAGTGCAATTCGTAGATTTAAGATTTTTTGCAAGAATAGAACATCTCCAATGGCTTATTTACCTGAAAAACCACACAATTTACTAAGCTGATCAATTAAAATAAATAAAATATATTATTTACCTTCCAGAATCTTTCATTGACTTGTTGAAGGGTTTGATTACCACTGAGAGAAGCAAGTTGTCCAGGAGTTGGAGCAATAAAGATGTAAAAAGTTAGAACCCTAACCGATTCTCCCAACTGAGCATCAAGAGACAATCGCATGGCAAGGTATTTGCTCAAGTGTTCAACTGAAAAATAAAATAAAAATTGAAGTTAATGAGTTATCTAAGTAAAACTCAAGTATTCAGGAAATTTAATTAAAAAAAAAACTCACCAGTTGCATTTGCAGTCGTTTTAATATATCTCACTGTATTATCCTTCAGAGCCTTCATCAAAATATTATCACCATTCATCTCTGTGGGATGCGGCTTAAAAACCAACTCAATTTCATCACTTCCACCACTTTCAGAGTTTCCGTCCCCTTCTGTGTCGATATAGGAATCTGCTCCTTCAGTTTGCGCGTCCATCTCACTGTTACTTTCAGAGTCTTCTGATTTTTCTGAAGTCATGATGGATTGTGGTCTCTTTGGTTTGCTGGCCGAAGAGCTGACATTAGATGGTACAGGAGAAGGAGTGCTACGCGCTGATGGTGGGTTTGAGGACTGTCGGGTTGAATCACCGTGTGAACTACCCTGGCTGTTTGAAGACATCAATTCTCTAGCACCTGAATCGCCATTTTGTTGACCAGTTGCACTGGAGTTGTTGTTGGGCTCATCATTTCCCTTTTTTGAGCTTCTTTGTGGGCGATTCTGAGATTGAAGTTTTATTCCTTCGGTAATCGAGTTAACAATTGCTTGCTGAGAGTGGCTTTTGTTAAATTTAGCGAGTACTTTTTCCTGATGTGCTTCATATTCATCACGGCTTGGGTAGATCTTGGAAATGAGGCAATCAAAATTAGGATCTGGTCGAAGTGATCTCTTTGACACCAACTTCTTTCTGCATGTTGGACACTCTTTGTTTCCTGAGCGTAAAGCTGTGATAATACAGTCTGAACAAAACCGGTGGAGGCATTCCTTTGTGGTCATTGTTTTCTTAAGCATGTCCTAAAATGATTATTAAATATTTAGCTGAGATAATCAATATGAACCCAAACAAAATAACTGTACTAATATTGTGTAAAAATATAATCAATGTCCAAATGATATTTTTTCATTGCACAAATAAAGCCAAATTGTCATATCATGTATGGTATAAGTTATTTTGTCAAATGAATCGAGTCCAATCATTGCATGGGTCCTAATCAAAGAAGCAAAATTTGTTTTGCTTACCAGACAAATTGGACACATTAGTTCGGAATGCAAACTGCGAGGTGAAACTGCAATTTCTGTGTTATCTTCAATCGCCACTTGTGGAGTACGGTGCAGCTCATACAATGAGAGATCCCAAGTTTTATTCAGAGCTTGCGGTTCCATCTTATAATAAATTTATTTATTTTTTCCGATGGCAAACAAAATTATTATTTTCTTAGATTGTAGAAACGAGGTGAAGACAATTGCAGCTTGAACTTCTCAAAAATAAATCGCGGGGTGAAAACATCAGGTTGAATTTGAATTTTTTCGCATTTGTATGGTTCTCTAGTAACGAAACATTTGAAGTAATATTTCTTCGAAAGTTTGTTAAAATCAATAAAATGTGTTCAGGACGAGTTCAGGAACTATATTAAAACTTACATTCCAGACAACTTTAAAAGTTTGTCAGTTCAGAAGTCCAAAGTAGTTTTCTGCAATCATTGTACAAACATAAAAATATATAAATTTTTGCTTATTAAAGTTTAAGTTTTTATTACAAAAAAGAGCTGGAGGTTTCATATATTGCATTCAAAACTTTTGTAAAACTGTCAGCTATGATTGCAAAATTATAATTAGCCTTTGAAAACGAATTATGCGGAAATAAATCATATTTTCCAATATTCCATGAGCATTGAGCATCATGAAGTTTATATCTTAAAAAAGCTATTTGAATATTCCAGTATTGCCGAGAATTTATGTATTATTTTACTGATGATTATAATTACTTGTATTTGGAGGTAAAATTTTTCATTTAAATCATAATAATCTAAGTGTTTCTCGATTTTTTCAAAAAATCATTTTACTGTCTCAAATACTTTCAACAAATTGCTAATATTGCTGAATGATTTTTGAGTGAGTTTTGAGAGAAATAATGGAATCATTAAGAACAGTGAGACGCTGGGGTACAATAAATTTATCAAATGAATATTAAGAGACAAAAACAAGTAGAAAATTGATTTAAATTGAAACATATCCATGATTCTAATGATTCCCACTTGAGTCTACTGATCCGTAATTTGAGCCGGAATTGCCACAAAGCATATCTTTTGATGTTATCACTTGAGCGTTTGTGTATTATTCATTGGAGAAGAAAATTAAGGATTTCCTACAAATAATATATCTGAGCTTAAAGGCATTTTTCGCAAACTTTAATTATTATTGTTGAGACTTGCTGTAAGGGTCAGGTTCAATTATGTTTCTAACAAATTTAATTAACAAAAGATCAATCTTTCTCCACTTGAAAACATCCCAAAAATATACATGCGGCTTGATTTATCAAATTTATAACGGAAATCACATTTTTGTAAATATTTACCGTAAATACCTTCGGCCAAATCGCTTGAGCTTATCTTTATTGTCTTTATTGATGTTAAGGGATGTTAAGAGAATGTAGAAGCATACAATAAAATGTTTGACAAGGATGGATGGTTTGATACAGACGATGTGGGGGCTATTGACGACGGATTCATTACATTAATGGATATAAAAAGAAACATGTCATAACAGTTGATATAGAGATTTCGAGTAAAATTTTGTAATTTTTATTAAATTTCCAAATTTTATTATAGGGTATTGTAAAAAATTTTCCATTCATAAAAGGTTTGGTTTGATAGAAAAAAGTTCAATAAATGAATGGCATATTAAAACAATCAAATTCCTTCAATAATTCCCTTCCTCAATGTTCACGAATAATGCAAGAAATTCCTGAAAGTTTACCAAAGCTCTTATTTTTATTGCAGCAGCTACAAAGTAATAAAACCAGAATCTATGCCGAAAGAAGATAACGTCCAAGCATTCTATGTATTTAATTTAAATTTCTTGAATTTTTTATGAAGCTTTGTCAGTAATAACTCTGAAGTTGCAGTACATTCATTGAAGACATTGAGTAAACAGATTTGAAATCTGCATTATATGATGCTGTTGTATATTATTTTATATTGTTATATTGTAAGAACTATATCATTGAGATCTCGATTGAGATGTTCATTATGTTATATCAGACGATAAGCAGTCATGTTTTTAATTAAAAAATTTCCATGGAATACGATAGTTTTGCAAAATCTTCAATAAAAATATCAGGACACATAACTGAAAAAAAATAATTATAGTTTTAAAGAGATGTTCACAAAAAAGAGCTAAAAAATCTTCATTAAAAAGAAGTTAACTACGTGACAAAATGCAATTTGCATCCACTTATGAACTCAACCAACATTTTTTAATAAGAGGCGAGATAGAAAAACTTTTGCCCAACAGTTTACCTGCTTCTCTTTTCTCATTGAATGACGTGTACTCTGTGTAAATAGGTTAAAGAATCAAAACTGCATTTTTATAACTTTTAAGTCATGTTTATATTTTCATTAAAAATTTATTTTGTTATAGCATATATACTTTCATATATAAGATTATAATATTTTTGTCTTGTTCAACTGACACACGGAAAAAATCAAAAATTAATGTTTGCATGCTGTTATATTTGAATATAGCTTTCTGCTGTTTGTAGTTTGCTGTTTGTCTTCTAAGAAATAGATGTACATTATTTACAATTGATTCATAAACAGATATAAGTTATTCATAAATACTCCAGAATGTGCTGCATTGTCACATTACAAAGCTCTTCATCATTGTTGTGCAACTGAAGAGCTTTTAGAGCTTCAAGAAATTTGTTTGCTAGAATTCTTTGTAAGCTACAATTACAATCTTTTTGTTATAGAATGATAATCATTGAAGAGTAACACAAACTATAATCCTATTATTATCATATTATCTCATTCACACGTGCTTTATATTGTGTTTCAACAGTTTTACTTTCAATTAATGTTTAACTAATGTTCAAATGCTCAATTAAAGTTGCTCTGAAGTGCTGATGTCTTCAACAACAGTTTCTTTACAGCTCTAGTAAACTTGATTAAATATAATTAAGATATATTATACGTTTTAGAAGAAACTAAATTTGTATGTTACATATTTTGGCCAAGTTGCTGGCTGTGTTGGGTTAATTCAGCACTGTAAAAAAAAATCATGGTGTTGACTGGTAATTGTTTCTTCACAAAATTTATCTCAACGGTGTAATTTATCAACACCACAGCATTTTATTAAGCAGTACATGTTCAAATATCAAATTAAAATTATTCTTCTAAACTTTGCTCAAGTCCTCAAACTAGCAAACTAGCGTTGATTGATCAGGGAGGCAAAAGTAAGTATTGATATAAGTATTTTGCAATTATAATTCATCATCAATTCAAATTGTGTGATTACAGAAGCTTTTATCATGAAGCTTGCCATCTATTGTCCTCTCATACATGTTTCAATCAAATCACCTACACTGACGCTCTAGGATCATCAATTTGAACGCAAAATATCAAATACTCAAAAATTCAGCAATAATTCAATAGATAAAATATATTTTATAAAAGATTTCTACTCAGCTTACTGGCTAAAATAACTATTAAATTATTAATAAATCTTTCTTGGTCTCATCTATCCTTTCAGGGTGTTTTTTTTTTAATAAATAAAAGTGTGAGTACAATAGGTTATTGTTACTAATAGTTTACAGTCATGATATAATTATAAAAAAGCATCTTTCATTTTAAAAGAAAGCACACAATGTTCTTATATGCGAAGTAAATTATCTTAAACAACAACAAACCCTCACACCCTATCTTCTTAAAAAATTAAATACGTTCACTATAGTAATAATAAGCTTTATGTCATATTAAATTTGATTACATGAAATGTTAAAATCATAGTTGGTAAGCAACAACATCAAAATGAGATAACTCTCACAAACTATAAACTACAATCATTTCTGATTATCCTGAAGTTTGAAAAGTTATTATTTTGTAATTCTGTAATTCGTTTATTCTGTTACTGTGTGTGAAAAAAGTTCATGATCTCATGCACCAACAAACTAACAAACTTTTAAACCAACAAATTATAACAAGGATCAAATTTCTATCGTAATCATAAATTGATTCAATTGTTGTAACTTAATTCAATTATGCGTCTCTGTAATCGAAAAATCAAGTAAAAATAATAACACTTCATCTACAGTCCTTTTTTCACTGTCTATTTATTAATCCGTTTAATCCATTTAAAGTTTCTTGTACCAGTACAAGTAATGTTCGCCATCCTCAACGAGTAGCTCGTCAACACCTTCAAGCGAGAAATAAAGGAAAACATTTAGAAAATTTATGAAGAAAAGCTTTTATATGGACAAGCAGGAAAACTCACCAACTGGCGCTATTAATTGATTGCCTGGAGGATTGTAGGGATCTGGGAACTCGGGCAGTCGATACAACAACCAATAATGATATCTGCAAATGTAATAAAAGAAAACACGTTCCATGATGCCCCGCAGTTAGGAAATAAAATGTCGAGAAAACACTCACAGACTGGGCTCTTCTTTTTTGCCTGCCAATGTATGTACGTAATGCCCATTGGGCCATTCTCGTGCCTCGAAAGCGAATCTGTGGAATCAAAGATATTTGCATTTTTGATTTGGGAAAATGTGTTATTTCTAATGGTGTATTAAAAATTATTATTCAAATCATTAAACAATTTTATCATAAACAGTTGGAGCAAGATAGACTGGCTTCAAAAACATACCTCGAGTCTTGATCAGCCGCCTGAGTCATAGCTCTAAAGAAGCTCGTGTTCTTTAGAGATATTAAAGTCAAAGAGTAATTTTCAGTAATATTTGATTCCAGCCACAAAGTGTAAGTATAAGATAAATTTTTTTGCTCAGTATTTTCGTCTGGGAGTGGAACTGGATATGCAAGCTTAGCATCACCATTTTCATATTCTCCATTAGATTCTCGCATCACATGATCACATTGCAGAGCACGAACAGCTCCAAGTCCTTTGCATCCTAACGCTAACAGAATATCAGCAGTCAATCCAATTCCGATACTAGGATCCTGCCCATCTTGCAATGGCTCTTCTGCCCATCCACCGTCAAGTTGTTGACGATCTAAGATCCATTTAGAGGCAGCAGAACGATTCCAACTTCCAGCCGGATCGGGGTCTAAGTCTTGCAAAGCCTGCATGGCAAGAGCTGTGCTTCTCAAAGATCCAAAGCTTCCTCTGGGTCCTTGTAAGCTAGCCAGACCACGAGCAGGACGTCGGATAAAATGTGTAAGATGTCTGTGACGGTGATCAGTTACAATGCAACGAAGTGCTAGTAGAACCATCGCCATAGTATCTGTGGATTGTTCAAGATAGTTTTATAGCTTGGAAGTTAAAATATCATGCTGCTTAATCACATTGAAGATTGCAGTAAATGTACTTTTAGTCTTTTAACAAATTTCAGTTAATTTGCCAAGGATGCCGCTGTGTTTTACTTACCAACATTACTAACTTCACCGCTTGCAATATCCAATAAGCGTCGAATTTGTCGCTTGCGAACATGAGTTGCTGCTGAACAAGCAGCCAGTGTAGCTAATGCAAATTCTTGATCCTGGATAGGTTCATGATGTTGCAATGCTGTAAAATAAAATATTATTAAAATAAGTAGATAAATCAAAAGCTCAAGCTTAAACATACCTGCGACCAAATCATGTCCGTAAAAGCGACGCGGATCTTTGCAGAGTGATCCCAACGATAAAATGTACCTAGCAAGTCTATCAGAGTTTGGCTGAGGCTTTGGAATAGAATGATGCTGATCCAAAATAGTCATGATCTCGATCTCCATCTGCTTGATTGACAGTAAATTTTCTAGATCAGAAATAGTTTGCTCATCGGGACTATTTGACTCTTTTCCGTTGGAGAGTTCCTTGGCCAAGATGACCATGTGAGTATCATTTTCCCAGCTATAATCTGGTGATCTTTTCTCACGCAGCCAATCCAAAGCTTTCTGTATGCCAATACCTTCTCGATTATTTGGTCCACAACCCAGCAATTCATGCTCATTTGTAATGATTGTTGGATGCTCTGGCTGTGGCTCAATATTCACTGTTTCTGTTAATACTGAAGTACCAAACGTTGAGGTTGTATCGGCAAAAGTGACGATTGGTGCTTGTGTTTGTAATTGCATTGGAGTTTGCGAGAACGAGTCAACAACTGGAATAATTGGTCCGGACGTGGTCAAAGACTTTTCGCCTGACATACTTGTGGTACTTTGTTGTAATTGCTGCTGCTGCAGAAGAATGGTTGTTAAGGGTGATAGTTGCTCATTAGCTGGCAGCGAGGCCAAGTAAGTTGACAGGATTGAGGTTGAGGTGCTACCCAAAGTAATCACTGCTGGAGATGTGGAAATTCCGATTGTTGTACTCGCTCCGTTCCCATTCCCATTAGAGCTGCCACATGCCACTTGAGACATCATTAGTGTTCCAATCAGCCAGCAAAGTTTTATACATATTCTAGCCATCTTTTTGTGCTGATTTTTGCTTTTCACTTGTGTGTACCTGCAAAGAATGAGAAAGGAATATTTTTAGTCTTCTACATCATGTTTTATAAAATAAATGAAATTTTTATTAAGTAAGTTAATGAGTAAGCTATAAATCATGCACAGGGATTCACTTTTAACTTTTCTCCTTTTTATCTCGAGCTCTAAAAATGTATATTCAGGTTTGCGATTAATTAAGACTCGAGAAAATGGTTCCCCATTATTATTTGCTAGCTCACACCGCAACGTTGGCTAAACTTTTACACTTCATTATCAACGCAACGGAATAACGGAATAACTTTAGTTCCTACACCATCATTTGCGGGGATGTTTTATTCATGACGGCAGAAATATATTTCAGCTAAAGAGAGAAGGTGCCGAAAAAGAACTCTGACTAACATCATTCCGCATAATTCCATCAGTTTAACGAAGTGCGATAAATATTCAATATATGAGGCATCAAAAAGCATGAAAGAAGCCCCTTCGTCATCTCTTCGACGCCTTTAATTGGAGTTTATGTGCTTGATGGCAATACAATAACACGCAATGATGCAAACAACATTGGGATGAAGTTTCACTTATTTGCTATTCTACACAACTCGTTCAATTTCATTTCATTTATTTAGTTCATTCGCTGCTCGCTTTGATTAATTGAGCTTGAATGTTTTCTATATGTATTCTTTTTTAATAGAATTTTGATAGTCATGAGGAAAAGTGGATAAAGGAGCATAAAGTATCACCTTCACTTAAAACGATAGAAAATGGGGATGAAAAGCTTTCAAGAGAATTCAAATATTGCGATATACATTCTGATCTATTGTATACAGTATATCAAATGTAAATATTATGTGATATTGTTTGGTTTGATGATTTACAACACATGTCAAGTTTTCAGAATTTTAGAAGCTACAAAAATTGCGGAAAAGTAATGATATATGTTTTCTAACGAAATTGTGTGTATTTTTCTGGGAACTTGTCGAAAATCAAGTGCGACATCGTTTTTGATGGTTATTGATTGCTTTTATGTTTTATTAAAATGTTGGGGCACTTTTTTGAGCTTATAACGTTAACTTTTTAACATATTGCTCATACTGCAATAATAACATATTGCCAGCATTTAATTAAATGGAAAGCTATTAAAAAGGGTTTTCATGAAATAAAATACAGAATTTATGAAAACGCTCGTAAAATATTCGAATTAAATACAATAAAATGGAGATATATGCAAAATATGTTAATATGGAAGACATACAAGGTTTGAGTTCGGGCTCGAAAGATAAAATCAATGTGATTAATGAGGAATAAATTATGCTTTGCGCTTCATAAATTCAAATATATTCAAAGGTTTCATCCTTGATTAAATGATAAGGGGCATCTAAATTTCCCATATTTAATGCCAGAGATTGAGTAATGTGGCTTGAAATGTCACTCTGAGTCGTGAATTTTAAGAATTGCTCCATATATTTGATCTCTGTAACTGAATAGCAGCATTTAATGATTTGAATTCAAATTATTCAAAAAAATTCTGAAAACATCAAAATATATTAATAAATGCGGATCAACAACGGAAATCAAATTCTTTGAGGATAAAACCTTCCTTTCATATTTGAGTGTTTGTATTTCACTTATATATTTGATATAATATTATTTAATATCCAAATCTTCACCGGAAAACCCAGCCATAAATGGTCATTTAGATCCACATCAAATCATCACAATATTTTCACGAAAACCATGAAAAGACCAGTCCCCTCTAAATCTTTGCTCGACGTTAGATCACATCTTAAAGACATTTATTCGGTTTGAGATAACTTATTTGCCATTTATATTTTTTATTACAAAATATATCGCAAAATTCAGCAAAACCCAATACAATAATTCTTAAAATGCCTTAAATATTGATTCCAAACGCCTTGCGTATTAAGTATTCCCCATTAAAATATTATCACGTGTCGTTGCCATCGATTTCAAGTTTTCTGACTTTCTGCAAAATTTTTCACATTTTTTACATTTCTACAATTTTCTCGGCATTTTCTTAGGAAAAAGAAAAACAATTTTCTTCGATGGCAATATTTCACAGCACAAAGAGTCTATCTCTATTGTATATATGTTGTATATGCTGTACATGCTGAGGTTCTATAGCAGTGTGGTGTAGTCGCTCAAAGGACATCAACCGCATTTCCCATAAATTGCTTATTTTTCTATTTTCTTCACACAAATGGATTTTAAATGTTTGGTAAAATTCGCTGCTAAGGATAATAATGACAAAATAGATTTTAGCTCGGTTTTGTCGACTTAAATGTTTTTCTTCTTAGAGCTCCATGAGCACAGAATTCGTTCTTAGCTTTGTTTGCAAAGGATTTGATGTGTTTCTTTGGAAGTAGTAAACAAATAGGAAGGGATTTTGCTGGATCAGATATGTAATGTCATGATACCCTTGAGCTTTGATCTTATGGAGAATTTTTATGAGTTCATTGGCAAGTTTTTGGGCGATGATTGCTTTTTTTAAGTAAGAAATGTGTGATAAAATGCTTTTTGATTGGTATTTAGGATTTTTTTTGTTGGATTTTTTAGTGCGGAAAAGGTTGTTTATGGTGATTAAGATTGACTTTCTCGTAGATAATTGAACTGAAACTAACTTATGACCTTATAAATAACGAGTTATACCATCAACCTTTTTAAATATTCTTCAATAAAGTATTCAGATCATTGATAGATCAATTTTATGGATAATTTTGTAAGATTTTCTCTTAAATGTATAGCAAAACAATATGATATTGTCACTTGCTTGTATTAATAATTTAATCTTGGACTTTAGCATAAATTTGTTTTAATATAGATTTTTCAGATAAATATTTGCCCACTTCAGAGTCCAACGCTCCAAAATCTCCAGCAACACAAAGCAAATAAAATAAATCCACTATCCTTAAAATATTTTCTACGGATTGATTCTGAATCGAAGAAATATCACGATTTCAGCAGCGTAAATCAGCAATATCCATTACAAAACAAAATTCCATTATTATTTCAAAATATCAAGATACTTAAAGCTTTTGCATCCTAAGACTTTAAGAATATGAGAATTTTAGAGTTTCTCTAGAGGAATTAATAAGAAGAAGAGAAGCAACTTTTCCGAGAAACAAAATAAGACCTTTCCAAAAACAGAAGAAAAACGTGTCAAATTAGATTGGAGTATTTGGAAGTTCCATGTTAAAATATGTTTATCGAAAATGAACTTACTGAAATTAGGCTTACGTACATTTTGCATACATAAATAAGTCTTACTTTTCTGCTTGTGCTTTAACTACTGCTTACCAAATAAGACCTTTCTGTGTGCTCTTATAAAATATCTGATAAAATATCTGATGAAATTGGAAGTGAGTTTGTACGTTTTTAGCACTTTATTGATTCCATGAAAATCATTATCTTTCAATTTATTTTTGCAATTTTGTTTGCAAATTTAATAAAAATAAAATACACATAGCATATAAAAGGAATTGCTTGTTCAATGATTTTTCAATACATTGGTGTATTGGCGTTCTCTACTTTGAATTGGTATTTAATGGTTTAAATTTATTTTGAAATGAGAAAATTACTTTTTAAATGAAATATAGATTTTCACATTTTTCCATTGACTTTTCAGAGCTTTGAAGCTTTGATTAGAAATATTGTCAATTTTCGTTTTTGTTTGCTTTGTTTGGAAATTTTCAATTATCATTGTAATCTAGCGAAATTGAAAAATAGATGGTGTTTTCTGATTGCAAAAGTATTTGAGAGTTGTGTCGCTTTTAGCAAAATTCCTTAATTGATTTTAAAAATTTGCAAATTTGCAAATTTGCTAAGGTTAAGATGTATAAAAGAGGTTTTATTAAAGATTAGAAACATTATGGCATTCGCAATTCTGGGAGAAGTTTTAAACGGTTATAAACTTTATAAAAAGCTCTTAGATCCAACCTTTATGCCTTTAATATTATTGCTTCCTTTTGAATTACACAGGATTGTGAATATCTCTATATTCATTTAAAACAGTTTTTAAAAACTTATAAATGGTATGTAAACTATTGAGTGACAACAATCAAATAATGTAAATAAATGTAATTAGATATGAATTGCCACAAAATAAACGAATTTTACGAAACTTTTCGAAAACTGTGAAACTCACAACTTCCTAATTTTGCAAACAAATCCAATTTTCTCAAAAAATTAAAAAGACATCAAAGTTTTTCTCAAAGATTAAGAAAAGTAATAAGACAGAAATAATTAAAAATCCTTATTAAATAAGTATCTTTATGATAACATTTAGGAAAAATTTAAAATCTTGAACGCAATAATATTTCACCCTCCAATTCATTTTTCTGAGCACAATTACGTTGCCTCAATATACCACCGAAAGAATTTCCGCAAATTTTAGTTGGAATTATTTTTTTAATTGAGAGCAATTAAGCGCTTCTATGGCAAACATTTTTTGATTAAACCATGGCAATTTGCCTTCTAATCAAGTTTGGTAGATATTTCTCTCATTTTCATCATGAATCCTCGTTTGTCATAAAAAAATTTGTCCATAACTTCGTTTGCCATAACATTTTGCGCGCCGAGTTTGACGGCTAAAAGTTCTGATTTATAATTAAATCATGGGAGAGCGGCAAAATGTATGTAAATGTGTACACTTTATGAATATATTTTTTCAGTTGTTGTTCATCAAGAGACCGAATAATTAAAGCAAATAGAGCAAAGGAAGAATTTTAATGAATACACAGAATGTACAAGCAACGCGAGCGGCACAAGTCATCAAGGCGACATACCAAAAAAATGCCAGGAAAAAGTATGCGGCATGAAGGAAAACGTTGAGTAAATACTAAAATCTAAAATGTCAAAAGCGAACTCGTCGAATGATTGCAAAACTTTGCTGTTTGCGGTTGATGAGCTTGGGGAGGGAACTATGGAGAATTTTTTGAAATGTTATTAATGTCTTGTTTGTTCGGAATAAATAATTGGATTACTGCATATGGCATGTTTTGATGAATTAAAGGATTTCTTGAAAACATTTATCTCTCTTTGTCGATTAATAAATGGACTCGATATGAAGTGTCTAATTATATATTCATCATAATGACATTTAACTTCACATTTCTAATAAAACTTAAACCGAAATTAAATACTTCAAATTCCTTATAATATGGAGCCTAAATATCTTCAATTTTCCAAAGCACAAAATTTCTTTTTCTGACATTTTACAAATTATTATACGAAATGTTCATTTTTTCTAGTCATCCTAATTGCATATTAAGTAGCTTTGATCCCCCTCTTGAATAATTCCCTATAACTCATATTTATTATTTATTGCAATGATCGATAAAAATAAACCACAAGCACCACTAAACAAGTACATAAATATATGAACGTACAATCGACAACATTTCATCCAGTTTTCTCCGATTTTTCAATTTTTTATTTTTGCAAATTTTCCCGATGATTTGCTTTCCCCAATGGAATTGGTTTAATCCAAATTCGAAATAATCACAAAATCACATTCGCAATAATGCTGGAAATGGCAAAAAGCTCTCGCAATAGCAACTTCGCAAGAATCCAACCAATTTCAGCACAAATGTGAAATTTGATTTTCATAATATAATTTTATATTTTATTTTTCCTAAAAAAGTTTCATGATAAATTGGAAATTGATGAAAAATGAATTTCGTTTCATTAAGTGAAATGAAAATTGTTTCAAGAACAACTGACTTGGAATAAGTTTGATGTATTGGGCGCAATTTGTCGTGTCAACCAACTGAAAAATATGAAGCAATCAAAAATGTTAAATTATTGGAATGATTTTTGCTTTTTGATGGAAGTTTCATGGATTTGCATTTTTTTTTTCTGGTTGGTGAATTTTAACTCGAATGGGAATTTTAATCAACTTTAGGAAATTTTTCATAAACGGTAATCAATTTAAAAATATATCATTTAGCATACACTGAAGTAAAAGTTTTATGTTTGTACTAAAAATATGAAAAATATGCCAGTGTTAAATATTATATTTCTTTTTTGTAATATCAACATTTCTCAGTACTTGTTCAATATTTCTAAAAAACGAAGAAAAATTTGCATGGATTTTAATTGAAAAATCTCGAAAAATCAGCAAAACGGAATACATCAAACAAAAACACGAATATTGGCCAAGACCGAGCACAGAACAATTTATCACTTGCCTCTAATTGAATTTTACGATCCACAATTACAATTCAGGCAATATTAAATCATATTAAATATTCAAGTGGAAAAGCTCAAATATTTTGCTTTTGAATTTTTATTCCGCTGTTATGTTGGTGAAATGATGCCAAGTTGTGATGTTACAATATTTTTATGTTATTAAATTAAATTTTAAATTAATCAACAGTAATGAGATACTCAGCTGACTTCTTTACTCTCGTCTTTTGCTCTCAAATATTACATCTTTTTTGATTCAATTCTTTGATGCCTCCTTTGTAATGGGCTCTTCTTGTCACAAAACATTTTCAGAATATTAAATTAAATTCTATCAAATTTTTCTTGTAATTTTTGTATTCACTGTATTTTTTGTTGCAAAGAAAACTTTTCGGGAATTGGTTCAAATTCGCTCAAATTAAATTGGCTGCAAGTTTTCTTGGAAATATCCTACAAGGGAAACGAAAATAATTCTTCATGATTTTTCACTTTTTTGCTCTTGGTATTTTTAAGTCTCAGGGGATAGTTAGACACACATTTTTTTAGCCATAATTTATTTTTAATGGAAACATGTTGAAGAAACTTGGAAATAAATATTCATAAAATTATGAATTAGGAAGGAAATTTGAATTTATGTCTTGATAAACTTATTTAATTCATTAAATTTCAGTAAGGGGAGGCTCAATAACTTCATTAAAATTGGTAGCCTGAAAAAATAGAAGCATTGTTTTCTCCGCTTTTCTTAATAATCAAGTTGAAAAGTCTAGGTACCCTATTCCCCGATTGTACTCTCTCAAGTGCAAAAGTTTGTAATATTGTAACATTGAATTAAAAAGGAAATTCTTTAAATTATTATGTAGAATAATATTCTTATGCAGCAAAGAATCTTCAAATGAGCAAACAATGAACATTAATATTTTGAACTTTTTCTCCATTTCGTAAGAAAACAACGGAAAACAAAAAAGGAAAAGAACATTCTGAATTTCCTTGCTTCCGCACAATGTACAGCTTTACAAATTCTGTGGAACTGTGAAAGGATTCCTTCATATATTTATGTCCTTAGAATTATTTAATATTTCTATGCATACATGTATGTTTGTATCTAAAATCCTCGAGTTTCATGTATGATTTAAGGCTTATATAAATTACATAACACATAAATATATTTTGTGAGCATTTTTTGCTCTAGTTACATTTTATTTATAAATACTTTTTGTCGAAATATTGTGCTTTTTGGCACATATTTTATATTTGGGACAAGACATGGCAGCTTAACATTTAAATTGGATAACATATACATATGGCGACAATGACAATTCCCATTCGCATTTGAGGATGTTGATTTTATATCAATTCTGCATTTTTTCATAAAAATATGGCGTTTTTGTACTTTTGACTTTCGTTAATATCATTGGAAATTTTTACACGTTCAAGATTTGGTAAATGAAGATCAATTTAAAATGGTTCTAATTTTAAGGATTATCCTTTTTCACAAGCAAATCCTAATCACACAAAAGAACATTTTCCTTGAATAAAAACACAATCATGAAGTCACCAAACTATAATCGTACAAATAGCCACAAAGAGAAACCTACAAATATCCCTATACAAACCACCTAGTAACGAGAATTTTATTTCATCCCTCAAGTGCCCTACTTAATCCACTTTAAAACAAAACTTTAATAGAAAATTATAATTCATCCACAGCTTTGCACAGAAGTAAAAGAAAAAAGAAATAATGGCGCGCACAACTGTAGAATTTATAGAAGAATAGCTGAATGGGCTATTTGTTGTTTGGGTTACCCCATTTTACTTAATGAAATACTCATTTAAAAAAAAAAGAGTCCAAAGAAAAGGAAAAACAAACAAAAAGTAATCCATTATTAGGCATTAAAATGCGATATCATGCAGCGAAAAAGCATAAACATTTTTCTAACTGCAAAGGAAATTTTTCGCCATGGAACGGCAACGAGCAAGAACAGTGGAATAAAGAAATCCCTCGAGTAAATAACTCTTTAGTGTGCTTTAGTCAGTCGTTTCTGAATAAGACTCATACTTCAGTTCTATTATATTCCTTTTTGTTGGCAAAACAATGATATCATATTTTTTAATATTTTTGCAAAAAAAAAAAAGTTGATAGACGTAGAGAATGAAAAACTTTTTATTAATAACGAAGCAAAGGAACAAAAAACTTTTAATCATCATCATCGACTTTCATTTCCTTCTATTGTGTAAAGTATTTTTTCTTTACTGTTTTGTGGGGTTGCTTGAAAATGTTGCTACGTAGCATATGTGAATTAGGTTAAGTATGAAACATTTTATTCATGGAGCAAGAATTAAATTTATTTATTTATTTAAGGTTGATATTTGTTAATTGTAACAATAAAATCCATATCCCTCTTTGTTAATCTTTTGTTTGATTCTAACGAAACCATTGTGGCACGACCTTTCATGAACAGAACAAAACTTCACATGAAAACATAAGCGTTGGGAAAACAAGTAAGCACAAGCATCATAGAAGATTCTACATGTTCAATGAGTAGAAACTTTAAAACATGTCATAGAAACGCAAGTATTTATTTTGTATTTTTTGATTATAATCTGCAAAGCTTTGAAGTACCATATTCGTACTTGTTTTGTTGTGAAGGCATTATTTTCTCACATTATATTTATATGACTGTGGTTTTATTCATTCCTCATAAAAATACTCGTAAAGATACTATTCGTTGCTATAGAAAAGCTTTATTTTTAATGTTTATATAGTTGAGTTTTGTTCAGTTCATTGAGGACATTGAACTTTTCGTTCTGCTATTCCTTCAAGTACGGACAGTGAATACTACTCAGAAATATTTATTTTTTGTGCTTTGCATCTTTACGGATTAAAAATATGATTCTATCATTTTATGGACCTTTTAAATAATTTAAATTTGAGTTGGATCTGAAATTCTGACACTTATTTCACCATTTATGAGTAAATATTTAATTCTGTTTCTGACTGAATTTTCTTACGGGAAGTTTTCAAAGCTTTTTTTTTAAAGGAGTTTATTATTTTTATACACGAGTCACTTTTCTTTTCTTATGATACATTTCGTAATATTTTGCTCGTAACTTAGAAAGCTTATGATTTGTATCAAGAAAAATTATATATTATGATAATATGTGTCATTTAAAACACAAACCACTAATCCAACTGACAAAAAGTGTCGACCTTATCCTTGAATCATATCAACTGTCTTCGCTGTCATTTCACCAGCAACATTTTTCCTTAATTTGATAATATTACCCATACCTGACATCTTGAAAAATATCACTTTTTAAATTAAATTATGTATCGTAAATGTTTTAACATCAATGGACTTTTTATTACAAGCTCAAATATTGAAAATATTATGGAATTGTAGCTTAATTTACTTGAACACGCTTCATGTAATTCTAGTATACATACTTTAATGCTGTATTTAAAACTGTGTACATTAATAAGAAATGAAGGTCACGGAAAATCGATTCTCCCTTACATTTGAAAATTTCACAGTATTCACACATAAATTTGAATATTTTTCCCAGCCCGAGCAACCAAAGTGTATGATCGATGAATCAAAAACTTTTATTTTGCATGACTTTCATAATAATTTATGAGTCTCCATGAATGTAAACTTTTTGCAGTATATTCAGTTATTCGTTATTCAGCTTTTATGTTTTCCAGTTTTCCAGTTTTAAACAGAGAAAAGTGAACAAACAGCAAAATATTCTTTAGTATGTTTTCCATGGCATTTATTAGAAAATGGTGCCATAAACTGCTTGTAACATCATTGTTATTAAATGTCATTTTAACTTGAATCGTTCAAGCTTGCTTCAAATTGTCAACATTAGGGAATATTTAACATTTAATATTGATTTAGATTTGTCTTTGATGTAAACATGAATTCTTAAACTGTTTTATGTATTTTAAATAAGATTTTTCAAAGAATATGCTCGTATTCTATAAAATAATCTTTTCTCAGTATCAATGATGCTTTTTTGTTATTTATTTGTTCGGAAAATTCTCATTATGAAATTTCTGAGAAGCCTTTTAGTAAGCTCTCTTGGAATTTCCTTAATATTTAAATACATTTAGACATTTTTCCAAGATTTTTGAAAGTTTTCATTTCGTAATAAACAAATTTCGTTTGCTTGTTTTCAGTTGAATAATTTTTAAGGTAGACAATGTCTGAGGTTGAAACAATATTATGGTGTATAACCTCTCTGTTCAAACTACAATTTTTATTATCTTTTTGCTTAAATAAGAGCAAAAAATGATGATTTCTTATTTCTCCAAAAAGGTCTAGAAAATGCCACTAAACCATGACGTTCGAGCATCCATTAGTATCGATTTATTCATAGAGAATAGTGCGATATTTTATAAATATATTCTGTGTTGAGAAGGTCATGATTAAAATATATATCGGAAAACCAATAAAACATGAAAAATTATATGAAACGAAAAAAATAATCAAAGGTAGAAAAATATGTGAAAATAAATAAAATGTGTCTATTTATAGCTTCTGTCATTCGAGCTTTGAATATTTTATACATCGTTTTATTGTAGTTTCATAAAGTTTCTCAGCTTTTATGGCCAACCCAAAAATCAAGAGCTTTACCATGCGAGAACCAATTTAAAACCAATTTGCAAAATTTGAAACTTGCTAAGTGCTGAAAATGTTCACCATTCATTTAATTAGACCAATTCATGCTTATTTTTCATTTAAGGCTAATTTGATAAAAATGTTTGTTTTCACCAATCCTGTTTGTGAAGACATTTGTGCTGAATTCTGTTGTGTTTGGCTAATTTTCACTCCGCTCAGTGTTTTGGAATGATTCCAGAAAATATGTAACCAAATTTTTATTAGGAATTTTTCAATGAAATGAAATGAATTTGTCGAGCAAAAAAAAGTTTTTAAAAGTCAAATTGATTTTGCTTGTTAAATTATTTTTTTAATAAAAAATATATATTGGGCCATGAAATATCTATTATTATAAAATTGACAACCCAAAAAAATTTACAAAATATAATTTTAATCTCTTTACTTTGTTCGGTAACTATTTTTAAATTCAAATGTGTTTTGAGTTTTAGCAAAAATTTTATTACGGTATTAATTTTAATTCCTATATTTCATAGGAACTTTGCTTACTTTATTTAATAATTTCAATATTTCAACATTTTAACGTTTCAATATCGTCAATATTTGGTGGAAACTCAAAAATGGGAAATTGGTTAAGAGTTTGAAACATTTGATTGTTTGGGAACTTTTATTGGTTTTATTGGTTTTATCGTTGCATGTTTGTTTGCTATTGAATTGAACAAATGTGTATTGATTTACGAAATATATAATGTAAACCTTTTCCATTCAGTATTGACTTATATATTTTATGTGTGCATTTTGAACGAGCTTTATAGGAGCCGCATGTATAGTTACTCTGTTATTTTGAGAACTTTCACATATCCTTTGATTGGTTTTGGGTATTCTGTATATCTTTAGGGCAGAGATAATATTGTTAGAAATGTATTGAGTTTCTAGCAAACTGTCTAGGAAAAGTCAATGAATTTTTTATAGTCAACGTCACAATCCCATTACCATCTAATATGTAAAATTCCGGTTAAATTCAATTAAACTTGCATGTTTTTCGATCTGTAATAAATTTGTAATGTGTCTTGAACTTCTTGAGAAACGATATGTCAAACAAGAAGCATGACAGATTTTCTAGGAAATATCTGAAATCAATATGAAATTTGAATCCTTAAAATATCTGTTTATTGAGTTACTTTACAATTATTTACGTGCATATTTCACAATTTAAAAAGGCTCAGCACAGATTATTTTAAGATTATAGCTAAATGCTATAACCTTTACATGAATAAAGAAGTCTGATGGATTCCAAGTATCTTGAAAGGATTTAAAATAACACGTAAAACATTTCCATACACAACTCTGCCATAATCATAAAACATAAAAGTAGATTAAAGTACAATGCCAAAAGTGCTAGCCTCTCTCGCAACTAAAATAATTTCCGAGAAATTTCATTGCAAGCACCTAGCATGCAACCATTAGTTCCATGTAGAAATCACTCTTATTCCCTTTCGCAGCACATGTTAATATTTGATCACTTTGTTCTTGTGCTTTCGACCGCAAAAACCGTATTAGCACATCAGTTACATTTCCATGTTCATCGCGTATACTCTTCATATTCTGACATTGCTAACATTCTTACATTCTTTGACTTGTACTGTAACATATGCTCCTCATTTTTTAGTTTTTTGCTTGTAGCTTTTTTTTCTTTTGATTAAATTTATTTATAACATTTTTTGTGGGAAACTAGAAAAACGAAAAATATACAAAATTGCACAAAATATTAAATGATTTATGGATGAGTGAAATATGGTACAAAAGACTTTTCTGTACGTCACAGTCATAATTGTATTTGTTTGAATTTTTAGTAAATTATAATGACATTAAGTGCAGTTATGATCAGTATGAAAACGTATATTCAATTATGTTGCTTCCTTGTATAAACATTAAAAACTGCATCATAAAAAGGCTCAAACTAAGGTAATGCAATGCATGTCACGCAATTGAATTAAATACCTGCAGAGCCATACGTTGCTGTACATACAAAAAATTATGGCAACCGATATTTGGTTCGAGGACACTAAAAACACTAAAAACACAGTAAAAACACTGAAGACTCATAAAGCAGCAAAGTCAGACCTGCCCAGACTATTTTATGGCAACGATAATATTTGTTCGCAATACGAAAATTACAAAAACTGCATAATAGTAATGGATGGTGAAAATTTCTAAATTCCACAAGTTTGGAATCTAGTCAGAACAATAAGAAAAACACACTACAGCCTGCTCTACAATATCTGGAAAATACTGGGCACTTTGGTATTTAAACTTCGTTCAACGTTTTATATATGTTTTATGTTTTATGTATAAGTTTTGGAAGCAGCCCAAAAAAGTTCCAGATAAAATATCATCAAAATATGCTCTGTGTGTTCCAGAATGCATTTCTCAAATTTTTTTCAGCTATAGGAGTTTTTGCATGAGTTGAGCAATATGAAATGTTTTCATCATATATCTACATCACAATATTATTCGAAAGAAAATTATCTGAATAACTCAACTAGATGGAAGGCTCACGGGCTTGCTATTAATATATCTTTAATCATCATAGCAAGTCTTATGGTTGATGGTATTTATTTTCGAAATATCTCAAGTGATTTCCAAGGATTGAAATATTTAATCGATTTTCTTCTATTAATTACAGTATTAACGATAGGTACTCTTAAAATAATAATAAATTTCTATGTCAAACATTTTCTACACTTTTCATGCCATCATTTATTTAAGAAACAATTTCCGCTTAAAAACCAAAAATGAAAAGTCCACACTTTCAAAACGTTCCTTCATAAATTTCTTAACCGTGTTCCAAGAAGAATTAAACCAAGTGCTATAAATAAAGCGATTTCCATATTTTCCGAAATTTACAGCGGAAGACATAAAAAAAGATTAATTAAATTTTCATTGAATCAGCAATAAATAAGACACCCCATAATTTCAAATATGGCAGAGGATGCGTAACGTACTCACAAAATTCGTAAATATAATTCATAAAATTCGGTGAAATCAGGAATGTTATTTGAATGCTCATTTCACCGACATTTGGCCCTTTTACCCCGAATTAAAAAAAAAAAGCCGGGAAAAACATGAAAATCGTGAAAACACAGTACTTTATAAATCAACGTCAAAAAAGGGTTCATGTACAACAAATTTTAATTGGAAATCCAAAATTGACTCAATTTTATCGATTTCAAAGGAAATTGATTTGTTTATCCTATGATTCCTGCCAACAAAATATCATGTTTCTTTTCGAAGGAAATTCCGATTTGTTGATTTAATTGATTGCATTATAAATGATCGCTATTAAACACTTTGATTGGAATTTTATTGGTTAAAGATTCATGATATAATTCTGACGTTTCTCAAGAAGATACAAAATGTGAATTTTGGTGGATTATTGATTTCTTTATTTCATTTTTTTTTTTTTTTTAATTTATTATTTTCAAGGTTTTTGTGAACCTTTTTATTATTTTATTGAAGATATAACAACAAAGTGGTTTAAAGGTTGTTTTTTTTAATTTTAAACAAACTTTTTTATTAAGCGAGCAAGCTCTCAAAATTATTTACTGACTGCACGTAAACTCATAGCTCATGAAACTTAACCCTACAAACATTCTTCAGTTAATTCACTAAACAGTTAAAAACAGTTAAAATATCCTAAAATTGGGAAACACCATCAGAGATTGCATAATAGAGTTTATTTTTCTACCAAAACTATTACGGAATTCTCATTTGCACAACACATTATATAATTTCCCGGAACGAAAAGTATCCTTCAAATATGTATTTTACATTTATACATAAACAGCAGGTAAAAACAAGCAAAAAATTACCAGTTTCAATATTTATCCATTCAAGAGCTGCCAGAAAATTCCATTAAACTGCTAATTATCCTGCTAGATATTTTTCCAATTTTCCACCAAACTATTTTATTTTTTTGCTCGAAATAACAAAAACTAAAATTAAGTGAAGCAATTTGTGCGTCTATGGTTTTTGATAATTTTTTTCAATTTGTCACGCACATTGGTCGAGGACATGCACTGAAATCACATTTGGAATTCTGCCCGAATCACTCAAATGCTTATTTTTGTGTATTTTAACTAGTTAGAGAGTAATTCGCTTATGCCGACCACGACACCCGAAACTTCGTTAGACTGTTAGTGAGGTCGAAAAGCAACTGAGTTTTGTTGACGGAAAGTGGAGCAACATCCTCGTCCTTTCGAATGTAGGGGAGGTGATGTTTCCCCGCTGTAAGGATTTTCGAAAGAGAATTTTATCTTCAGAAATATGAGAACTCTGATGCATTGATCTTATCAATGCTCAAAAATATTGTGATTATACATTTAAAATGTTTTGATGGAGTACTTTTCATAAGAGACTTTTGGGATAATCTGCGGATAAATCGTTAAATTCTCTGTTATCCATGAAATCCTATAAATGCTTGTTTTTTTGTAATCTGAGGTCACAACAGATATCATAGAAAATTGAAGGCAAATTTTATGGAAAAGTGGTTAAATAAATGAATTTTGGATAAATTAAATGCATTATCAAACCTTAAAAAAATCAATGGGTCGAGTTTTTGGTTTTTGCATTCAAGTTTGCATAAATTAAACTTTTCTAAAATTTTATTTTCGTCTACAAACTTTGTTGTTTTTCATACAAAAACAAATGGCGTAATTTTATTTTAGAGTTTCCATTATGGGCTTAAAAAATAAATATAATATATAAAATTTGCAATCGACGGCTTAATAGATCACAAACATTCAATTTAAGCTTGAAAACTAAAAAAAATTAAAACGAATATTCCAGCAGATCTCAAAAGCATATTCTTAAATAATTCTGCCAACTGCAAACTATACACTTTTCAGCGAAATGAATTATACATTTGTTAAAGTATCTCTGAAAGTTATATTATGGGTGTCAGATGTGCATTTCAGAGCATTTCTCTTGAAAATAACAGACAATCCACGAGTGTAGTAAAGTAAACTCTATATTACAGCTAGACGAAATTCCAAAATGGAAAAACTCAGAAAGAACTCGATTCTCCACAACGTACAGCTAGGATACATAATGTAATAGCGAAAAAACGATAAAATTTTCAGACAGTTTTAAATCTTTAAAAGCTTTCTCCCGTTTCTATTTTTAGTTTGAAGAAATTCAAGAAACTCCAGAAAAATCGTTTTGCAGTATTTCTGTAACAGACAAAATAAATCTGGTTTAGAGATAGCAAAAGATACTTTCAGGAAATACGGCCACAATACAAAAGACTTGCTACCCAATTAAAAGTTTCCAGTTCAAGAGTTTCCAGATTCTCCCTTACTTTGTGCAAAATATTGATTTGAACAACAAATTTAAACTTTCAGATCGATAACGGTGAGAAGCGATTGAACCCTAGAGATAGCTGGCGAAGATAGTATGTATACTGCTACCTATCTTACTAGTAAATAAATAGATCTGCTTTTGCTCGTTGTAAATTGTTTTGGTAAAGTAAATTGTTGGATCAGTATTTTTGTTGGATCGCATTATGATTTTAAATTTAAATTTAATAAATTATTTGAACAAGTTTAAAACAAAAACAAAACATTTATTGGGGTAGGTACATATATTTTGTAATGTTTCTTTAAATAAAATTGAAGCATAAAAAAATTCCAGACTTTTCGAATTTAATGACATTGGAATTTCAATTAAGTGTGTTTTTTTATATTATTAATGAAAGTTTCATGTTGATGCTATAAAGCACGGGAAATTTTGATATTTATATCAGTTAAGTAAAACGAGCATATTTGAAACATTCCCTTTTAAGATTCTGAAAAATGTTGTTGAAATTATTATTCGTAGTTTTTCCATTAATTCAAGTAGAAATAGCAGCAAATGTTTATGATGATTCTATAAGTTTTTTCATTTCCCCAAAGTGAGTATAAAACACAACGCAAAAAAACAAGTTATTAAAAATTAATTAAAGAACAGGACCACCTATAAAGTACAACGACCAAGACCAATTGCAAAATTTGGGATGTTACCCATCAGACTTGTGGGCCATTATAATTTCTGGATGGAATAGTGAACCGTTTACTTCCGATTGGTTACCTGCTTTAGCTGCAAATTTGAATGAATACCGAGGAGGCTGCGTGCTAGTGATGGACTATTATAATTACTCTAAAGTGCCAAACTATTTCGTTCTCGTGAAAAATTTTCCCGGAATTTCAGCAGTTTTATTAAAAAAAGTGAATCAGTTGTTTGGCGAAGGATTCACTGCTGAAAATGGATTTATTTTTGGATTTTCATTAGGAGCCCATTTGGCATTTGATGTTGGTATGAAAACTGATGGTCAAATTGCTAGGATTGACGGTATAATATAAAGTACAGACTATTCTAACGAGTCATTTTATACTCTATCTGTTTTATACAGCTTGTGACCCAGCTGGCCCAGGATTTTTCAATTTAATAAAGGAAACGCCCAAGCTGGCGGCCAAAAATGTACAATGTATTAACACTTCAATAAACTATGGAACTAAAGCGAGAGATTGTCATCAAAACTGGCTCATGGGTAGATGTGGAATCACTCAGTTGGCAGTAGGAACTTATACGCAACATGGTTTGTACAATTCTTGAAATATTATAATTTTTATTTTATAATGATGGGATAAACGTTACGTAATTTATTAGAGCTTTGCACACATTTCTATAACAGCGCATTTGTTAATAATTTTTACGCCGAAAGTAACCCAATGAAGTGCAAAATCGCCAAAGGCATAAATATGGTTGAAACATATCCAGAAGAAGAAATTAGTAAGAAATTTCACACAATCGATCATTTTAACCTCATTTATATTGATTTCATTTTTTTTAGTCAAGTAAATGGAGTTTTGTTTTCAAGAACATACAAAACACCCAATTATGCTTCACCTTAAAACTACAAGGTTAGCATCTGGTAAGTTTCGCATCAAATAAGATTGGTAAGTGAAAAATGGTCGGATCACTATGAAATTTTTTGTGGAGTACCGAGATATGTTAGAGATTACTAGAAAAATATAAAATGCATGCAAAAATTTTTGCGTCATGGTTTTATGGTCACTTGAAAATTGCTGTTGCTGAAATTGTATCCAACTTTGGGTGTTTCAATGAAGGGGTAATTGGTGCTGGATTTTTTTGAAAATTTGGTTTTGAGGTCTTTAGATAGTCTCCTAATAAAAAAAAAATTGGTTGAAATTTTTCCTTCACCTCAAATTTTTTGGTACCATTTCCAATTTTCAGATGCTCATAATTTAAAAAATGAACTCTCGATTTCCTCGAAATTTTTTTTTTGAGTTCGTTGAATAGTTCACTTTTGAACAAAAAAATAAAAAAAATGGGCACTTCAAAACTTTTTGCTCAAAATACTATTTTATAGCTGAAGAATTGAATAAAATCATGTTTTTCACCAAAAAACGTTCACCAAAAGTGACTTGCAACCCAAAAATCTTCGAACAAGCTAAATTCACTTTGTTTACTAAGTGAAGAATAGGTTTTGTGCAGAAAATATTTTTTAAGAGCAATGGAAGCACATTTTGTATTGATTTTTGCAAGATACTTAAAAACAGCAAATTTGACCACTGAAATGCATCTAGCACCATCAGTTGACCTCAGAATTCCATCAAAATTTCACAGTTTGGTGTTCTTATGGTTCACAACCAAACACCAAATGGGCAAGGTTGTACCATGTACTTACAAAATGGCTTAGCATGTGATCTCAAGGTAGCTCAAAAAATGCATCAAGAAAATTATTTTTTTTCTCGTTTTCGATTCTTTAAGGTATCAGTCAATAATTAAAAGCATAAAATTTATGCTAAGCAAATGCTAAGCCATTTTGAAAGTACATGGTACAACCTTGCCCATTTGGTGTTTAGTTTTGGACCATAAGAACACCAAACTGTGAAATTTTGATGGAATTCTGAGGTCAACTGATGGTGCTAGATGCATTTTAGTGGTCAAATTTGCTGTTTTTAAGTATCTTGCAAAAATCAATACAAAATGTGCTTCCATTGCTCTTAAAAAATATTTTCTGCACAAAACCTATTCTTCACTTAGTAAACAAAGTGAATTTAGCTTGTTCGAAGATTTTCGGGTTGCAAGTCACTTTTGGTGAACGTTTTTTGGTAAAAAACATGATTTAATTCAATTCTTCAGCTATAAAATAGTATTTTGAGCAAAAAGTTTTGAAGTACCCATTTTTTTTATTTTTTTGTTAAAAAGTGAACTATTCAACGAACTCAAAAAAAAAATTTTGAGGAAATCGAGAGTTCATTTTTTAAATTATGAGCATCTGAAAATTGGAAATGGTACCAAAAAATTTGAGGTGAAGGAAAAATTTCAACCAATTTTTTTTTTATTAGGAGACCTAAAAACCAAATTTTCAAAAAAATTCAGCACCAATTACCCCTTCATTGAAACACCCAAAGTTGGATACAATTTCAGCAACAGCAATTTTCAAATGACCATAAAACCATGACGCAAAAATTTTTGCATGCATTTTATATTTTTCTAGTAATCTCTAACATATCTCGGTACTCCAAAAAAAATTTCATAGTGATCCGACCATTTTTCACTTACAAATCTTATTTGATGCGAAACTTACCATCTGCGGCTTTAGAAATAGTAAACAGTTGTTAAATGAAATTGTATAGAAATTTAAAATAAATAATGCTCAACCTAATAAAATAAAGTTTTTATCATTATATAATGCAATAGTTTTCCAAACACTGCCTAAAGTCTAAAAGTCTGAACACTCAGGTATATATTTACTATTTGTATTAGTAATCAAGCTCATTACGTACAAAGCACCTAGAGCTGTCCCCAAGAGCTTTCCAGCTTTTTAGCTCTCAAAAAAGTTTTTACAAATAAAATACCCAGAATGTCCCGACTTTTTGGTGCCAGTGTAATTGTTGGCCAAACAAATAAACAAAAGTCCGTAAATACTCAGTGAATGCTGAGAATTTATCTTTTCAAGTTGAAATGTATACTGAAGTTTCGCTATTGAAGGTGATTTAATTTATCAACTCTCGTATTTATTGCTTATAGATTTAGGAAAATTCAAGCACAAACAGAAGGATGTGTTTATAACTTTATAACATAAGCACTGAGAGAAAAAGCTTAACTACAAACAAATAAAAATCCTATAAATTTCAAAAACAATCTTTAAAATCACTTGAGAATAACATGATCCTGAATTCCAAACAATTCAAACGCAAATTTTCCATAAAACATTAATATAATAACAGTTGGTTGATGATTCATGCAGATTTTTGAACGAAACAACAGTTTTAAAACCAGTTTATTGATTTTCTCCTTTCAAAATATCCAATGTTCTTTTTTCCATCATTACGAATTTCAATAACTTGAGTCAACTTTATGGAAATCGAACAGCTGTCGACACTATAAAAGTATATTTATGTCTTTATTTGATATGTAAATCGACTTCTTTTTTTGCACTGAAATATGATTGCGTAGTATTAAAATATAGAAAATTCAAATTTCAATATGGGGTAGGTCGTAAATTACTTAAGATAACGGCGCTTTGTGAATTTGAGAATTTGATTAATAAAACTTTCAATACAGTTGTTGAATTTCTATATCTAAGTAATTTGATGAGCCAAAAACATATACCGTACATTTTCAACATTAATATATTTTTAGAAGGTGACAATTTTCAGATATATCCTTTAACTTTATCTGATTTATTGAATGATACAAGTCCCTTTTAACAATCAATGTATACGTTGAGTCTTTAGAGAAGCTGCCAGTTGAGAAGTAAGTAGTATGCCGTGTGTGATTTTGTTAGATACTTGAGAGTTCAGTGTTATGTAAAAAACGGCAAAAATCCGTGTTTGTGACACATTTCAATTTTTATGATGATTTTGTCATGATTTTGCGAACTTACAGCTATAAAATTTTATGCAAAAGGAGAAAGTGGAACGTCGGGATGGATTTTTATTGAATTTTTCCACGTTCGTTTAAGAAATGCGGAAATATTTAACTTTAAGGTGCTCTCTGAAATAAAATTATCATGATTATTATAAAAACGACTTGGTTGAGTTTGAGGTAATTTTCTAAAAAGCCATTGCAAAAATTCCATTTTCAAGCAAACTTTATATGTGATCTTTTACGATACAATTTGTGTAAAGTTAAAAGTGTTGAAGTAAAAAAAAAGACATTTAAATGAAATGATTATTTTAAGATTAAAACCATGTAATTCCGTTGAAAGACCTCAAATTCAAATATAGTGTAGTACCTAACTGGAGTGTGTTACAAAGTACTACACTCCAAAGTACTTTCCCGCGTTTTTTATTGTTTACAGTTTTTATAGTTTGTTTTTGTTAAAAATTAAGTGAATCGTAATTTCTTGTTAATTTAAAATTGATTCTAGCTTCCATTCACTTTTTAATCAACTCATGATTACAAAGTTTACTATATTTTGTTCGTAGTTTCCTGAGAGTAGATAAAAATCTTGAAAAGATGACTCCCGGAAAAACTTTTATCAATATGAAGAATAAATACGATCGCGTTATCGTTTTGGTTGATATGGATGCTTTCTATACTCAAGTTGAAGAGAAACTGGATCCAGCTCTAGAAGGTAAACCGATTGCCGTGGTGCAGTATAATGCCTGGCAAGGAGGAGGGTAATTTTTAATCTCAATTTTACATAAAAATGAGGCTTTATACATTTAATATTTTTAGAATAATCGCAGTTAATTACGTTGCTCGAGCTGCTGGTGTAAATCGTCATATGCGAGGTGATCAGGCAAAATTGCTCTGCAAAGACTTAGTTCTAGCTCAAGTTCCGAGTCAAAGAGGGAAGGCAGATCTTTCAAAATATAGAGATGCGGGCGTGCGAGTGGTATCTAATCCTAGTTTTAATTTAAAAAGTTTTAGCTTCAAAAATTATTAAATTATTTTTAATTATCAAAATGCCTCAAAATATTCGGCCGTTGTATGACGAAAGTACGGCCTGGCAAAGCCGAAACCCTACAAGAAGAAGAAGAAGAAGAAGAAGAAGAAGATTTATAATTATCTTATTTATGCTATTTTAACTATTAATAATAATATTTACTTGCATTATTTGTATAACCGCGATAGGCATCAGTTTTACAAACATTTACAACTTTGCTAGAACGAGCTTCCATTGATGAAGCTTATATGGATATTACAGAGCTAGTGGTTCAAAGATTAAAGGAAATGAATGAAGGAAAATTTGTTCTTTTACCAGAAAAATTAGCTGGATCTTATGCTGGTGAGTTTCTGTTCAATAATCTCTGATCACCTACAACCTCAATATTAATTTTAGTGGGCTTTAGCAATATTGGCGCTTATGTTCAAAATGTGTCACTAAATATGAAAACCTCACCTGAAATGGATGAAGAAGAGAAGAAAGTTATAAGCAAAAGTAACATTAAATTGTTGTTGGCTGCTGCTATTGTGAATGAGATTCGTGCAGAAGTCAGATTGAAAACTGGCTACAGTTGCTCAGCTGGTATTTCACATAATAAAATTCTGGCTAAGCTCACTTGTGGAATGAACAAGCCGAACAAACAAACTATTTTGCCAATAACTAGTGTTCCATTTTTGTACAGGTAAGATCATCTTGCCTGAAAGATCAATTACAAATTAAATTTTTTTTACATTCTAGCACACTCGCAGTTGGAAAAGTTAAAGGCCTTGGTGGTAAATTCGGTGGAAATGTGTGTGAGACACTGAAAATCAAAACAATGGCTGAACTGCTTCCTTTCTCCGAGAAAGATCTACAAAAGAAATTTGATGAGAAGAATGGATCTTTTCTCTACAACATGGCTCGTGGAATTGATCTAGAATGCGTGACTCCTAAATATAATGCAAAGTCGATAGGATGCTCTAAAAACTTCCCTGGCAAAAATGCAATTTCAGGTCTCTCTAGTCTAAACCACTGGTTAAATGAACTGGCTTCGGAAGTTGTTGAACGGTTGGAAAAAGACAATTTAGAAAACATGCGCACAGCAAAATTGATGACAGTTAGTTTCACTCAGCAAATTGGAGAAAAGGACGTTTCAAGCACTCGAAGTGTTCCATTGGTAGCTTGTAATGTTGAAAAGATTGCAAATGATTCATTGGAAGCAATTAAAAGAAGCACAACCACTTTTCTGAAAGGAGACTCAGGTGCATTGAATAATCCGATCAAGTTGCTAGGGATTTCAGCAAGCAAATTTGAAGATGAAGTCGTTAAGAGTTCAGCATTGCAGAATATGCTTAACAATCATGCTGTTAAACCTAAGGAAGCTGGAGAATCAGTTGCTGGAACTTCTAAAGAGAAATTAACTGCTTTTGCAGCCAAAAAACAAGTGCAGGTTAGCTCGTACTTTATTAAAAAGACAGCAGAGACTCAAGAAAAAGTTAAAGATTCAGTTATTTTGGAAGAGAAGCCATCAATTGTCATTCAAGAGCAAGAAGCAACTGACGCAATGAATGATCAGGAGCCTGAAGCGGAGTTGGATGTAAAAATTGAGATATCAACTAAAGAGGAAGAACACAACGAATCATCTCATCTTCAGGAAGAGGAAGAAGAAAATCTTGTTGGGAATATTTCTGATCATGAGAAAAGTGGAGAAATCAGCCATAAATGCGAAGATGATAATGATGCGTCATTTACTGATAATTTTGGTGCAAGTGAACATGATGACAGTTCGGCGAGTTCCAAGAGTCTCAAATCTTGTGGTGTCAGTGATAAGGAGATATATGTCCATTCAAACCAAGCTGAAACCCCAAAACCATCAACTAGTGCGATACTTGACAATTCCGATCAACCTTCAACATCAAAACCTCGAGAAGATTACACAAAAACCTACGCTGAGTTCCAATGTCCTCCAGAAAGCCTTCTTCCATCCCTTCTTGACTATTCAACCTGCACAGAGTGTCACAAAGATGTTCCATCTTATCAGCTTTCCGAACACATGGACAATCACTTCGCTTTCCAGTTAAGTCAACAATTACGCGAAGAATATCGATCAGAGCACAAAATTGACTTGAAGACCCGATTTGCTTTGAACGCTAAACCTAAAGTGAAAGTGCCATCAAAGGAATCAAAATTGCCATCAGTAGCGAAGTTTTTAACTAAAATTGGGTTGATTAAAGAAACTCCTGAAGAAGTGGATGCTGATAAAATCAAATGCAAGGAATGTGACAAGATGATCTTGATTGAAGCTCATGAAGAACATATGGATTACCATTTTGCGAAAAATCTACTGAAAAGTGAGGCACTTCTAACAAAGGAGAGCAAAGTTGAGATAAAACCTACCAACAACAAGAGAAAGTCAGGCAACTGCTCAAAAAAGGATCAAAATCCAAAAAACAAAATGCTCAAGACGTATTTTACTAAAAATCCTTAAAGCTCTCAATGTACCGTAAAAATTATTGAAGTGTATTATTGATGGAAAATTTGAATAAAGGGACGTTCTTGTAATTTTATACCGAACTAATATATATTCGGTTTTTTTGTTTCAAAATAAATTGACATTTAAAAATATATTTTTAACTTATTATCAAACCCTTTTCATCCATTAAATTTGCTACAAGTGCTATACAATGTTGAATTATAATTTGCATGCGTGCGTATTTAAATTCAATTTATTCATTATCATGAAGCGATTCTTTGCAAATCAAAGGAAATCTATTTTGAGAAAGCAATATGGCAATTCGAAGGGTTAGTCTTTAGAGAACATTCTCTAGAGGACAATTTACCATTTCAAGGGGTTTTTGATCTGAATAGAAATTCATTTTATCTATAGAATTTTTATGATTTTCAGCTTTTCATCAAAACTTCCGCAATCCATAGCCCGAAATTCATAAAACCTAATTTGAGCGTGTTTTATGCATGCCGAGCAAAAACCATACCTATATGGAAAATTCCTGCCCAAAGAGATTGTAAACTTGCAAAATTATTTTAATTTGCTTTTGCTAACATTCTCCCCGAAATCTCCAAGCCCCAGAAATTGCTTCATTCGCTTTGCTATATGAATAGGTTCGTTAACATGCAAATTAAATATTGAATTTTATTTGAAGGGAGTGAGTTTTTTAAGGAAGAATGTTTCAATAGTCTTTTGTTGCTTTTACTCTTTTCGTTTGCAGGAAAAGTTTTTAGAGTATCGTCGATTCATTTCTTTAAAATAACATTCATTTTATTTGTAATTTAATATAAACCCAATAATTTTTGTATTTCACATCTGATGCTTTTTTGAGTCTTCATACTACAACAGCAAACATTTTTATAACCAACAATTTTCTGAATATAAATTTTGAAATTGGAATTCTTGTAAATTACTCAATATCTGCAATTGATATTAAAGTGAAGTCAACAGACGATATGAATACATAAGAAAAGTACTTACAACATCATAACCTTACAACATTGGAGCATTACAAATTTATCGAAATTTTATCGAAATTTATTCAGCCTAACAATGTACCTACCTAATGTTATCCCCATACTTTCTCCGGTTTTCAAACACCAGAAAAATAAACATTCTTCGAATATTTTTGCAATAATGGCAAAGAATTGCGAACATATCAAAGCTCGTTTGAATAAAATTTGAATCTTTCTTCTTTTCCGAGACTTTTTATAGGTTTTCTTCGAAGATTTCATAAGATTTTTGATATATTATATTAAAGAGTCTCTGTAACTCCAATAGCAAGTACTTATTCTTTATAAGCGTGTATTATCAACGTATACACAAAAAATAATAGAAAATGGTATGAATAAATCCTTTTGTGCATTTGCTCCGACCGACAAAATAACATAAACGAAACTTTCGATTTTTCCTTTGCACCGAATTTTTATATAAAATTATTTCAGGCACAAGGAGAATGAAAATCAATGACGTAGTCGGCAAGCAGACTGGAGGCGCCAACGATTGTAACCAATTTTCGACAATTCGTTAAATTTGCTTTGCTTTTCCATGTTGTTTTTTTTTGATGGCTCCATGCTTTATGTTTTCATATAGCTTTTGGGGTGGAAAACTGAAATATCCTTTGTGTCATAACATACAATTGAGTGGCTCAGAGGAAGAAGGGGCTAACTCCATTTTCTTGCAAAATCGTTTTTATTCTCAGAACATGTTTTTAAGGTCTCAATCCAATTTTAGAGCTAAAAAAAAAAAATTATATTTCACTCCTTCTATGAGACACTGAGCATTTCTAATGAGCATTTTATTCAAAAAATATAATCAAAATGTATCATTCCACATATGTTATTATTAAGATGTATGTGTGCGGAAATTTAATTGAATTCTTTTTTTTTTCATTTAACAACTAAATTTGAAAAAATTTGAGAAAAAAAAAATTTGAAAAAAACTTCAACAATTGAGTGGATTTTTATTATGAAGTGAAAATATTTTTCAAATTTTGAAAATTCACAGTGGACGGGCCCCTAGTTGAAAAATGTTGAAACTTCACAAAAATTATCTTTAACTAACCTTCTTTCAAAATCCAAATTTTTATAAATATCGGTTAACTACAGAAAAAGCTGTAAAGCACCTCAAAATAAAGTGCCGTGCGCATGCATATATGAATTTTCTTGCTCAAAACATTTTTCGCATTCTTTGCGGGGAAGAAGGGCACAACTCCTTGAGTAAGGAAATTTCTTGATTGAAAAGTCGGATCATTCTGAAAATTTCAGGATATTTAAAACTAATTAAAATACACATTTTGGCAAAAAAAAAATTTCAAAAAAATTTCAGGGTGCATATGTTTTTTAATTTTTTAATGAATTTAGTGCTATACAAATATCAAATTAATAATATTTTGGATACCATCCTGCAATTTTTTTAGAAATTTTTTTTTTCCAAAAAAATTATTTTATTAGTTTTTAAAATATCTGAAATTTTGAAAGTGGTCCAACAACGCTAACTCAAAATTTTCATACAACCGGAGTTGTACCTTTTTTCCCCGCAAAGAATGCCAAAAATGTTTTGCGCAAGAAATATATTGCTTATATGCGCACGGCTATAAGTTTTGTGATGTTTGATTGCTTTTCGCGTGGTTTACCGATTTGGATGAAAACTTGGATTTTGATTGTAGATTAGTTAAGGATACTTTTGGTAAATTTTTTTAATCTATTTTACTAGAGGTCCGTGTTGTATGAATTTTCAAAAATTAATTTTTAAATCTTTTGGCTTTATTTTCAAAAATCACTCAAATTATGGTATTAGAAAAAAACTATATATTTAAAAATCTTTTAATATTTCACTTGGTGAGTTTTTCACCATCGTTTGAGTGATTTTTGAAAATAAAGCCAAAAGATTTAATAATTAATTTTTGAAAATTCATACAACACGGACCTCTAGTAAAATAGATTAAAAAAATTTACCAAAAGTATCCTTAACTAATCTACAATCAAAATCCAAGTTTTCATCCAAATCGGTAAACCACGCGAAAAGCAATCAAACATCACAAAACTTACAGCCGTGCGCATATAAGCAATATATTTCTTGCGCAAAACATTTTTGGCATTCTTTGCGGGGAAAAAAGGTACAACTCCGGTTGTATGAAAATTTTGAGTTAGCGTTGTTGGACCACTTTCAAAATTTCAGATATTTTAAAAACTAATAAAATAAATTTTTTGGAAAAAAAAAATTTCTAAAAAAATTGCAGGATGGTATCCAAAATATTATTAATTTGATATTTGTATAGCACTAAATTCATTAAAAAATTAAAAAACATATGCGCCCTGAAATTTTTTTGAAATTTTTTTTTTGCCAAAATGTGTATTTTAATTAGTTTTAAATATCCTGAAATTTTCAGAATGATCCGACTTTTCAATCAAGAAATTTCCTTACTCAAGGAGTTGTGCTCTTCTTCCCCGCAAAGAATGCGAAAAATGTTTTGAGCAAGAAAATTCATATATGCATGCGCACGGCACTTTATTTTGAGGTGCTTTACAGCTTTTTCTGTAGTTAACAGATATTTATAAAAATTTGGATTTTGAAAGAAGGTTAGTTAAAGATAATTTTTGTGAAGTTTCAACATTTTTCAACTAGGGGCCCGTCCACTGTGAATTTTCAAAATTTGAAAAATATTTTCACTTCATAATAAAAATCCACTCAATTGTTGAAGTTTTTTTCAAATTTTTTTTTTCTCAAAAATTCATATATTCAACTGTTATATTAAGTAAATAAAGTTTTCATCAAAATTATTGTCAACTATTGATGTAAAATGGTGATTCGCAAAGTTTTAAATTGCTCAAAATTAATTTTTATGGAGTTAGCTCCTTCTTCCTCTGAGCCACTCAATTGTAACTTCGGATATATTGGGATATCGTACGATTTTAATAGTAGAAGTGATTTAATAGAAAAAATTGTTTTCATTGAGAGTTCAATGGGGTGAAAATATTTTCTAAAAGTTATTGATTGCATTTTATGGCTTGAGGAGGAAAATGAAATCAACAAGCGCTAATGACTCAGACTGAACTAATTTGCTTTAGATGGGTAAATTTTATGCTTTGAAAATTTGTGTGAGACATCTTGAAATGGGTTGAAAATGTGTCACAACATGATTTGTATCTAAGTGAATTTAAATTTAAAAGGTTCTATTGAGTACTTTTGAGGAGTACATAAATTTATTTTTTTTGTAAAATTGATAATACTTCAATAACTATGACACAAAGGATAGTAATTAAAATTTGTTTTGAGTCAATGGATGACGATTTTATTTTAATTAAAGAGATTGTTGTAGAGCAAAAAGTTTTGGTCGAATTAGTATTTAAAATAGAACGTTTACTGAACTAAAAGAATTTGTATTTACTTAAACTAATCCCTGATTCAAAATCACGATTTCATTTAACTCCTTATCAACAAGATATTCTAACAGTCATGCTTGCCGGCTCATGTACGCTCAGTCAGAATAGTGTTGGCTGGCAAAAATAATCAAATTAGCAGTGTGTGTGGTTTTTGAACAATCATTGCATATAAGCCTCTTACCTTAAACAGTAAAGTGTGAGCCAACAAGCATGTAAAACTGAGAAATTGTGCAAGTTAAGAAGAAGATTTACACTGTACGGTATTATCAAAATTGATTATGTGTTAAATCTTTTTGTAGAAATTGTTGATGCAAAGTGCTAGTTATGGAAAACTCATTCAACGTGATATAACTCGAATTCTATATAATATTATAATAATTTTAAAATCAATAAAAAAAACAATTCTATCAAACATGTTTATATATCATTTCAAAGTACTTGCAAAGTTTAAAACAAGAGAACAAATAGAGACGACGTGTCATTAAAATTTTTAGTTGTGAATGTATAGCTATGTAGTGATGGACAACAATCACAGCTCTAACAAATTTCATAAACACACATCACCTCAGTTTTTGTAAATAAAATTCAGAGAACCTAATATAAAATACTTCAGTACAGTTTTGTCGTTCGCTTTCGTTGCTTCGTTATACCTTCTTATTCAGTTTTTGACTGGAGTTAAAATATTTATAGATCAGTTTTGTAATCGAATAAATCAATAAATCGTGAGAAATGGGATCGTTTGCTGATTTAATTAACCCCAGCAATGAAGTTTTCCGCTCCTATGCATTCTGGACCTCGGTTTTGGTCATCAAAATGCTCGCCATGTCAATTTTGACTGGTATGCAACGATTTAAGAAGAAGGTTAGTGAAGTTTTGATAATCTTAATTAAAAACGCAAACGTTGAATGTTCAGTTTTTTTGGGTTTAGAAATATCAATGTATTCAATCTGTTTACGTTAGAAGCCGGGTATATACTAGAAGACTCGATGAACGCGTGTTGTTTTTTGAGCATGTATTGTTGCCTAAGTCAAGTTCACGGTTTTTATTAGAACTGCCACTCGCAACAACATAATTATGTTAATAAATGTTAGCTGTTTTTTTCTATCTACGTATACACATTTAATGGTTGAAGAAAATCTAATTTATTCCCATTAATAAGCAGATAAAGTTATAGAAAGATTCTTCCAATATTGATAAAAAAGCTCGACAAAAAAAATATGTTAGTGTGTTTAAGAATGGTTTTATTGTTAAATAGACAAGCTTTTTGTTTGTTGACGTAATTTGCTTGCGTTGCAATTATCTCTAATAATATGCAATGTCATGTTAACTCTCAGATATACTACAAAGTATACGACATCGCTGGTAATTGAAAAACTAACAAACAATTTTATTTTCACAGGCATTTGCAAACAAGGAAGATCTTAAGTCCGAGAAGCAAAAGGTGGTTTTCAACGATGAAGATGTCGAACGAGTACGCCGCGCTCATAGAAACGACTTGGAGAACATCCTGCCTTTCATTACAATTGGATTTTTCTACATTTTGACTAATCCAGCACCTTTCCTCGCTATCACTCTCTTCCGAGTCGCAGCTATTGCCAGAATTGCGCATACAATTGTTTATGCCGTTGTACCTCTCCCTCAACCAGCTCGTGCATTAGCCTGGATGGGTTGCTTTGCCTCAACTTTCTACATGGCATTTGGATGTGCTCTTTATTTCCTTCGTTAAATGAATATTATGTTAAATAGAAACAATTTTTACAATAAAAATTTTATACATAAAATTTGTTAAATGATGTTGTTTTTCACTTTTACAATGTTCATTATTATCTTATCAACAGTTTTATCAATAATTTATTTTCCCTGATTAAATGACAACTTTTTATGTAACAATCAATGGCCAAAGCTGAACAACTTGCTATCATGAACTTGTGTGAAAATATCCAGCAGTGATTTGGAACACTTGAAAATTTGATCGCATGGCTCGCCAGATTTTCCAAGGGCCTCAGCTTTCATGTAGTCGTAGTGTTGAGAGTTTGTCACTGGTTCGTCGGTAGAAGAGGGCCTGTCAAAATACGTTGAATAATTAAGGTTTTTGTAATTAATATGAATTTTGAATAAAGTTTTACGTGAACACAATGTGTAACAACTCTCCAAGTAAACCCGTATAATGGCTAAATCCTGTATCAGCGAGGTCACAAATTCCACGTAAAACACAATTTCGTCCGCTGAATCCTTTGCTAAAATAAAGAATTTATATTCACATTCAAATACTGATTTCTTTCAAACCTTTCCAAAACATGGGCCAAACCATCGTAAGTCGTCCATCTAGACCCCCTCAAATTAAATTCGGGATCAAGAGGATATTTAAAATTACTTTTAGTTAAATCGGCATCTTCAAACTCATCATCAAAGTAATCATCTTCCATTTCATTATTTTCAACCAATTCCTCATTTCCGATTTCCTTCATAACTCCCTCATACTTTTCATAAGTCTGACCAGTTATTTTGTCCACTGCAATATCTCTCTTTTTTCTGCCTTGCCAGACCGCATTAGGAAAATTTTGCTCAACCAAGTGGTTGGTCGGCGTGTAGTTTCCGAAAAATCCAGGCATGTAAACGGTTTTCAGATGATCGGCTCTATCTGGCAGGAAGTATTGGGCTTTCATAACGAGGCCAAGTGTTATAGCTTCAAAATCAAGGTCTAAAGGTATACCAATACCTGATATGAGCTATATTTGAGAATATATTTAAATTTCTTGCTGACAAAATTCAAAGAAACTTACTTGATGTCTGAGATGAAAGAAAACTTTTAGAATTTAGAAATTTTTTTGCTTTTAATGTTCTTACCGTGTTGGCTGTTTGAGTTCATTTGTGAAGATTCAGGTGCATAGAAAGATAAATTGAGTTCTTAATATTCAAGTTTGTTGATTAGAGTTCAGTATTATGAAAAGACTTTACAGGATTAATTATTATAAAACTATCGTTGAGTTGATAATTTTGACTTAAAATATTTCTCCCACAATGAATGATGGCACTGAGTTTCAGGCCTGAGTCTCATATGGAAAGGGGTACTGCCATTCAGTACTGAATATCAGGTGTAAAAGGCCTGAGTTTCATATGGTGGCTTGCACCCTATTTTCAGGCATGAAAGTCAGGCCTTTTACCCCTGAAATGCAGGCATGAATATCAGGTCTTTTGCCCCTGAAAGTCAGGCATGAATATCAGGTCTATTACACCTGAAAGCCAGGCATGAAACTCAGTACCTTTTTCAGGTGTATGACGTCATCAAATTTGAAATTTCGGCCGTTAAATTGAAAAATTATTTTTAAAATTTTGTCGATATTTTTATTAAAATTTTTAAAATTTTTTTAAGATCTCTTAAGAATTCCGTTTTTTGGTAGTTATAAATATTTTTGAATTTCAAAATTCAAATTTTCAAAAATTTAAACTTTAAGCATAAGTGTGCTTTAAGATTCATAATATGTGGTTGTAGTAATTTCATAAGTGTTGGTGCATATTATTCATTAATAAATTAAATAAATTGAGATTTCCTGCACTCAATATAACAAACATCACAAAGCTTTATATAGTGCAGTTTATGTTTTTTGAAAAAAATTTTGGGGCCGGAAAATAGTACTGAAACTCAGTACTGAAGTGAAGGCCTGAAACTCAGTACTCATTTCAGGCGTGAAACGAGTACTGAAACTCAGTACTGAAGGAAGGCCTGAGTTTCAGTACTAATTTCAGGCCTGCAGAGGTACTGAAACTCAGGCCTTCCTTTCAGTACTGAGCTTCAGTACCTCTTCATTATGAACTTCAGGCCTGCAACTCACGCCTGAAGTCAGGCCGAGTATTCAGGCCTGAACACTCTTGCACTGGGCCCAGCTCGTACCGCATAGTATTATTTACTGCAGAAAAACTTCAAACCACTGAGTTGGAATAAATTCCATTTCATCAACAAAAAAAAAATATCTTTACTACATCAAAATAAACTTACGGAAGCTGGCGGTACAACTAAAAACCTCCTCTTCCTGTTTAAAGAGCACATTGAAGTTTCCATCAAAACTGCTAACAAAAAAAGTTTCAAAAATATTTTGTACATTATTGTAAAGTTATGATTATCCACTCGCTCCAAAAGATTCTTTAAAACTAACTTGTGAAAAGAATTTGACTTACTGAAAATAAAATTGTTGATGCTTATTTGAACCATTTATTTGATCCGCTCATTGTTAGGATGAGCAAATATTGACATAACAAATTTGGAGCACAATCGTTAAGAAGATTTCTTCAATTCTAGCTTCGGGAATATTTCCGTTAAATAATTTAACAGTATAATTTGAGTACACAGATTACAGTATTTCCAGTATTACTTGGTATTACTGGAAAATGAAATACAAAATCTGCTGCCCCCAATTAAATATTACATCAATATTTATAATTTTAATCGCTTGCATTTAAAATTTACTTTTAATTTGATTCAATATTTAATTAGTTGGAGTTTTCATTTTAACATCATGTGTATGTTTTGAGGTTTTAAAATAAACCCTATGATTTTACGACTGATCTATGATTCAACAGATTTTATAATTTCAACCGATTTCTGCTTAAAAATTTACTGCAAATTACAGAACTCCCTGTACCAAGTCTTTTACTTGCACTAGATTCTAGTTAAAATCAAATTATGTGCTTTTGGTATAAAATTAATATTTAATGTTGCTCGGCAGCAAAAAGTTTCTCGTTTATAAAATTGGAAATCCAATTTATCTTGCTGGCGGGCCTCTACAGGCTACAATATTTCAATATAGTTCTACGGAATCTACACTGCTGGAAGTACTGGAGAGAGAAATATTTCAGGAGTAAATCGTTGAAACTTTTTTCAACTGTGCATCAAAATATCCAGCTTACCAAAACTTCCATTATAATGTAGTTCTGTAGCATATTTTAAATTATTTATGCTATCCATTGCTTTAAGTAAGAGCCAAAAACATAATCCTTGATGTAATTTTGTTGTTATCCTTAGTGCGGGGCGTTTCTGCATTTGATTTGTGGTAACGACTGTTGTACTTTATTGCGTTTAATCCACAAATCTCCGCTTGAAATGGAATTACACTTTGCTGTACATGAATGTATCGCATTTCAACATTTTTTACCATCTGCAACCAGTCATCATACTTTGTTGTGTTTATGTTTCTACAAAACAATATTTTGTTGGAGCATTCAAATATAAGTTTTAACAATTCAGAATTTTTCAGATTATCCAGAGTTTTCCAGAACTTTGTTCTGTTGTGCAATTTATCATTTAGCCAAAAATATAGTATCTGAAAGTATATCTGAAAGATTTGAAAGCTTGAAAGCTGCAACTCCGTTGTTCTTTTACAAATTTTACCATTTTTCACTCTGGAAACTTTCTATAAGAAATTTAAATTTGTTCATTAAACATACAAATCTTGAAAGAATCTTAGAATGAAAAGTATGTTTAAAATCGTAAGATGCAAAATAATTCTTTGTGGAAGTCTTTACAAATTCTTGTGAGCTTTTCCAAATTTCTTGAAATTATAAATTCATTGTTTGAGTTTTTCTTCTGATATTTTTCTAATGAAAATATGAAAATGAGATAAACTTCAATTTAAAAGAATAATTAATACATTTAATAAATGAGATTTTTTTCATTTAAGATTTTGATGTGTTTTTAAATATTTCAAAGAAAATTTAAATTTTGTAAAAAACTACTCAAGAAATATATTTTAACATTATTTTTCAACAGTACAAAAACCCGCAAAGTTATAAAAAAAGTCGATAAAGAAGATTGAGTAAATTAAGAAATAATATCTCATTAAATTTTGTAAATCTTTAATTTCACACAGCTTCAACAAATTGTATTAAAAATTAAAAATCCTTTCAAATGAGAAACAACATGTTAACATAACTTCATACATAAATTTAAACGTTCATAAACTTCCATGCTTCTTGCTTTTACACAAATTGAACAAAAAGCATTTGACTGAAAGCAAACATCCTACATTAAAATTAAAAAAACAAATTCTTTTCAGCTTTTTGATAAATTGCGGCTCTATATCATGATCACTTCTCTTCTAGCTATAAATCCTCAGTTCTCGAGAACACTAAAATTAACACAAAAATGCTTTAGTTTCCTACAGAACAACTGAAATACAGAAAAACAAGCTGAAAAACTGAAACATTTCAAGGATTTTTCATGAATGAATAGCAGATCCTTCTAATTGTAAAACAAAAATACGAGAAAGCTATAACACACACAAAAAAGTGTGAAATGCTGGGCAAAAATACAGCTTTTTAATTTCGAAATTGGAATTACCATACATTTTTCATTTATCGCTTTTTCGCCAGAAGGATTCAATTTTTTTTTCATATTTTCTGTATAGCTGAAAATTCTATGGATTTTTGGAAAATTTTGCTACTGCATATTTTCCAGCTTTTCCGCAAAAAGAGATTATTTAAGCTGCTATACGTGGAGCTATAGTGTTTATTTTTCATTGTTCGTATAAGTATTACAATTCTGTATTTAGATAAGCGTTTACATTTCGTCCGTCGTCTGCTATCTTCAGCCACAGAGCTCCTCCTTAAATTGCAATAACCAACTATGTTATGTGAAATATCGCGTAAGTTGGCTGGTTATTGCAATTTAAGGTAAAGCTCTGTGGCTGAAGATAGCAGACGACGGACGATTTATATAGTGCTGAATGAAACTAGATTATACTACATATATACACCGTACTGTGATTACTATGAATACACTATACAAAAGATATAATACTTTAATACTATGGTTATTATTATTCACTGCATTTAAAAATTAAAGGGTTTTGATGTCGTCACTTTAAGGATCATAAATTTTTATGCTTAGTTGCTGTCATTAAACCCTACCCGGAATAGTGCTGTTTATTCACTGATTTATCTTGATTAAACTTTATCGTTTTCTAGGGCTAAATTTCACTTTAAGTGAAATTTGCAATAAAACTTCGGAATTCACAGGAATAGCTGGATAATTTTAGGATGAAAAATAAAACAGATTTAACGATGGAATATAAAGAAAAGTTTACTTTGATGTTCCGCAATTAGTTATCAAACTTTTAATTAGATTAAAAACTGTTCTTTTGTAAATTATCTATCCGTTACTCTTCTGGAATTGCATGAGTATGATGAGGTACGTTGCAATTGATGCGCAAAACTGTAGAATGAGGCAAGTAAAATAAATTGAAAACAGGCAACACAAAGGAAAAAAAAAATCTACTTACAGAAGTCAAAATTTTCCTTGTTATTTTGCACATCCCACATGCCGAAAAGACAACATCATGGGCTATTAATTGACTCCAGAATATTCTCAGCTGGAAACAAAAGGCTATTGAAATTAACATTCAATTTGAATGGTTAACAGACATATTACGAGACAAAACATCGTAAGACAATAACATTACATCCCAAAACAACTTGTCACTAGACAATTTAATGTTTTTCTTTGTGTTTCTTTGGTGAAGTATTTGTTCGTAAGAAGTCTGCAAATGCTGTCTAAAATGTCTCGTTAGTTGCTTATTTTAGAAATGCTTGAAAATATTCAAAAGTGACGAATTCTAATAAAATATCACCCTCGGGAAGTCGAATAGAATTATACATGACTGCAAAAAACTCCCAAACGCTTAACAAAACAACAAAACCAGATCTCCTTGGAGAACTTCACCAAAATTATTTTAATTAGCACATGCCATCATTCAAAACTGGAGACAAAGCAAACTTGTCAAACAAACAAAACATTTAGAACATTTAGATTCACATGATGTTTACAGTTTAACACTAATTTCTACTCACAGTCTCCTTTAAACAAGGATCTCTAACGTTCCTCATTAAATCACATACAATTATAACTGTCTTCCTAGCCTGAAAAAGAAAGGCGAATAAGCAAAAGGGTTCCTGTTTTATCATTAATTTTAATTTTGAACTAACGAACGGTTACATATGGCTTTGAACGGAATATAATTGAGGGTTAAATATGTCGGAGCCTGTTCCTGCTCCCAGATTACAAATTTATGTGTAAAAGATTATTGTTGACTGGTATATTGAAGCTGAGAGCAGACATAAACGATGCCCTTTTTTGTCGGCACAAACATCCGGCCGATGCCAAAACATCGAGCAATATGCCAACCATGATACATATAATAAGTAATGGCCTCTTTAAAGTATCCCATTTCTTTACGGTTCAAACATGTATCAATTTATTTCTATGGGCAAAAACACCTGTCTTATTAGAATGTAGAGCAAATGTTCAGCAACAATATATAAACCACCATAAAAAGGGTGATAATACGAGCGGTGAACAAGCGTATACAAATAAAGTGGGAAGTTGGTGGTAAATCGGTGGGTGAGTGCTTTTTCTACTATTTCAGTGGAACTATAAAAAAAATTTGTAAAGGAAAAATTCCATTTTATCTAGTAAAAGAATTTGTTTTCTTTTTAAACACACAAACTAAGTCAATAAAGCTTACATCCAACTCTTAAAATATGTGAGAATAAATGATGCCTAACATATTATTATGGGGTTTCGTAAAGGCCACAGTGAGTGTCTATGTGTGCTGAATTACTGCTGTTCATATCCGTTATTCAAATGGAAAAAGCTGCATGAAACCCAAGATTATTTGAGAATTCCTAAATATTCCGCAAACTTGGCAAAATTTTCCAAAGTAAACCATTTCACACCATTTGAAACCGTATCAATTTGGCTCAAATGAATGTATTCATATTAAGTAAAGTGATGTAACTACATACCTCTTCGTTGGTGATATGACACGGCTCGATGGTTAGCAAAAGTCTAAAGAGATGGACGAAAAGCCATAAGAGCTGTGGGAGTTGATTAAATGGAAGAAATGTAATTCAAAAAGTTAGTTCTTTCTGTATGAGGATAAGATAAATAGAAATTATATTTAAGGTTCAGAATATTACGTCTTAAGTTTTGGTTAAATGCTGAATACGTAGTATACGTAATGAACATAAAAAATTCATTCATAATGCAACAGTATATTAATCAGTATCAACTTTTACCGTATTAGCTATATGATATTACCTAACTTAATAATCTATTAAAGACTAGCAATAAACATGCACGCCATATTGATTTTATTAATCATTCTATTCATTCTCCTTACCTGCAAAAAAGTTGAAAAAGCATCCTTCTTTCCTACAATTTCGTTTAGAAAATAATAGGAAGTACCCACAAGCTGTAGCAAACAGCTGGCTAAAATAGCTAGCAAAGCCAATCCAAACGTTCTAATAGATAAAATGTAATAGAAGGATCAAAAACCAGTTTCCACGTATAGATAGGCTATAATTACTTGGATACTAAAACCACAGCTTTGCTCAAACTTGAATGAGAGTAGGCAATTCTTCGTAATAACAGATCATAATTGATTGATTCCTCGTCTCCTAACGATAATTGACATTAAATTCTCAAGATTTCTATCACAGAAAGCCCACATAATTACCAGTCATCACCTTCACGACACTGCTCATTTTTAAATTGTTGTTGTCGACCGTTGGCCCAAACAAGTCTTCAGATTGATTGATGCTGGTGAGCGAGTCGCTGGGCGCCAAATGAATTTGAATGATTGGAGTTTTTCTACCGTTTCCCGAAAGCATCTTGAAGTGCGCGTTTTTATGCAATTGCCTTAAAATTTCGTTGATATGCTTGAAGCGGCGGTAGATTCCCAATACGGTGCCAGAAAATATAATCAACAAAGTGCTGCCGATCAGGTAAAGAACGTAGAACGGGGTATATGCGATAATTTTGTCATCTGCAACGAAAATATGAAAGCACACACGGTTTTTATGCTTTATGCTTTTTATGTTTTTTTGGTGTTTTTTCAATTTTTTTGGTGTTTTCATGATAGTTGATATAATGGAATTGCATCTGCAAACTTTTGGGGTTTTTTAAATTATTGTAATGAAAAATGTGTGGTGAAATTCTGAAAGTGGAATGGCGCCTTCAACATTTTTCGTGTGTTATGAGGTATGAAAGGTTACCGTGAAAATTTTGAGTGAATGCATTCATATTTTTATGAAGAATGTTTTTTTGTTCCACGTTTCATTTAGATTTTGAATTTTTAAAGTTTCACCGATGTTCAATTTTTAATTCGTCAAATGGATTCCATTTTATAAATTCATTGAATAAACTCATTATTGATGATACTAAAAAGCTGGTAAATTACCAAAACAAGTAAAACGACTCTCACAGCTCCTAGAGGATCTTTGCAGAATGTCTCCTTCACAGGAGCAGGCAAACGAATAGAATAGAACTTTCAATAAATGTTACAAAATAAATGAGAATTAAAAATTGCAAATAATAAACAATTATTTCACTGAAATGATCTTAATTAGTAAACAAATTTTGGTGCAAATCATCATAATCATAATATTGTTGAAAACCCAATGATTAATAAACTCATCTCCCTCATATAACAAATTCATGCTCTTCCACAAAATATAATTGAATTATATCATAGCGGTAATTCTCTCACCCAGAGGATTTGCCGCTTTCCGAGAATTGCGATGCCAAGCCCACAAATCGAGACCTACAATGAATTACAGTGAAATATTTAAACCTTGTTAGCATAGAACCAAAATGCCAACAGAAAACAATGAAAAATAATTTGTTGTAAAAGTCATGTCGGTCAAACACGTCAATTCCCTGAACTCACCTATTGTTAGTAAAGTTATGAAAGCGACGAGTAGAAATAGAAGTATGGATTGCCTTTTATCCTTCGTCTCATTGACTTTTTGGAAGTATAAGGCAATGTTCGCATCAACCTTTCCCGAAAATTGGGAAATTTTAAAGATTATAGTAATTATAACAATTATTTGGATTACAGCAATTTAACGCGTAATAGACACGATAGCTATGATACTTTTTGTCTGCTTGTTTTATTAAATTACCTTCATTAGTCTGTGATTAAGCTCCTGAGTATATTTCAAGCCAGCTATGCCGCAAAGGAAACCGGATACGCTAAAAGATACCACGATTGTCACATCCATGAAAGTCACAAATTTGGCTGTTGGGGAGTTTGTTTTGTGGATGTTCCGAGCAGAAGAACCGTCATTAGAGCCGTCGGCGTAGAAAATTCCACGGATCGTGAAGAGCACTTTAAAAATACTAATTTTTAATATCATTTTGATAAATCATAATAAGATTTTTAAATGTTTCTGCATAAAAATACAATTTTAAAAAGTTTCTCGAATGTTCAATTGAAAATAAATGAATTTTTATTTTTAAACCATAAAACATTAAAATCTTACCAACAACCGTGATCAAAAGTGCACTATAAATACTGAACCACAAGCTCTTCGAATAAGTGTAATATTTCTCATTTTTCTTCACAATGGTGTAAGGCGATAAGCCAAAAACTCTGCTGACATAAAACACAAACTTGGTAGATTCCGATATCTCCATGACTATGCCGAAATTCACTTAATTTGCTAAACTCGCAGAAATTCAACCAATTCACTCAATTTATCTTGCGGCTCCGTCAAGATTAATTTTCTGCTGACAACTTAACTCGTTCGACGCCAATGGCTGATTGAGTTGGAACTACCCCTGCAATGGTGTCTTCTTCGCCTTATCTCTATTTGCTTTTAATTAGATTTTCCTTTTTTTAATTTGAGCGGCAAAAAGTTTTTTATAGCAAAATGGACATCCATCAACATTTTGGTAAACATTGGAAAGTTTTTCCACTTTACTTTATTTTATACTTTACCCAGTTTACCACTTTTGATGGGAAATGGCAAAAATTGGGGCACAATAAATGCCAAAGGCACCTTTCAATCAAACAAACGGATCCTTGTCAACGACACGGTGCGCAAATATTGGAATTTAAAGTTTTTCCGCTTCAACCCTTTTCAATCAAGCTCTGGAGAATCATTGAAAGTGCTTAGCTGCTTAATCCAACATTCATCAATTTTTTATAATGGCACTGAGGCTTGTGATGTTTTGTTCTTTGACGGGAATGCTTCTCCTACTATGGGTGATGTTACATCAAATTATAGTTTTACAAATATGATACAATGTGCTCCTTTCCGTTGATAAAGTAGAGAATATCAAAAACAATAATTGAGTTTATCACTATGACACAAGGAGAACTCCACATTGCACTCATTGTTACAAAATTGAACGTATACAAAATGAACCAACTCAGCATGTTTGTTCAATGCGATATAAATTTTCGAGTCCCTTTCAAACATGAAGTACGCCAAGAATAATAAACACTCATTTAGCGCTTATCTCTGTGTTTTGATTTATAAGCGCTTTTCATATTTTCGCATTTCCGAGCGTTTTCACATTTTCCGAATTTACACCATATTTAGACCATTTCCCGACTATGCCAACGAGTTTCATTGAAAATTTAAAAATCGCTGCTTTCTGTGTGCTTTTTCGAGAATTCCAAGTGCACTGAACAGCAATAAAGTAGGATGAAAATGGAAATCTGTTCGCAAGTGCATTTTAGTGGATTTTGTAGAAAAAATTATGATTAATGGGATTTACAGGGTCATGGTTTTGGTTATAATCTGAAGATTAAATAAATTATTGTGGGAAAAATGAGCTTTCAATTGCAAGCTTTTAGAGAAGTTTTGTGATTCATTGCGAAAGCTTTTTTTAGAACCTATGTAGGATCAAGTTTTTTTATTTTTTCAATGACTTTCAAATTCTATAGCATCTTATCTTATTTCCCCAACACTTTGTGAAAACCTTCATAAATATATGAAAAGTACAATTTTGTTATATTTACAAAACTGACAACAACCTATAAATTGCAATTATCCACCATATTGCATGGTTATCACAATTTATGCCAAAAAACACTTCAGATAATAGAAAATTCATTGTGTGCTTACTGCCTACCATACAATTTCCCATCAACCCATTTAATCCATTCCTGTGTGCTCAGGTAAAACCTGGTGATAATTTTGACGCTTCATATTTGTTTTTACTGAGTTTTTGCGCTATTTTTAGTATTTCAGTATTTTCGAGAATTTTCCGATTATATATATTCAGAAATTTCAAATCATGTGGTTTTCATATCGGAGCTTTTATCAAATTTGTTTGAATTGCACATAAAATGTGCAATTTCCTGTGTTTAAGCGTGGACTGTATTCTATGTTGAGATTCAATGAAAGGACTATACTTAGAGAGTTTCTTACAAAACAAGTCTTTATTCGACTAATCCTTAAATTCTACTGATTTTTACAGCTATTTCAAACTTCATTGTTGACAACTCAAAACAAGAGACCCGGGTTGACTCGGGACCGGTAATATAAATAAGCCGGTTAAAAATAATAATTAAATGACAATGAAACTTAAACTATAATTATTATCTGGGGCCTGAACATCCTGTATGGTTCGCTAATAATCCCGCAGCCATATATAATAATAAAGCGTCAATCATATCTCTATATAGAACCACTCACCATGAAGGCATGAATGCTGAATTTTCTCATATTTGTAAAACGGAACAAATAAACTGCGATTTTTGATGGGGCGATAACGATCTAGAGTATATATAGAGTGTAAATGACAGGCAATGAGCAGCAGATGATCGGTAGTAAAAGACAGACATTAAAAAGGAAGGCATTAATAAATTGTTTAATTGTATTTACATGGGAACAGTAAACATTGTGTGACTAAGGATAATTTTTCAATTAAATGAATCGTATTTTATAAGGAAGGATTTATTGTCAATAGAATTGTTCACGCTCAGAGTATTCCAGTTGCTCGAATGAGGTGGAACTAGTTTTAAAACTTGATAAAACTTAAAATATCCGAGCAAGTTTCATATATTTGTGGTAATTTTAGATATTTGTGAAGATTCTATTCAAAGTGGTCAAAATGGAAATTGCTGAATCAACTAAAATAATCTTTTATGTGGCCAGAGTGTTTGGGCTTGCACCTTTTAAGCTTTATAGGAAGACTCCGAAAGGAAAGCTTTATTTTCAGAAAAGTCTGTTCTTGTCGATATATAGCGCAGTGTTTGTAATTTCTACTGGTGAGCAAAATTCATATAATACTTTGGGAATGGAAGTTGTTCGGACATTGAGATATGAACAAATTTACTTTAAATATGAGAGTATTGTTTTAAAGCTCATAAAAGCTCTTGGATGCAGAAATGTGATCATTCAGCTATTCTAACAGCTTTTATGGCCAAAAAATTGCTTAAAAGTTTTCAAAAAGATTATAGAACTATTTTGACTGTACATACTTAGCAAAAAGTTTGAAGTTTCAGAAATATAATCAGATTTTATAAAATCCTTTTAAAGACCAAGAAAACTTATTATCTTCTTTACAGTTATTAAGTTACAGTTTCATTTTAGAAATCAGTAATTATTTATGAAAGCTCCCAAAATATCCTTAAATGAAATATTAAAACAAACTTGAATGCTTTAACTAATTCTTCAACAGTTCTACTCACTATTCGCGGCATTGTTTACGACTCCATGTCTGAAATCCCTATAAGGTAAGCTTTTATTTTACGTCCAGAGCTAAGCTTGTTTTTTACCTGTTACAAAAGCATAGAATTCGTGTACGAGACCCGGTCGTGGTTTTGTGAAAAACAACCTAATCTTAATCCGCTCAGCTTGCAGCTCTGGCGGCTTTACAGCTTTCCGCTTCATCTAATACCTATTTTCTTTTTTTTCATCTCATTTTTTGCAACTTGTGTGAATCCAAAAAATAATATTTCTTTTGCAACTGTTTGAATCAAAATGTTTGTCCGACTATATGAAAATAATGATGACAAAAGATCAATCCATAGAATGAAATCGAATACTGCTGAAGTGGTAACATTTTTTGATATTCTGGTGGTGGTTTTAACTTGTCTGGCAGGATGTTCATGTGGAATGACTAGCTTCAAGCGTTGTAAAGAGCTAAACTGTAGGCTGTCAGAAGTAAGAAGCTTTCATTTATTATTGCGTTTTTGGTATAGTGGTGTTTTTGGAAGTATTTAAGGGATTTACCAATTTATCTTTAGACGGACAAAATTCTGAGCTTGTACACAAAATCTGATGAAGAAAAGGATAAGAGAAAGGTATTGTGGTTTTTTCTCATTTGATATGTTAATTAAATTTTTGGGTTTATATTTTTAATTAATAGAACGGAACAATGTGCCTGCTGGTCTCTTCTATAATTTTGACATCAGTTGGATTGGACATTTATGCATGGGAAAGAAATGCCAGGAAGATCAAGAAGGACATTGATGCAGATCAGTTTATTGGTTTGTAATTAAAAATGTTTTAATTATTCAAATCTCATTTTTAATATTTTAAGCATAGATATCAACCTAGTCGGATTCTTCCCATTTTACATATTGTATCTAATCATGATGACGCTTCAGTTGAACATTTTTCAAAATGCTCTAAGGTTTGAAAATTATTTACTCAGTGTTTTTAGTTTTTGTAATCCTACTACCTTATAAATTTTAAATGAGAAGTAAAAACGATTCACAACTTTAACCTTTATCAACTAAATGAAACATATACTAAAATATAAACTGTCATATTTTCTTTTTCAGCTGCGGAAGAAGATTTCGAAGACTAAATAATATATTACGTGATTTATTAAAGAATGGTACATTAATGAACATTTCTCTGCCATTTGCAGCTCATTAAAAGGATATCTGTATTATTCTTATGTTTCTACATTGAACACTACTGTCTCTTTTATTCCATTTGGCTTATTTTATTTCATAGTAAACGACACGGCAAGCACACCTGTTGTCCAAATATACCGAGTACCATCGCTGCGCACAATAAATCAAACGGTTGATGTACTAGGCAGCAAAAGTAATAGTTCCAGAAAAAATTCTACCAAATTAATTCACGGTATGTACCATCAATTTATTGCGTAATAAATCTCCTGGCCCTTTTTGTCGTTCCCGACACGGGAAGACACTCGCGTGAAATTTTCTGCTGAGAAATTGAGAAATTCTAACGGGGAAGTTGTTGGGTTAATATTTTTTTTTTTGATCATATTAAATTTAAATTCATTTAAATTTTTTTTTTAATTGTAAATAGTTTGATTAAAAAATTTGATGTATCTAAACACGTTCATTTTTAATAATAAAATCACATGCACTATTTTTTTAAATAGAGAAAAAATGCCCATGGCTTTATTATTTTATTGCACAATTGATACCTCTAAAACCTTGAAAAAGTTACTAAAGATAGTCGATTTGCAAAAACATAGCCCACTCTCCCCAGGCATTGCGTTAAAGGATTTATTTCCACTAAAGCATGATAAACGACAAAACTCCATATTTAATCCCACCCAAATGAATACTCTCGAATAATGGACTCTTGCAGGATCGTAAAGAACCGTTTGGCGGCCAAAAATGCGAATGAATAAAGGAAATAAATAATAATTAATTACCGAATCTCAACTTCTTACGAATAGCACCAGGTTTCTGTTCAAGTAAGGAAAAGCAGAGAAACTCCCAGGTATTGCAGCTGAATGTTATTTATCGCCTTCTTTGTTCCATTTAGTGGAGAAACAAGAAAAAGAGTGGCAAAAAGCAGCTCCAGAGATTTGCCGGAAAAAAAGCTTTTCTGTGCTTTTGACATTAATGCTGGGAAAAAATGTTTTTCCGCGAATGTTCTTACAACTGAACAACTTTCTTGTGCAGCTCCAGGAAAATTCCTTAATTATTTTATAATGAGCTTGAAGTACCGGAAAAACGACGTTGTCAAAATGTATGATGATTGATCACTTGTTGAGGCACTTTTATGGCACCCAGCGCTTTTGTCAGGTGCTGAACATAATTATGATTTTAGTCTCTTGTATTATTATTATCGTGTTTGATGACTGCAATTGTATAGCATAGTCATTAATTCACACGTTTTAATGAACGTTTTGTTTCTGTTCTACTATTTTTGACCTGCGGATATATATGATTTTAGTTGTAATTTAGTTAATTAACAGTTTCGTCGGGACGGCCTGTCGAAGACAAACTAATACAACAAGAAGTAGTTAATTAACACTTAATTCATTTTTTCAAACATTGAACTCAATAGCTTCGAGAACTTTCGCAGAAAGTGGAGTACAGCTATAAATAATTTATTTATTTTTGAATTTTGGATGAACCCTTACCTAAAATTTCGTTCATTAAATAATTCTCCCCCTTAAATTCGTATGCAAAACCAACGATTGATCGTCTGAAAGTCAAAGTGACAGCTAAAAGACCAAGTTATATTTTAATTAAGTGAAAATTTCCGGTGAAGCTTTATGGCTTAATTAATGTCAGAAATATTCGCTGAAATTCAGACCATTTGAAATTATATCCCTCGTCATTATGCCATCACGCCACCATTATAGCTCAAAACTACATCATCTGCAAGTATATTAAAAATAACTTGAAAACTATTAAAACTCCGTGGCTTCCCAATTATTTCATGATAATAATTGAAAATTATATGGTAGTTAAAATGATGAAATTTATTATGTGATTAAATATTTTAACGACATATTATTATAACAATTTCATTTTCATCCAAAACTACTTCAATTGAGAGTGTGGCAAGGTATGGAGTTTTTCGCCATATTCAATGGAGTATTTTAGGCTTGTGTTGTAAAAACATGAAACATTATTGAATTTGCTAAATATTCCCTTACATACAGACATTTCGTTTGAAAAGTCCACTGAATGTGATTCCACTTATTATTACTATATTAGAACATAGAATGTTGAAGCAGAGTCAAACAAAATTAAATTTTTGGAAATTCCGGGGAAATAGCTCCAAAGCTTGCATGTGAGCAAAAAGCTTCAAAAACTCAAAAACTGCGGCTGAACAATTTTAAAGCATGCTTGCGGTGGAGCCACACCAAATTTGTTTTGCGTTTAAAATGCAATTAAAATATTTTATGGTTAAATTTGGGGGGAAGTTTGGGCTTATGAAATTTTCGAGAGTTCTGGACATTTTCGATCACCGCTAAAAATTTATATAAAATGATATGAAATGCAGATATAACATTTAATTGGTTTAGTTTCAGCTGCTGGAGGGCCTTTGACGAATCAAGTGCTAGAGCAGTTGCTAGTCATTCATGACAGCCTGTATAAAGCTGTAAAATGCGTGTCCGAGTCAGATTTCCATGATAATTAGATTCATACGATGTAAATTCATGTTGCAATTTTATTTCAGCACTTTTGGGTTAGCACTTTTGAGCATTTTGGGGGCCTGTCTACTGCATTTGGTGGCGACAGCATATTTTTTCCTTTTGGAGATTTTGGGTGAAAAGGTAGCTATAACTATTTGCTACATATAGAAATAATTAAATTGTAATAATTTTGCAGGATGGGTTCTTTTTATGCATCCAGACATTATGGCTTCTAGTTCACTTTTTCAGATTGATATTACTTGTTGAACCTTGCCATATTACTTTTACTGAGGTGAATACTAACCTACATAATTAAAAATTTTGTCATCACAAACTAATTATGAAGAGATATCGTTTGTTTTCTGCTTTCCTACTCTATGGTAGTAACAATTGAATTGCAATAACCAGCCAACTTGCGCGTATTTCCGCATAACTTAGTAGGATATGGCAATTCAAAAATATCTACCGTAGAGTTCGCGTAGAGTAGGAAAGCAGAAAACAAACGATATTGAATATAAAATAACTTTCAGGCGAGAAAAACTTTATCGGTCATTTGTGATTTGAAAAGGTGCATCAGAGATCCTTCTTCTCAAGAACTGGTGAGTTTTCTGAAACAAGATATTAAAATAAAACAAATTATTGCATTGAGATAAATTCTAGTTACACACATTCTGGAGCCAGCTGATTGCTCATGACATCGTCTTTTCAGCATGTGGAATGTGCAAAATTGACAGGCAAATTTTGACTTCTGTGAGTATTCCTTAAAATTCATACTTTTAGCTACCTTTAAATAACAAATATTTTTAACTTTAAGTTTGCCGCTTCAATTGCAACGTATTTAATCATCTTGATGCAATTTCAGAAGAGTAACGGATAATTTACAAAAATTATAAAAATAAATGTTACCAAGCCAAATTTAAAATGTATTGGGTCATAAACTCAATTTTATGTAAAATTTTACTCTTGCTTCTGCAATTTTCGCATTTTTAATAAATTTATTATCAGCCATTTTAGTATTCGTATGTAAGCATTTCCCCCAGTTTTGCCTAGATTTAAGCGTTTGCTTGCCTGAAACAACGATAAAGTAAAATAAGTAATAAAAACTGTCATCAACACTTTTTGTTGTGTGCCCCATTTTAGGTCGGGCTTTAATGACACAGAAATTCAGAATAATGCCAGCAAAAAAGTCGCAGAAAATAATGATCCTTAAAATCCTTAAAGTGATGAAAAAAAAGCAAGCAACAAGAATAATCAGAAAATCCTTTAAATTTTAAATGCACTGAATGAATATAATAATATCTCGTTAGTCGTTATGACTGGTTTGTGGTTAGCTCATGGAAAATTCTTCTTTTCAATTTAAACTTATTAAAGGAAAGAGATATTTTGCATGAGAGCTTTTTGAAGGGCATAATTAAAAACATTATTTTATTCCACGGAATAGAAATAGAAATAGAAATAGAATTAGCTTTATGATCCTGAATTGCCACAAAATAAATAATTCATGTTTATATTATTATAAATATCTCATAAATAATTATAATTATACATGTATAGAATCCCCTTAATATACCGCTGAGTTCCTAGTAATTAACGAGTAAGCTCTTTTAATGTAAATCCATCTCATTGAAACATAAACCACAATAAATTTACATAGCTCTCTATGATGTCAAACAAACCACAGTTTCAAATCTCCTAATGATCTCGTTATAATGATATGATTCCATCAGGTTTTCGCTTGCAGATTCACCATATTTACGTTTTGCTGGTTTTACATCACCAAATTGCTCTCGCCAGAAGAATAAAAATAAATACGAATTTTTATCATCATTTCAGATATCTCAGTATTTTGCAGTATTTCAAGAAAAGCGAGTAAAGCATCAAATAGCAACCAAAAGCGTCGTTATCTCGTGTTTGCATATTACTTTTATGTTCCGTTCTGTAGCTCGTGCTAGGGTATATTGGGTACAAAACTCTAGGGAGACCAAATCGTAGTCGGTATATATTCCCATTTTGCTGCCGAGATAAAAGCTAAAGCATAAAAGTCACTCGAATGGCTGTATAAATTTCTTACACATATTTCTTGTCAAACGAGCACAACAACAATCTTTTATTTCAATTTTCACTTCCAAACATTATCTTTTCACTTACGGGTGTTGCCAATGCTTTTCATCTAATGAGAAATAATGGTGTGGTTTGAAAATGACATTTCTTCTATTTATTAAAGGCTCAACCTACACATACTCTTTATACTTTTTATGACATTATTTCATGTTTGCTTTTTAACAAAAAATATTTTATTTCTATTTTGTTTTTTTACTTTTAAATCTGTGTCTTGCAAAATCATGGTATAAGTCTTCTTTTATCATTCCAGATTTTCCGTAAATAAATCATCTTAAATATATACTGGAATTTTAAATTAATACTGAAATGACATGATTTAAATGTTTTCAACCATCTACCACATTAATTATAATTAGAGCTCTACCTTTACTCAATTTTCAAATTATTTTATTATTATATTAAGATGCTAAGAAAATATTTCAAAATGCAAAAATAACAAGAACAATAATACACTAAAACTTTAAAGGTAAATTGTCTTTTCTAACAATACTTCCTTAATACACATAACAAACTTTTCAGAGCTCGTTACTTGAATCTTATTGAACATGTGATTTAATTCCTTTTCTTCCTCACTTTTGCACAACGTACGATCTATTTATTGCCGGCTTATTAAACTTCTCTCCTTCTTTCAAGATTTCAAATCATATCTGAAATAACTGGAAGCCAAGAAAATAACTGAGGCAATGGAGCCCACTAGCTCGGAAGTAATTTATGGAGCAAAATAATAATTCTTCGGGAACTTCACTTCACAGTTCATTAATTCTGTGTGATCATCGCTTTTAATAGAACTTTATGGCCAGAATTTAAAACCACACGATTGTTTGGCTGGTAATTAAATTCATAAATTGTGAGAATGGTCGGAGAACTGTAAAGATTGTGGTGTTTATGGTAAGGCCAACATAAACGTTCCACGTATAATAAAATGTAATAAATGTACAAAGTTGAGGGAAGGTCATCAGATTTGTGGTAAGTCAGGCGCTTTTAATAAACTTTTCTGATATGTTCTCAGTGATAACGAAAAAAACTTTGTGCCATTTATATTCTGTAGATCTTATCGAATCTTCTTGGAAAGTACTTTTTATGTTATTCGATAAAAGTTGGAAGACTAACTTTAAATTAGAGATTTAAAATTATTATGAGGACCATAAAACAACGAAAATTTTTATTTAACCTTACATTTTGTAGAAAAAATTTCAAAGAATTTCTAGTTTTTCGAGAATATAAAATTTATTTCAGAACTTTTGTTGATTTATCAATACAAAAAGCTTTATAGCTTATTTAAAAAAGAAACTGATTTTTAAGACGGTTCGGTAACATTAGATAGCATATTATGCGAGGATTAATTATTCAACTTCAAGCAATAATCGAGATATCGCTGCAGGTACGAAAGTGTTCTTGAGGACCGCAACCTAACCTTCCTGAGCCATTTGGACAATACCCCCATGAATTAGCTGAAAATAAAATTAGGATATAATTATACATGCTGTAGTTGAATTGCTGAAACAATTGACAAAATATGTAGAAAATCTTTTAAAAGACTCACCAACAATATAAGTCCACTGAAGTACGCATTTCTTGCAGGTAATATTTGGGAGCGTAACTGGGACCGTAAAGTCCATTGCTGCATAGCTAGTCAATACATGAGTGAAAACGCCATTCTTGTCGAAACATTCATCACTTTCAGTTCCATAAACATCCAAGTTGCATACTTTGAATTCAAAACGTCCTCCCATATGATTAGCAGTTATTCTTACATTAGCATTAAATGTTTGTCCTGGTTTGTATGTTCTTACAATGACACCTTGTCCAAAGTAACCACCCAATTCATGAGTTCTTGGTTTGGAATCCGCCCAGTTATCTCCACATAATCCACATTTTCCACCGTTGACAAAGTGTTGAGTCTTTAGTATTTAAAAAAATGTTGGTCAGTTATCAAAAGTGAAACTTCCCGATTAACACCGATGCAGAGAATCGCACGAATATATTAATAAACTTGCGAATATTAGCATACATTCGGGCGATTCTCCACATCGTGTGTTAATGGGGTTGAATGATTGATTATTAAAAATTTACATTGTATCCACCACAATTTAAACCGTTATCATCATAATTTGCACGAGCCGAAGAATCGAATCTCCATCTACTGGCCCTATTCGCTGGCTCTAAGAGCATTCCATGTCCACTTGTATTATCAATTAAAATTGTTACAAGGAGCAAAAGCACTTGAAAACTTAAAATCTTAACCAACCCCATATTTTAAAAATGTTAACTAATTTAAATGAACCTTGTTAACTCGAAGATGTGACAAAAAATTGTGAATGAATAATTAAAAATCAGATTTATATACTTTATTTCTTATCGTGAATTTATTTATTTATGGTAACTTTATCGGTCAAAATTTTGCTATCTTTCAAAATTCTAAAAAAGCTTCTAAAATTTGAGATAATTCAGAAGGAAATATAATATTTACTCGTTAGTCAACCATTATAAAATTATAACATAATTTTATCACGAATGTGAATGTTTTTTTTTTGAAAAATTAATCTTTTTTTGCAAAGTCACGTAAAGCTTTTTAAAGACGTATTTAAAACTGTATGAACGATTAAGAAAATCGCAATAGGAATTCATTTACTGTTTTATAAATAGAAAGCAATCTTTTATATAAGTAAACTTTAAAGGCGCGAAGGACTTCTAAATTTTATTTATTTACTAAAAAATATAAGATAAGTACGTCAATTCAAACTTTTATCCACATTTCCTACTGATAAACCAGAAACTATCAAAAGCTCATTAAATATGCTGGATTTTTTAATGCTCGCAGCGGGGAACGGAAGAGTCTCATAAATACAAAAGCGGTAATTGCATAATATTCAAAGTAAACAGCTTATAAAGGAGTTGAGTGACACAAGATAAAAACGACAAGATGGTAATTTACCACAACGTTTCACAATAAGGAAAAGATCAAGATCCATAGCTTCATTCTATAGAAACATTAAAGTATCATTTCATATATTAAAGTATAATTTCATATCTTTTGCATTCTAATTAGAATGTCCTACTTCTAAGTTGAAGTTTACATCAACAAAACAACTTCTGTATACAATATAAGTATTCACCAAAAAACAGATGATCAGAATTTCACCTAAATTAAAATTGTTCAGGAGTAAAAAAGGTAGTTTTTGAAACAAGTTAGCTTGGGTAGAATTATTTTCAACGGTTATAAATTTTTTAAGATATTGGTTTAAAATGCTGCATTAAAATCACAAATTATGTTCACACTAAATAAGATAACTTTAGATAAAAATTAAGAAGTAAAGTGCGACACTAGATAACGAAAGCTCCATTCAAAAACAAGTCTTATCTCCCAAAAGAAAGTATATCACGACAAGATCAAGACCCAGTTTTACAATTTAATTATGATAGCCCAAATTTATCTTCAAATATTTAAATAATGATGCTTTAAAGATAATAACCTGTTTATGCAAAAACAACCGTCACTACAAAGTAATTTTCAAATTTTGTAGATTAGAAAATTGGATTTTTATGAAACCTTGACCTGTAATTTGCAACTTTAAACTATACAGACGGATTAATTTTTTTTTAGTTTTTTATTCCATTAAGTTTTTATTTACTTTATAAATAAATCACTTGCGTGAGTCTCAAGCAAGTAAACTACGTAAAGAAATTGAATGCAAATCTTATTTTCACTGTAATCGATGCACAAAAAATGTCGTACTTTTCTCGGATATTCCCAAATAGCAAAATAATAACTCATTCTAAATCTACTTGTTCCTGACATTTGACTTTATATTTTATTTGTTTTCCGTTTTATAATAAACTTGAAAAACTATAAAAACAAAAAAACAGCACTACACAGTAGAGAAGTAGAAACAATCAAAAGAAACAAGTCTATAGTGAAGCTAGAAATTCAGAAATTCAGAGCTTGCACACGAACCTCGGTGATTTTTATGGGCCATATATTTTTTGGGAACGATGGCGTCGGGATGTCGCCCCCCAAATAATAATGAAAATTTAAATTATACCCGAAATGATTCATGTTGGCGATAGCGAACAATTTCTGCTGATATTTAATTTTTGCTTCGTGTTCCCAACAATTTTTAGCAATATCAATTTTCAGCCCAATTTTAAGCACTAAAGTTGGAAACTAATTATGTTTCCATTAACGTATTGAAAAGGCTTGTGCAATTAAGGAATATTTGCCGAGAATAATTAAAAATCTCTTCAAAAGTGTAGAAAATGGAAACAAAAGAACGTAAGTCTTGGTTATATTGTAATCTACCACTTGATGTGCTACAATTATGCTCAAAGTGCTGAATGTAATCAAAGTGAGTTGTACCATAATGTCGTTTTGACGTTTTTACGTTGTTTTTTGATGTTTAAAGGGAATACAACAATTATTTCGTTTTGCTCACATATTGGTACACCACAAAGGGAAATTTTTCAAAGAGTAATGATTGTAATTGCAAAAATCAAAGAGAAACGGTGTTTGTGGTAACTAAACGTAGTTTTGTTGTAATTTTCTGTAGTTGTTTTGAAATAAACTCATTCAGTTTTTTTTAGTCACGATGTATAATCCACCGAAGTATTATTTTTTATCATCATCAAAAGCTATACAATATACATAAATTTCAGAAGCATATTATTTTCATAAATATTGATCAAGGTAAATCTCATCATATGTGAAATTATACACAGGAAAGCATTGATTTTCTCTACAAAACTCCCAAAAATTTCACAAAAATGATAACTGCCAGTATTTATGTATGCATTGAAAGTTTTTGAACGTTTACGTAAGCATAAAAAGTACGTGAAGCGGGAATCGTGATGCAGCAAAGCTCCTCTAAAGTGGCCAGTCTCTGGTTATTCATGTACTATCACATGGCACTAGCATATTTATACTCCCAGTGCAGAAGCACCAGAAGCACCTATAGCAGCGGCAGACAAAAAAAATCGATCCTGCTACGAACATCAAAAGCTCTGTTTTTCTCTGTTGGTCGGCACCGTCTTTAAACTGCTGATGGTGCAGAATCGATTAAAACATTTGTTCAACATTTTCACAAACAAATGTTTTGTCGGCACAAAAACAACTTGCTTACCCTTCAGTCGCTTCATTCAATGTTTTTGCATGCTTTTCATGATTTTTTTTATGGAAATTTCCCCGAACAAGTGGAAATCATGCGCAGTGTAATGTTCTTCGAAAACTACCACCTCCTTTTAAATTTGCTGCATGATTGCATGCATTTCACATATATTGAAATAATTTCAGAGAGTGCGTTCAGAGATTTCTATTTATAAAGCGATTTGTTGAAAAACTCAAATTCGATTTTACAACTAAAATTATAACAATCAAAAATTAGAATGTTTCAGTGATTTGAAAGAAAGTCGGAAAAATTTTAAATATATATTTTAGGAAGTCTGATTAAGCAACTCAACCATAAAACCGATCGCAAAGATATCATTTAAAAAACTACTCTCGCAAAAATATATCCACACTATAGTTAGAGAAAATTCATTAAACTTTGCAGTTCGTGTTCAATAAAATGAATAAATGCACAAATGGGTCAATTTTATGTTTTGGTTGCAGCTTGGAATGTCCGAATAGCTTACATGTATGCTTTGATTTTAAAATTTGAATATACATGGAGATTGCTTATTCAAATAGTGAATGATTCTGGGCTGCAATTTCAGATTTTCATCATTTGCAAGTTTTGAATAAAATGCGATTTGGGAAGTTCTCTTCCAGTTCGGTTATTTTTGTGAAATTTGTTAAAAACATCTAAAATAGTTTCAGTGTCAGCCACCATAATAAAATTGTAGGAAATTGTGTTTTCGATGTGCTTTAAATAGTTTTGGCTTCCAAAGTATGTCCTGGCTTTCAGGAGGTGGTCAAAAATGAGCAATAAAGTTTGATTGCAAGAGGAGAATTATTTTATTTGCATAGAGTTTCGGTAATTTGGATGAATAAATTTTGTAATTAGTTGATAAGTTTGTTAATTCTATTGGTCAGAATTTTATTACAAAACTAAAAAAACAGAACCTATTGTTAAAAATAGGTGCATTAACGTTACAAAATTTGTACAGGTAAAGTTTAGAGAGATATATTTAAAATACTCTCAAAAATCGATCTAGGACGGCAAAATTTTATAACACAAAAAATTTTATTTACATATATTTTATAGACATGATTTTATAATGAGTCGACACCTAAATGACATACCTTGTGAGCTCTTTCCCATCGTTTGTCCCAAATACATAACCGAGCCAAGTCCTAATTGGAGCCTTTTTCCTACTGCCCAAACTTCTTACGTTCTTTGAAATTAAACAATTTAATGTTCTCCTGTTTTTTTGCACACTAATTTACAAATTTTAATTTCTAGAGCAGCATTATTATTTGGAAACTGTCCAAGTTTCCTTGAAGTACAGAAACTGTATAGAAAGATAGGACTCATGAAATACATGAATAATTTGGAAATACATTAAATGGGAGGATTTAAGAGACAATAAACATGAAATATATCTGTCAGTTTCTTTTACAAGCACTTTTTACTTAAATTTTTAATTTGTTTAATTTGAGTTATTTAAGTGTCAGTTGTAATTAAATTTCTGAATATCATCAGTCATCACACTTTTCAGTTTTCAGTATTGTTGTGTTAGCATCAATGGAAAGTGTTTGCATGAATATATGCTGAGCTTTAATGTTAGCAATGTTAGAAAGCTTACGGAAGATGAATCTTGAGCATAAGTCTTGAAAGTCTTCTTGAAGATTTTCTTGAAGAGTTTCTGGAGAGCTTTGAAGTATTTTTAAGTGTTTGGTTGCATAGTGTCGAGAAATTTCTTAAATTGATAAAAAATGATAAAATATTTTTCAAGTAATTTATACAAAAACATAATTGAAGCTGAGTAGCTTTACATTAAATATATGCTAAATTTTAAAGAGGCGTAAATAATTTTACTGAATGTTTTTAAAATCTTTCCCAATGTGAACGTCTCTCAACATACAATTAAATAATTCATATCTAAATAAATCAACAGCTTTCATCAGTACCACCGTGAAATTTCTTTAAATAAATGTTTAAAAGGTAAATCCATTCTGTACAAAAACTATTCTATGTATTTTAGTAGAAATCGATACATTTGCTATATCTCTTAATCATTCGTTTTTCTCTATTTAATCCTCAGCCTTCTTGCTTTCCAGAAAATTAAAGACTTTTATGGTGATTCCAAGACATTTCCCAGAATTTAATTTGAGATGAATATATAGCTCTTTCATAGTTCTGGCGCTGCTTGAATAAATATTTAATATAATACAAAGAACGTTCCGAGAAACTACGTATATAAAGTACACGAGTTGCTAAGTGGAAAAGAGATTTGAAAATCATTAAATATATGTAGTGAATGCACGAAATGAACGAAATTATTTTATGGATAGAGAAGATTTCTTGGTAAATGGTTTTTAATAGATTTTTTTGTTGTTAAAAGTGCTTTACAGAATGATCAAACTAATTGAAAATGTAAAAACATTTCAAGATTTCAATGATAGAAATTATATTTTGCATTCAAAGCGACAACTTTTTGAAGTTTTACGAGTGTTAGGTACTTGGAAATATTTAACAGGTAATAAAACATTCCGAACTCTATCGATTAATAGTTCAAATAAAGATAAAATTTCCATAAACGAGAATAAATTTGGAATTAAACATGTACCAGAGGTATATTCATCAATATGAATTTGACACATTTCAAACGCATTTAATCTTTACCCAAATTTGAGCAAATTTAATTTATAAATGTATAACATCAATTTTGCCGCACAAACAAGCAATACGAAAAATTGGGTGGATTACTGAAATTAAAATTTAATTGAATAGACAGTAAAATATTCAATTCAACGCAGCGTTATGTGCATTTAATGTATTATTGTACATAAATGCATTATATTGTGCATGTTTTGTGGGAATTATTTATGGAATTTATTATTTTCACTGCGATCAAATGGACAATTTAAAAGTTGTCAAATGCAATTAATTTACTGTGTGAAATTAATTGATGGGATTTTTGACATTATAAAATTATTCACTTAATTTGATTCAGAATTTTCAGATTTTCTAGAGATTTTTAAGAAATATTTGAAAAAAAAATAAATAATATTTGAATAAAATATCACCTCTGAAATATTAAACATATATTATGTGTTTACATAAATGACTGAAACTTTAATAGAATCACATATAGAGAACAAATAAGCTCTGCTAAAGTCTAGATAAACTATATTCCATATGTGCCTGCTAAGTAAACATTTCCAGGAATTAAACAAATTAAACAATTTCAATATACCATACAATGAGCCGTCCATTTAGATTTCCATGTAGTCATGTGCCTCCAACAGATTTGGATTTTATTGACATTTTGTCGATAATTGAATTACTAATTGAGTGGAAACAAGCTGGATTTTCCGCTATGCTCACTTTTGCCTGTATCTAGCTTGTAACTAAATTGCTGCTTTAGCACAAACATTCCCTTAGTAAACAAATCACACATTTAGTATGGGCTCATGAGGATGTTATACGGTAGTATGGTTTTGGAAAATTTTACTTTCAAATTATTTTTATAAGCCTACCAGTTATTTGAAAATAATTTATATAGAACCAGAGCTGTAAACTTAAAAGAAAATTTTAAGAAGTATAGATACTTTAAATGGACTTCAACAAAAAATACCTCTAAAAAAGTGTTTAAAATATTTTAATTATTTATTCAAAACCAACTTTCTCATCGAAGGACTCCAAAATATAAAAACATTAAATCCACACCACAGAAAGCGATCATGAATTTTACGCGTTGGAAAAGCTGCAGCAGACATTTATTTAATTAAAATTCAAAATTTCCCCATTTCATCCTTTCCTTACTCACTTTATTACCATTTTGCCATTATTATAACTGAGAAACTGTGGAAGTTGTAGAAAACAAACAACAGGAAGTATCGGTAAATCACAATTTAGAATTTAAATATATTTGGGTAAAGATTCATGATGTTTCCCTGCTCAGAAATATTTAACATTGCAAGCTCAATTAAATCCTCGTTAAGGGTTTCGGGGCAAATTATTATTAAGGCAGGATATTTAATCGAGTTTTTAATCGCAACGTACACCTTTTTAAAACGACGTGGTCTGGAAAATTTTCATAACTGATAATTAATTACTTTTTAGCTGCTAAGCTTATTTATATTGCAAGCAATTGGATGAATTGGTTGTTTTGGGTAATGGAGCGAACATGACTTGTAAAAAAATGTTTTAATTTGGATTTTTATCTTATTACATAATGAGACAAGATTCAAGATTTTGAATTTAATTTGCAAGCAATTTTTCATTGTATACCAGTAATTTTCAACACGACACTGCCTCAAATGTGAATAGAACAGTTCAAACCTCCGTTAGTGTCTGTATTGATTTTAAGGAATTTTAACCTATCGTATCCAAATATCTTAAAACTGTTATTCAAACAGATCCTTATATTGTTTACTTACGTCTTACATGCATCCCTACCTATCGAACAAATCAAAACATTTACATTCCAGTTACAACCACGTTATAGTTCATGACTTTAAAGCAAATTGAAATTTAACAGACTGCATTGCGGTGGAAATCAATAACGATTTTATGGTTAGCGAATTGCAAATGACAGAAATGTGTGCAATGCATGTTTGAATATTTTAATAATAAATCATTCATTAACAAATGTCCATGCTCGCTCAGCAACCAAATAATAATATTATATTCTTGCTGTGTTTAAGCACTGATAGGAAATTTTATTGGATATTTCCGAAATTTTAAAGTATCGATCTAAAAATCCTTTTAAATTACAAGAATTCTTGAATAGTCTTAGACAAAGAAATTTTGAACATAATTTAATCAGCAAGTAAATTTCCAGCAGTGCAGCAAACATTCCGAATATTTGTCAATTTGTGACAACTACAAGCCGCAAAATATTATTGAAATTGCTGTAGATAATTTATGGTCATTTTTTGCATAATTAGGATCAGGTCCTGTTGCATTAATAATTCAATTAAGCTTTTGTTAGCGCCCTTTAACCGCATTTTTCAGATTTTCCGAATATTAGTTTTGTGTTTTTACAACCAACAACAAAACCGATAATCGCATTTAAAAAAATCAGGGTTCGGAATCAGAATCGGAATCGGAATCGATTGGAATCGATCATTTTTTGAGAATCGGAATCGGAATTGGTTTGCGATTCTTTTAGGGAATCAGAATCGGAATCGATTTGAAAAAAACTTAGGAATGGGAATCGATTTTTTTCGGAATCGAAAATCGATTCTATTCCGATCCCTGAAAAAAATACAATTTTTCCATCAAAGCATTATTTATATTGTTTGCGCAATTTATTATAAATTTTAATTTCGATTGTTTTGGCTCTGAAGCGCCACACACTATGAAAGAAAATCACTGAAAGTTTTTACCTTTTTCAACTTCTTACCATTTTCCCGTTGGAGGATTTTTTTCAAAAAATAGTCAAAAGTTGCGTATTGAAAAGACAAATAAGAATTGAAAAGAAAATTTGGAAAATCTTCAAGAAAAACTCTACTTTCACTAAACTTTCAGTAAATTTCTGAAATTGACTGAAAGTTGAGTGAAAGTAGAGTTTTTCCTAAAGTTTTTCCAAATTTTCTTCACACATAAAATTTGTCTTTTCAATACGCACATTTTGACTATTTTTTGAAAAAAATCCTTCAACGGGAAAATGGTAAGAAGTAAAACTTTCACGGTTTCTACTTTCATAGTGTGTACAGCGCTTTATGTTCAAATATTGAAATTTTGATTGAATCTCGTTTTTATATGTTAATACCGCAATTAAAATGGTAGCAATTTCATTAAAATGTAAACAAAAGGGTGCACATCAAGTTTTCATGTTTTTTAATAATTCAATATGTAGAGCAATCATGAATTACATGATTGTCACAATTTTATATTTACCTTCTGAATAATAATCATCATCATTTTAATTTTTAATTAATGTCAACCAAATCCTCGGAAGTCGGATACTAACGTAGATTTATATGCTTACAACATGTTTTAATGCATTTTATGTAAAATTGTCAATGTTTTTAAGAGCCATTCAAGTTATATGTTACAAAAACTTCTTTTGATACAGAAATATTTTATGCCAACATCTAACATCTAACGTTTGCCACTTAGCCAAATGCATTTAATTAAAACATTAAACTTCAAATTTGAAATTAAGCATAATGCATGTCATATTCTTGCAAAAATAACAAGATTTGATGCATTCTGTGATTTTAGCTGTTCATGTTTTTTTCAGTAAGAACCAAGTTATGAAAAAATCATCGTAATTAAAACGAGAATTTATCATGTCGTTCTTTTGGTACTTGAATAAATTAATATGAAATTACACAGCAAAGTGAATTTAAACATTGGAAATTGTAATTAATCCTAGAAGTAAGATTGTAGGTGCTAAAAAAATTAAACACAAAACCTGCTTTTCTTAATACAAACACCGGATTTTTATTGATCTTGTGAAAAATGTGGATAATTTATTGAAATTACAACAAAATTTAAAATTACTAATTCATTTGCAATCCATTTTCCCTCCAATCTCAAAAGCACCAGTTCAGTACCAAAATTAAACACTAAAAATACCAAAAAATACTGGATAATTTCAAGATTGGAGGGACCACTAAAATAATAATCAGAATGTTCATTGTTTGCTTTGCTTGCTCGTCCTTTTTGATCTTAATTGGGTATGGGAAGCAATTGGTACTTCTAAGCGATTAGTTCTGATTGAAGCTCTGGTTGAAGTTTTGAGAATAATTCTGATTAAAATTCTGATTATAGTTTTTCTTGTGCTGTCCACCCTTATTATGGTCACGATCATTTCGATCACCTCTGTTCTCGTTCCTGTCGCCTCTGTTCTCACGATTATTATCCCGATTGTTATTATGATTTTTGTTGCCGCCACCATGATGTTGATTTCCTCCTTTGTTCTGGTAGTTCTTGTTGCGATTGTTGTATCCTTGGTTGCGTTGGAAAAAGTTCGGTTGCTTAGCTTCAAAGATGCGTTCATTGGCATCCACCAAGTTAGTGACTTTGTCGGCCAATTGCATTGACAAAGCTTGCAAACGTGATGGTTCAGAACGGTGCATAACTACTGTTTCAGTTGGATCGTCCAAGCTAGCCATCAATTCCTCATTGATGATCATTTTACTGATCACAGAGTGAACCTGCGAGAGAAAATTTGAATCTCAATATTTTTGAATTAAATAAAGTTAAATTTTAAATTAACACACCTTCAATTTGGGAAGCTCAAACATTTGAGCCAAGTAGGGCACACTAATGCTGGCGTACACATTTGAGTATGTAAACAAGTAAGTACGCAAAGACTCTTCTTTGATAAACTTAACGAGCATTTCTCGAACTCGATCAGCCTCATAGAATAAATCCCAAACTTTAGTGTTCATCTTTTTGTTGACAATGAAAGTGGAGCAAGCATTCCAGTCACCATGACGCATGGCCTTAGCAGCTGCAACAACGTGCTCACGCATGGATTCTGGTGGACCGACAAGAGATTGACGTTCAGAAGATCGAAGTTGTTGGTAAAAGGTTTTGCTAGAAAAAAAATATATTAGTTTATTGTTTAAAAATATCATTAAAAATAAATTTCTTACCTGATCATCCTTCTCCTGGCATCAAACTCATGAGCAGCCATATAGGGGATTTCCAACAACATAGCTGAGACCAAGTAAACGCACTCCAAGAGCTCTAAATTAATATGCATATGGAATGGCATTTGACGTTGCTTCTCGACTTTTTCCTGCTCCAAACTGCGCTCGTGTTGCCTTTGTGGCAACAATCCTTGAGCCAACAATTCCTTGGGCTTGGCTGTCATCATCAATTCAATTAAGCATTGATGGGCGTCTTTAACGTTTCCGTGACGGAAAGCACATAGTCCCAAATTAGCCATTGTACGATTGTAAAGGATCTGAGTAGAAGGATCTGAATGATGGATTGTTTCCTGTAAAAATTTAATTCAAATTTAATTGTGTTATTAAAAATGAAAAAATATTATCTCACCTGCAAATGACTCATAAGAACCAAATCTCTCGCCTGGAACCAGTTATCATGCAGAGCATGATGAAAGATGTGCGACAAAATAGCGCGAGTTCTCAAACGATCAGTGTTGTCATTTGAGTAGATGAAGTGGCAAAGCTTCTCCATCTCATCAACAGAGCTGACAAAGTCCTTTGGCTGTTGATTCTTCTTCTTCTTCAGAACGTTAATATCGAACTTGTAGTAGAGATGATCAATCTTACGCAAATAAATGCGGCAGATTTCAGTTGGAGTACCTTGCAACTCCACGTACTTCAGAACTTGCTCGATGATCTTGGTAACGGCCATTTCATCCTGAAATTTAATTTATGTTAGATATTTTGTCTTTATGTAGTAAAAAGAAAAAAATATTTACCTTCAATCGCTCAACATAATCGTTGCTATGAGGATCGCATTCCTTCAATAACTTAATGAACTCATCATCAAGTCTCTCAACGGCGGTCAAAACGCATCCTCTCAAGCGATAAGGTTTTGTCTCGTACTCTTCATTCTCCTCAGTAACAGTTTCTGACAATTTAATATCATCAGTATTAGCTTGCAGCAACTTCAACAAATCTCCCATGACCTCGAGCAATTTATTCCAATATTCCAACTTCATTGGCTCGGAAACTTTTGGATTGTAATCAAAGATAGCCGACACAATATTGAAACGGATTTTTACAGCAATTGCTGGTCCGAGATTGTGAAGCTCAGCTATTCCCTTCAATTCATGAAGAAAGTCGATTTGTAAACGACGATCAGTTCGCTTCTTTCCACGAGCAGCCATAACTTCGTTAAGCTTGTTTAAGACAATATGAATGTCAATTTCAGCATCTTTAGCGAACATTTTGGGCTTCTCGGAAGTTCCATGTTTCGGGACAACTTCCCATTCACCTTCACCATCTTCTTCATCGTCACGTTCTTCTTTCTGCTTGCGTGGCTGCTTGGCTAAAAAAATTAAAAAGATTAGTCTATGTTTTAATAAAAAACAATAATTTAAAAAACTCACATTCTCCTTTTACTCTCTTCTGCACTTTTTCTTCGACATCTCCCTCCAATTTTTCTTTCTCCACTACAGCTTTCTTAATAAACTGATCACGCATATTTCCACCTCCTTGCACTTCATCTTCATCAGCATCAGAATCTTCATCGCTGCTGGATCCCCAATCCATCGAATCATCGCTCTCATCATCTTTAATGACCTTTGGTTTGACAACCTTGGGAGCTTTCACATCTTTCTTGAAGAAATCAGCCTTTGTTGGTACTTCAGCTTCTGAATCTGAATCAACCTTTTCTTCTGGTACTTTTTCCTCCTCCTCATCAAAATCATCTCCTTGGTCAGGATTTTCTCTAAACTTCTTGAGATCATTATCAAAGTCCTTGATGTACTTTCTGAACTTTTGGCGTAATGTTCCCATCGCTTTTCCGTTGTTCTTGGACATGTTTTTGCGACCAGCTTTATCTTCCCAAGCTTCGTTGATGAAAATTTCAAGCTCGCAAAGAGCTCGAACGATAAACTTTGGCATCACACCGTTCTCTTCTTTCATAATAACGGGCTGAGCTTTAGCGTGAGCTCTCGTAAATTCTTCAAAACTGTTTAAGATTGAAGACATATCCTTAATTTTTTTGTGGTTTCGAATGTTCTTGATAATGTTGGAGATTTCTTCATAACGCTTCACTTTCGTGGATCTCACTACGCGTTTCACTTCTTCTTCATCATCGCTTATCTAAAAAGTGAGAAAAATATTTAGATTTGTGCATTTTTAATGCCTTTTTTGCATATTGGATAAAATTCTTTTTTTGAACTTTTCATTAGTTTTATACCTCATATTTCTTGTTTAGATTTATAGAATTTGTTATTGATAAGAAAATATAGTTTACTAATAGATGAAACATGAAGCATTTTAGAATTTAGCAATCCCGGCATTAAAAACAATTCATAATTTACACTGCACCCTCAAAAAAACTCACCGCGAACGTGGCGATTGGCTGGTGAGCGATTTTCTCATCTTCGCTAGAACTATCCGAATCCGAGTCGGATCCTCCGGCAAAAAAGCGTGACATTATGAATGTTGAAGTAGATCAGTCACTAGAATAAGATAAACACTATATTAGTCCCAATTTGGAGCACCATTTTTTTTGCAGAATGCCATTTTCAGAAAGCTTGTATTTTTGCAAATATCACTTTCGGCACCTTTCCTTTTAATTTATTTTGTTCACTGAGTATTTGGGAACACTAATTGACCATATGTGATAATTACCTTAATGTATTTTCCGAGAAAAACTGAAAATACGCGTTTGACGTTTTACACGTTTTAGTTCGTTTCAGTTCTGGTCCCTGCTTTCAAACCGGGAGTGTAATATTTTCGCGAGAAATTATACATCTGTCAAACATTCTGTTTGAAATTAATTTTACTGACTCTCCTGGAACTTGTTTTGATTTCTAAAAAATGTCTAATTTGTATTGTATTGGCTGTAATTCCACAGATAAAGACGTGGTCAACTTGTACAAACATCCTAACCGACTAGATAAAATGTTCGCGTCAGTGATTGACTTCAATGTGGGTTTTTGTGCAATATTTGGGAGGAAGCTTTATTTTGGGAATACTAATCTTTCAATTTTTTAGATATTAGAGGACACCTATCTATGTGATGATTGTGATGTAAAGTTAAGAATTGCCTACAACTTTAAAACACAATGCTTAGCCGTTTTGAAGCTTTATGATCTCGAGCCACCTGAAGTAAGTCCAAAAGTACCAGAAAATCGACCTCAAAGTATTTGTAACCAGCATTCTCCGCCTCTAATTCTGCCTCCAATTGAAATCATCGATTCTCCACCACCTCAAATAATAAAATCAGAGGACTCCGAATTAGCTTACCATGAATTATATGAAGAAATTGAGGAAGAAACTGAGGATCAGTATCATTCAGTAGAAATGGAAACAGTGTATTTTTCTAAACAAAACAACTCATCTTCAGTCAGTGAAAAAGATGTCGATTTAGAATCAGTTGATGAAATTGATGAAACTGACCAAAATACAGAATTTCTAGAGACTCTCGATGAAGAGCAAAGTGAAATTAAACCAGCAGATCTCCAAGAAACTTTCGCAATCGTAAATCAGCCCAAGAAAGAAGGCAAACAAAGAAGATCTTTCACCACATCAGTAAAGCTCCGATTAGTAGATTATGCAGAAAAGCATGGAAACTATCAGACCGCAAGGGATTTTAATTTATCTGAAGCATCAGTGAGAGGTTGGCGTAAGCAAAAGAAGTTACTTTTATCGTCTGATAAAGGAACCAGAAGAGCTTTTAGAAAAGGAGCTCCACACTGGCCACAGTTAGAAGTAAAACTCCGCACTTGGATAGCTGACCAGCATTCCTGCCATAGAACAATCACCGACGAAATGATTAAAGTAAAAGCTTTGAGCATCGGCAAGGAAAGTGGAATAACCAATTTTGTTTGTTCAAAGAGATGGTGCGAAGCTTTTAAAGCAAGAGGCGGTTTGAATAATTTACAACAAATAGAAGAGCAGAATGAGATTGAAGAAATAGTGGAAGTGAATTCAGATGAAATGGTTGAAGAAGTAGTTCCAGAATCAAAGACAAGAGGCTCCAAAAAAACTCAAAATTGGCGCAATCATTAAAAAGATGAGCTTGTCAAAGAACAGTTTGTTGTTCTCCACTACCATAAAAAATTTTATTTTTTGTGTATTAAATATTTATACTTTCTACTAAGATAATTAAAGAGAATTTCCGGATACAAATTTAATAAAAATAACTGACTTTTTATTCTTGTCTGAGGTAGCACTAATAACCTATGTCTAAAAATTGTTTAGAATGAAGCAGCTAGAGGGTGAAAAAAAACACCATATTTTGTTTATTGTTCAAAATTAAGTTCTTCAAAAATTACAATTCCAAATGTCATTTAAGTAGGAACAGTTGGCTTCGTGTATCCAATATAACTAATAATTTCCAAAGGATTATAAACATCTGGATCCATATCTGGCATATAAGAGACATCATACTTCATACTGTACTCGAATTGAGGTTGTTCTTTCTTTGGTGGATCTGGGAAAGCATATTCAAGACTCAAATCTGGGATAACATCTTGAATATCACGCTCCTCCAGTGGCATGTTTGCTCGTCTCATAGCAGCACAATAAACCTTCTTCAGATTTCTTTCACCAGCTATAATTATTTCTGCATGGTTTAATGCATCCATAGCACTTAACGCTTCATTGTGCTCGTGCCGTAAGCTGGCAATCATTTCAGCAGCTGTAGTGGAGGCATTCAAGATGTCTGTTTGCATAGAAACTCTGAGGATCATAGTTTGTTAATAAATAGAAAATTGTTTTAAGAAAAATTAAAAACTCACGGAGTCATCTGATTGATTTTATTCAAGTCCAAATCTTTGAAGTATTTTTGGTCACCATCTGTTTTCAATAAATTCTTTATCTTCTCAACATTCTTTTTAAAAACATTATGGAATTGGTGAATGAGTAGCGTAACAGTTGGAACTTCATATCCAGGAATATTTCCAATCAAATCCTCCAAGGTATAACTGCCATTTACAACGTCCACCAAAATTTGAGGATCTTCCAAAACTTTTTGGGCATCTGAGTGATTATCCCTAACAATATTTGGATTATTTTGAACATCTTCTGGCGAAGTCTCCATTGCGTTGAAATGCAAATCCTGTCTCCCAAAATTTGCAACATTTTTATATTTTTTTAATTTATCTCTTTTTAAACTCGAAATTTTTTGCATATAATTAGAGCGGCTAGCTGAACGTTCTTGGCTTTTTTGAACATTTGACTGTTTATGGGATGAAGAAAATATAAATAGCTATGAATTTTTGTATGTTAATGGAATATACTTCAGTCATTTCGTGATACTTTGGAATAATGTGACGAATTTCTTGTTCAAGCTCATCTTCTTCATCCATCTTTTTGGAAGGCAAGCTTGAATTTAGGTGGTATTCAGCATACGGCTAGTTAATGGGATAATAGTAAATTAAGGATTTCTTCGATTGAGTATACGGTTCAAACATTTTGATACTCAGCTGCAAATTGCAGGGGAATTGGTGTCTCGGAATCAGAAGCGTCGTCGTCGTCTTGATCTTTCAATGTTTGTATCTCTTCTTGAAAAATTATGTCGCCTTCTTGAAGAAGTCGATGGCGATCTGCAGGACTCATTCTACCAGTGAAAGAGTCAAAGGAGAGATCACTCTTATTTTTGCTAAAATGGCTTAAAGGAGAATTTGCACGAGCAGCAGATAAGGTGCGTAGAAGTTTTCTGGTTGATCGCTAGGAAAAATACAAAAATAAATTTTATGATCTTTTTGAATGATTTTAAAAGCTCACCTGAATTTCTTGCACACTCTGAATGGCAGAATCTGTAATGTTAAACCGTTCCATGCTGAAGCTAATGAATCTAATTTAGAATTTACTTTTTCAAATGAAAACGATCCTGAAATCCTGGAAGTTTTTACAAATTTTGTTTGATTCAATTGTTAAAGATTAGCCTACTCTTGTTACAATTTAATAATAAAAAATAACTTAAGGTTAATTTTGCATTTTATTCAAAAAATATAATTCCAAAAGTGTTTCAAGCATGAACAGTTGGCTTTGTGTATCCAATATAACTAACAATTTCCAAAGGATTATAAACATCTGGATCCATATCTGGCATATAAGAGACATCATACTTCATACTGTACTCGAATTGAGGTTGTTCTTTCTTTGGTGGATCTGGGAAAGCATATTCAAGGCTCAAATCTGGGATGACATCTTGAATATCACGCTCCTCCAGTGGCATGTTCGCCCTTCTCATAGCGGCACAATAAACTTTCTTCAGATTTCTTTCACCAGCTATAATTATTTCTGCATGGTTTAATGCATCCATAGCACTTAACGCTTCATTGTGCTCGTGCCGTAAGCTGGCAATCATTTCAGCAGCTGTAGTGGAGGCACTCAAGATGTCTGTTTGCATAGAAACTCTGAAGATCATAGTTTGTTAATAAAAAGAAAATTGTTTTAACCAAAATGAAGAACTCACGGAGTCATCTGATTGATTTTATTCAAGTCCAAATCTTTGAAGTATTTTTGGTCACCATCCGTTTTCAAAAAATTCTTAATCTTCTCAACGTTCTTTTTAAAAACATTATGAAATTGCTGAATTAGTAGGGAAACAGTTGGTACTTCATATCCAGGAATAATTCCAACCAAATCCTCCAATGTATAACTGCCGTTTACAACGTCCACCAAAATTTGAGGATCTTCTAAAACCTGCTGAGCTTCTGGATTTGGATTCTCTTTGTTATCTTCTGGTATAATCGAGTCATATATGAGCGTTTTTGGTCTGTAATTAGGATCACATTCTTTCTTTGCTTTACGTTTTGGAGAATCAGACATCAAATTCTCTAAATAATTTTGGTTTTCTGTAGAATTACTTTGCACATCACCGGAATCTAAGTTAGGACAAGGATCTTGTAGAGTTCTTTTCTGGTTTTGAATGATAGCTGCAAGTTGTTTGCTTTCAGATTCAGTCATCTCTATTGAGGAATTTGCTATCGTGTTATTATAATTTCTTTCTATAGCTTTCTGTTTTTTGTAGCCCTCTAGATTTTTCTTTACATGCCCAGACAGTAATTGATTATACAATTTATTTCCACTTCTGTTGACTCTCTTTTTTGGTTGTTTTTCTATTTCGGATACCGGAGTCATATAGAACTGTAGTGGTATCTCAACAGGAGGTGGAGATAAGCTGGGCAATATTTCAGTGAATTCATCAGAAAAGTCGTCAGGAAAATCATTATTGTGTTCATTACCCCCACGAGTCACAGAAATTTCATAATCCGGGGGCAAAAAAGTTGAATGTCTTTCGTTGTGGTACTAATTTTCAGAATAAAGTGATTTAATTAACTTTTGTATTAATCTTTTTAAAGGTTATTTCATACATTTTGTACTGGAGCTTCCAAAAATTGATTAGCAACCCAAGCTTGATTACGTAGCCAATCAGCTTCAAGTTGCTGGTCATTTTTAATTGCGCGATCGCGAACGTTCTCCATTTCAATGACAAACACAGCTTTCAGATAGTTTTCAACCGCTTTGGGACTAGACACTTGATCTTCTGATATCTTAGCTGGTGATGAGTCTGATTGGTATTTGATGAATGTCTGAAGGTTTGGAAAGAAAATATTTTAAAATCCAAAAATTAAGAGATCTAAAAAGTAGACTGGATACTTTTTCATAAGAAGCTTCATCATTCCGTATTTTCCTTTCATTCCTTCTTTCAATTAACTTTTCCAATACAGGCGTATAGTGACCTCGATTCCTTTTTGCCCACAAATAATAAGCATCACCAAAATCTGGCGATGCTGTATTAATACCCAGTTTCCTTTCAGCCCATTGCTTGTAAACTTTATCAAAATGAGGTGATTGAACATCGGGTTCATAAAAATTAGAAAATGTTTTTGAGCTCTCCGAAGTCTTCTCTACCAACTCCTCAATTTCTTCTAAACGGTTATTTTCAGCCAAATCTTTTGCTTTTAAGCCGATGTCAAATTCATCTTGAAGTTCTAGCTCCTGAAGTTGTTCTCGTTTTTTCCAAGCTTGCAAAAAATCATCAATTGATCTAGCGTAGTTAACTTGCTCATTATAATACTCATACTTTGGTAGGGTTTCTCTCAATGCCTGTGAGGTGTAAGAAAGTGGTGATTTACAAGTAGGCTATTAAAAAATTAACTTGTTTTTACATTTTCTTTCAACAAATTTTCCTTTAGCAAATTTTCTTGAAACAGATCCTCTTCATCTTTGAGCAATTGATCTCCTTCTAATCGAAGTCGCTCTCGAACAACGGGGTCAATTCTGAAGGGCTTGTTAAATAAAATATTTGCTTCCAGTTTTTTTGCAGTTAAGACAGACAATAGTCTTTTGAGTGATCGCTAAGGAAAAAGTCAAAGTCAGGTCAAATTATGGGAGTTTCAGGAGCTTTGAAAATCAGACCTTTATTTGCTCAGTGTTTTGAAACGAAGAATCTGCTGAACTGTCCGATAAATTTTCCATAGCACTTATTAATTTAGAATTTATTATTTCATATGAAAAATTATCCAAACAACGATTTTGATTAATATTTATAATCGCCTACTTCTTTTGGTTCTAAAAATAATCTTAAAATTTCCCTAAATAAAACTTGTATTTTCGATATTTTTAACATTGTTTCTAAAACATTTGAAAAAGTCTTGAAACAACAAAAATCATAAAACAATTAGCTTATTAATTATTGTTTGAACATATTGATTGCTCTTTAATAATACAATTATTCATTTATCATTACGTTGTTCGATTAAATAAAATAAATTCGTTAAATCAATTATATGAAAAAAATGATTTTCTACTTAGTCGAACAACGATGTCCTTACGACTATCAAATCAGCTGCTAAGGATAGCAAATTTGATAAACCGTTGTGGCATCATTTATGGACTATTTCACTTCAAATATAACAAGAACATGAATAAATTTGAGCTTTGCAGAGCTTTTCAAATCTACGGACGACTGGTTGTTCTGGTTTTGTTTATTTGGCTGAACATTAGCATATATTTAGTGTTCACCTTGATACCAGCTAAGGATATGGCAAGCTACTGCCAGACTCTGACCTTTATAATGCAGTATATTGTGCTGATGTGCATGTATTGGAGCTTGAGAGATCCCAAAAAACTCATTGAAGTCCTAAATCGAACTTTAATTTTGAGTCAGCAGGTTTACGCTAAAGCAGAAGAGAACATAGTCACAATGGGCTCGAAGAACTTGAAAATTATTGTAAAAATGTTCTTGGTGGAGTTTGTATCTTTAACAAGCTTCACATTGGCGGCGATTTTTTTTAAGAATAGTGCAAGTTTACTATACTTTTTGATCATTATTTACATGTATTTGTCAGTTTTTGGAAAATTCCTAACAAACTGCTTTTCGATTTACATGCTTTTTATATTACAAATTATCGAGAAGCTGGATGAATCAATAATTTTTACACTGGAGGAGATTAAAAATGAAGATTTTAGTAAAATGTCATCGTTTGAAAGCATGGAGCTTTGCTGTAAAATAAGCGACAAAATGGACGATTATGCAATTCTTTGTCACAACTTGGCAGATATAATTAAAGAGCTGGTAAACTACTTTTCATACCATCTCATCATGAATTTGACGTATAAATTTATATATGTTGTGCTGCAAAGCTTTCTTTGCTTGAACCTTTTGATTTTTAATTTTGCCTTTTTGAAAAATGGATCATTGATTGGATGCTTCTTCATTCTAATTTATATTGGAACGGATGTTTATCATGTTTATACCTTGAATTTCGTTTCACAAATGGTACAAGATGGGGTGAGAAAATTTTTTTTTATGTAATAGTTTTACATCTATTTTTATTTTTGATCCACTTTCATCTACTTTTACTACAATCATCGTTCATTTTACTTTATTCTAGATGCAAAAGATTGTCTTAAATTCTCACATCGTTTTTGATACTCATGTTGACCGGAGGCTCGGTTCAAGTGTAAGATAGCTTTCCTTCTATCACTACAAATATCGATATTTAATTGAGTGTATTTCATAGGTCGAAATCTTTGCCCTGCAGTCTCTGCAAGAAGACTCGAACATCAAAATTTTCAAAATGCTAAATATCGATTTGTCGTTTTATTATATGGTCAGTGTGATAGAAAATGTAATGCAATCATATTCATTAGATTCTATTTTTAGATGTTGCTGGCTATACTCAATAATTTATTTATAATGATACAGTTCAGAATGTCTAATTAATTTTTGCTGTAAAAGCTTTGTTGAATTGAAGTGTCGATTACAAACAACTAAAAACCAATAATTTGATTGTGTCATTTATTAATTGTTGATTCTTTTACGGATAACTTATGATTTACTTAATAAAATTGTACCTGATTCCAAAATAAGGTCAGAATATCGAAATTCTGGCTAGAAATGTGTTTAAAATGAGGAAACGTATTTACTGATCATTTAATTTACCTCAAAAAAAAATTTTACCTCAAAATATTCACCTTAAAAAATGAATGACTCCCAAATATAGTCAGAATATCGAAATTCTGATTAGAAATGTGTTTAAAATGAGGAAACGTATTTGCTGATCATTTAATTAACCTCAAAAAAAAATTTTACCTCAAAATATTCACCTTAAAAAAAGAATGACTCCCAAATATGGTCAGAATATCGAAATTCTGATTAGAAATGTGTTTAAAATGAGAAAACGTATTTACTGATCATTTAATTTACCTCAAAAAAAATTTTACCTCAAAATATTCACCTTAAAAAAAGAATGACTCCCAAATATGGTCAGAATATCAAAATTCTGATTAGAAATGTGTTTAAAATGAGAAAACGTATTTACTGATCATTTAATTTACCTCAAAAAAAATTTTACCTTTAAATATTCACCTTGATAAAAGAATGACTCTCAAATATGGTCAGAATATCGAAATTCTGATTAGAAATGTGTTTAAAATGAGAAAACGTATTTGCTGATCATTTAATTTACCTCAAAAAAAATTTTACCTTTAAATATTCACCTTGATAAAAGAATGACTCTCAAATATGGTCAGAATATCGAAATTCTGATTAGAAATGTGTTTAAAATGAGAAAACGTATTTACTGATCATTTAATTTACCTCAAAAAAAAATTTTACCTCAAAATATTCACCTTAAAAAAAGAATGACTCCCAAATATGGTCAGAATATCGAAATTCTGATTAGAAATGTGTTTAAAATGAGAAAACGTATTTACTGATCATTTAATTTACCTCAAAAAAAAATTTTACCTCAAAATATTCACCTTAAAAAAAGAATGACTCCCAAATATGGTCAGAATATCGAAATTCTGATTAGAAATGTGTTTAAAATGAGAAAACGTATTTACTGATCATTTAATTTACCTCAAAAAAAAATTTTACCTCAAAATATTCACCTTAAAAAAAGAATGACTCCCAAATATGGTCAGAATATCGAAATTCTGATTAGAAATGTGTTTAAAATGAGAAAACGTATTTACTGATCATTTAATTTACCTCAAAAAAAATTTTACCTCAAAATATTCACCTTAAAAAAAGAATGACTCCCAAATATGGTCAGAATATCGAAATTCTGATTAGAAATGTGTTTAAAATGAGAAAACGTATTTGCTGATCATTTAATTTACCTCAAAAAAAAATTTTACCTCAAAATATTCACCTTAAAAAAGAATGACTCCCAAATATGGTCAGAATATCGAAATTCTGATTAGAAATGTGTTTAAAATGAGAAAACGTATTTCCTGATCATTTAATTTACCTCAAAAAAAAAACCTCAAAAAATTTTACCTCAAAATATTCACCTTAAAAAAAATGAATGAATCCAAAATATGGTCAGAATATCGAAATTCTGATTAGAAATGTGTTTAAAATGAGAAAACGTATTTGCTGATCATTTAATTTACCTCAAAAAAAATTTTACCTCAAAATATTCACCTTAAAAAAGGAATGACTCCCAAATATGGTCAGAATATCGAAATTCTGATTAGAAATGTGTTTAAAATGAGAAAACGTATTTGCTGATCATTTAATTCACCTTAAAAAAAAATTTTAACCCAAAATATTCACCTTAAAAAAAAATTGACTCCCAAATATGTTCAGAATATCGAAATTCTGATTAGAAATGTGTTTAAAATGAGAAAACGTATTTGCTGATCATTTAATTTACCTCAAAAAAAATTTTACCTCAAAATATTCACCTTAAAAAAGAATGACTCCCAAATATGGTCAGAATATCGAAATTCTGATTAGAAATGTGTTTAAAATGAGAAAACGTATTTGCTGATCATTTAATTTACCTCAAAAAAAATTTTACCTCAAAATATTCACCTTAAAAAAAGAATGACTCCCAAATATGGTCAGAATATCGAAATTCTGATTAGAAATGTGTTTAAAATGAGAAAACGTATTTGCTGATCATTTAATTTACCTCAAAAAAAATTTTACCTCAAAATATTCACCTTAAAAAAGGAATGACTCCCAAATATGGTCAGAATATCGAAATTCTGATTAGAAATGTGTTTAAAATGAGAAAACGTATTTACTGATCATTTAATTTACCTCAAAAAAAATTTTACCTCAAAATATTCACCTTAAAAAAGGAATGACTCCCAAATATGGTCAGAATATCGAAATTCTGATTAGAAATGTGTTTAAAATGAGAAAACGTATTTGCTGATCATTTAATTTACCTCCAAAAAAATTTTACCTGTAAATATTCACCTTGAAAAAAGAATGACTCTCAAATATGGTCAGAATATCGAAATTCTGATTAGAAATGTGTTTAAAATGAGAAAACGTATTTGCTGATCATTTAATTTACCTCCAAAAAAATTTTACCTGTAAATATTCACCTTGAAAAAAGAATGACTCTCAAATATGGTCAGAATATCGAAATTCTGATTAGAAATGTGTTTAAAATGAGAAAACGTATTTGCTGA